>LKNJ01000560.1:99230-150456 GCA_002120245.1 Maccullochella peelii
GGGGGGGGGAGGGCTTTCTAAATGTTACCTGACAATCACCGCTGCACAGCAGGCAAAGACGTGGATTCACAAAACAGGAAATAGATGACTTGTTTTGGTATTGAGGGCAGGCCACCGGTTCGGAGTCAGTCAGCCTCAACCCTGAGTGCACTGGAGCAGTCATTTCTGATACCCACAGAAACAGACACACACAGCGACAACGCAGACAGGACAAATGACACACACAACCTTAAAACAAGTCCTTGATTTGGAAAGAAACTTTCGGAGGGACTGTGAATTAATTGAGTTAGTCATCCCTACTACAGACACTTTGCCTCAGGAGGGCCTCTTAATGTGAGATTCACATTATTTAATGGGGGATTTCACGCTAATCTCCTGAACTGACCAAAGTGTATAGTCTGGCTATGCCTCATTAAACAGACTGCAGGATTTTCTCCCTGTGGATATATTGTACCTGCTTCTCTTTCACAGACATGTCACATTTCTCATTCTACAGCCACAAGTCCCCTTTGGGAATAAATATTGTCACCAGGGGATTTGAAGTCTGTGTGTTAACAAGACCCATCACAGTTTGACAGCCTTTAGTGAGGGTACACAACATAATTTATATTGTAACAAGTGTGTAATGATAACAGATGTCCAAAAACTGCACAAAACACTCCCAATCCTTGAATTGTTTTTTGGCTCACTAAGCTAGATACGATGACCAAAAATGTTTTCTGCAGAAAGTTTTCTCCGTCTTTAATATCACTAATGAATGACAGCAACATTCGATATAAGTATATTTGGTTTCGCTGATCTTTCCTGAGCTGATATGAAATAGTAATTTAAGTAACAAGTCCCACACTGGGTTTGTAGGTGAAATGGTAAAGAGCAAGTTATTTTTGAGATGCCCAGAAAAAAAGAAAAAAAAATCAGTCTGGAACTCACAGAGAACTTTAGAGTTTATCCATCTCTGAGCCGCCATCTGGCCTCAGCTTCTGTTAAAAGAGGGTTTTGCTCTGAGCTAGCCAACACGTGGCTAGAGACAGACAGACAGACAGAGACAGAGAGAGACAGAGAGAGAGAGAGAGAGGAAAGCAGGGGGTAAGAGAGAGAAACTGAAAGGTGAGAGTGGGAACGAGAAGGAGTAGAGGAGAGAGATGTGGAAGCCGAGCAAGAGAGACAGCGGGGTGTAGAGGAAGACAAGTGAAATTAAGTGAGAGAAGTATGGGTAGGTATAGAGAGAATGAAGAAAAAAAAGATTGAGCAAGAGAGACAGGAGAGAGTGCAGTGCACTCTAGAGGGGGAACATGTACTTAGAATAAGGAGTAAAGCGGAGAAGTGGAGCTTTGGAGTACATGTGCCCCAGGGAGAATAGTGTGAAGTACCTTTTGTCTTCCCACCATCAGGAGCTTCTTTTGAATAAACCTAGCCAAGCATTTCCTTTTTGTAAATCTCACTTTGAAGAAGGGCAAAGCTAAAGCTTCTCCCACAGTGGCGATCGAGTATAGTTGTACCTTGGCCCACGCAAATCCCCTCCTCAATAGCTGTGGGTGTGTAACAGTTTCATTTCCATTTTAGAGCACAGGGAGATTGCTCACCGCCTAGACACGTAACAGTAGCTTCACCTTGGTTGTGAGCCTGCATATGCTGTCCACAGTGATTGGCAAGGCTGTGTGACCAATTTGATTTAAAGCTTTTTGCCTGCTTCCTTTATCCCCGAGACTTGTCAAAAATGACACGTGGCATCATGGCAAGACAGGCATGCTTCTGCCACCGCTGCTTCTACTTTTGCGTCTGCACTGCCACCAAATCCCACTGGGAAATAACAAGCTCCAAAGCTGAACTCATCACCAGTGATCATCATGATTGCTCTCTAATTGTTGTTTTTATGCATTCAGGTGCGCTCCACTAGAGGCCCCAGAGGGAGGGGGTTGTAAATGCAGGAGAAACAGACGTGCTGCTCCTGTTGCAACCAGATTGAGAAGATTGCGTTCGAAGGAGCGGGTGTTGCATGTTACTGGAGGGAGATGGTAATTACACCCACGGCAAAGTGGTAATGGATCAGCCCAGAACTGTCATCTGCAACTCTCCAGTGCCCTGCCTCTGATGAGTGAGCGGTTTTCTGTCAACTCACAGAAATCAAAGAGGAATAAATGAATGTGAACTTCAACTGTTAATTTGGTGTGGGTCAAATGGCATGTGCTGTGGCGCAAAATCATAAGGGAAAAAAAAAAAATTCTTGTTTGGTTTAGCCTATGGATGTTGTCCATACGGATGTTGATTATAGGCATGTTTGTGACATGCACATGCAGTGTATATATTAATTATTATTATTATTATTATTATTATTATAACTATTCCAATGAGCTTTGTACATCAAGAAGTGATCTGAGTGTATAATAATAATAAAGACATTTTATTCTGTAAATGTAAGTACGTATAATATTTGTGTTCTAAAAGTGACTTTTGATGTTTCTGTGTATTACAATTGATCAGAATTTGAAGAGAAATTCGGCTATTTCATCATCTTTTCTCACCCAAAAGTGGTTGTATGCCTAAAGGCTCAATACGCGTGCACACACACACACACACACACATATATTTTTCACACTAATTATAAACTTAATTGGTATAAACTAGAACATTTGCATTCTAAAGCATTAAAAATACTTTTTTTGCCTTATCTGCTGTACTATTTTCAGGATGCTGGCTGTGCACTGTTCGACTCTTCACTGTGAGTAAAAATAATTGAGGGAGTCATTGGTCCATAAGCCACATTTTTATTTTATGTGATTATATTATGTGAAAAAATGCTTTTTTGTAGATGTTGCTATTGAAAGCAATACAATTATTGCTTTTTACACAGCTCTTCACTTCGTCTACTCCCACTAATGAGTACTATTTATGAAATACATCAAACAAAATAAGTGCTAGAATTAAAGTTTGTTAGTGAATGAAAAAGTTAATTTCTTCTGTGCAATTACTGATATTTAATTAAAAGTTACAAGAAATGAATAATTGTTTTTAAGGACAAATATTTCTCACATTTTATTTGTCTTCTCCATGCAGAGAATACCAACAAATACTGAGCACATGCTTGTCAGCATACAAATGCAAACCACATGCACACAATGACCCGATTGCAGCAGTTATAGAGAGGCATAAAATCATAAAAATGTGCACTTTCCTCAGTTGCCCCAGGACTGTTGGTATTGCGCTACAAAATTGAGTGTCTCTTTGTATCTCACAGTTCTCATTAAAAAAGCTCATATAGCCTGTTCTCTCCACTTCACTCGTCTCATGAACGAACACGATAGCCATGGTACAGACCTGAGGCTAATCATCCAACTGTTTTTTTTTATGATTTTGCTCAAATGATATAATAATAATTTATCAACCCAGACAAATAAGGACAATCCAGCTGGTAGCTACAGTGTGGGTGAGAGCTGACTGAACAAGTAACTTTGTTCCTTTAAAGAAGTCAACAATGTATGTGTTTTAATACCACATTGTTGCACATCAAAAACAAGACAGCTGCTAAGAAAAGCAGGCATCAGCTGTATGCCATGCTGCTCAGTTCTACTGAGTGCTTGTCAATCTTAAACACTGAATCATACATCCATCATATCATGCACACCCACTGTTGCACACAGATTGTACAAAATACTGGGGATACACATGAAATACACTGATAAGGTGAATCCAGGTAAAAGCTATTATCTTTCAAAGTGGGCGAATTAAAACTATTGTATTATATATACCCTGCCATAGAGAAGGAGATATAGTCAAATAGGAGTTCTGAGACAAAAATGGTTTGCGCAAAACAAGCTGTAACTTCACAGTCAGGGGGGAGTCCGTAATTCCGTGTATGTCTTGCAATATATAACCTTTAGTTAACCAGGTCAATCCCATTGAGATTAAAATCTAATTTTCAAGAGAGAGCAACAAGACACAGGTGAACATAATCAGCAGACAATCAAGAGACAAGACAAGGGGAAAACACTAGGGCAGGAACACACAGGAACCAAGACAAACCAAACTTCAAAATAAAACAGGAACAGAAAAAGAGTCTACAAAAATCATACTAAAAGTCCAAATCATAACACAAAAAGGGCAGATTGTGACAAGACAACAACATCCATTAGAATTTAAAAAGAACATGATGGAAAAGTAAATGAAATAGTATATTTTTGGCATGACATTGTGGGAAAAAAGGTTCATTTTAGTATATTACTGTTTGGAACAATGCCAAAATAAATTCCAGTATTTCTGTGGTATCTGGCAAATATCAATTGATGGCATTTATGTTAGTATTTATCTTAGTTCAGTTGCCTTCCAACGCCACCCTGCACACAGATATGGTTTTTGCATTTTCTTAAGGAAATATACTGTATATGTATCTCTAACATCACATTTAACCTTTATTCACTAAGTCATTCTAAAGTATCAACCACTGTCTTTCTCATCTCCCTCTCTTTTCTCCGTCATACACACACACACATTAACACCCCCACACCCATACTGTACTCACACTCTCCATCTTCCAATAACGGAGCGACATGTCCCAGTGCAGGAGCTGCCCATCAACCCTCAGCGAGCGCGAGAAGTCTGTCAGAACCAGAGTGATAAATATGCATGCGTGTACTCTTCCCACTATACTGCATGAGGGGATTGAGTGGGTATTTACTCTTGCAGGCATGGATAGAGCATGACAGATATGGCATGCAATCATGGTCTTAACACGGGGAGGAACTCTCTCCAACCACAAAGGCATACTTTTTTGTGTGAAGGTAATGTTTTCCGAAACAACAAAAAAAAAAAACATGTTTTATTCATATATAAAAGATATGTTTTTTTGAACCTCATCAGGTGAAGTCAGTCATGTACAATATGCGTGACTTAAACAATGAAATGTTTGACTTAGCACAAGCCAGAAATGCCTCCTACTTTAAGTACTGAATGGCATTTTGCCTCAAACAAACTGAATCTGTGTGAGGCACGAATTTCCATTAAGTGCACTATGCATCTCAAGGATCCCTGGAGAGTGAAAGAGAATAACAGACACTCTACGACACAGGGATCCATGCACTGTACGAGTCCTGTAACACAAAGTACAGTCGGAGCAAGCAGCAGCAGCTTCAAGGTTTCAGGGCTGAGAAGGTGTACAATGGACATCAATAGATCCCTTGCACTTGTGAATGTGAGGCAGCTGCAGACAGAAAAGCATGCACAGTGTACTCAGCAAAACCCTTCCTTGGATGAAGTTGAAAGAAAATCAGAATAGACATATGAGAAGGGGAGAGATATAATGCATGGTGAGCCATGTTGAATTATACTGAGAGTCATTTAAATATTGCAGCACTTCATAGTCTATGGAATCTAGGGCACAGTTTAATGAAATGGCAATCACTTCTGTTTGGAAGAAAAGAAAACAAATGTACTGTAATATTTGGATTCCATGCTGAATCAACACTCCCTGTTGTAATCTCAGATTTAAGACATAAATAAATATGTTTTCCCATTTGAACATATTCATCTCATTTCATGCACCAGCTCCCTCCCTGTTTTTTGCCCCAGATGGACTGCTTTGAAATTAAGATAATACACTACATACTGTATGTGCCAGACATGACATCACATGGGGACTTCTTTTTGCAAATAGAAACAAAGGTTGTTGCCAATATACCATCTAACACAGTTTCCCCACTTCATGTGTTTTGATTAATATATATCTTTGCAAGTCACTTTGGTGAACGCAATTCTCACCTCAGATTCTGAATGAGAAATTGCTTTAGAATTTAAATGAGGTTCCAAAATAGCAAAGCGATTGTACCCATGCACAAATATACTTCATATGTGCAAATGAAACAGTAAAACATAAAAGGCAACATTGAAATGTATGAACTGTCACTAATCTAATTTTCACCTCTTGAAATTAGCATCATAAGTTGGTGTGGGAAAAATAGCAGATATTACAGGAATTGTGGGGGGGGGTTCTATAAGTGGCACCGGCAATTTTTTTTTTCAGTTTAGAATAATACTTATCCAATTCATGTAATTTAACATTCTTTTCAGTATCATTCTTTATATTTTGTTCAGAATAATCAAAAATGCCAGAAGGTGCAGGGATAATCTGGTCTCTGTACACCAGTAACAGAAACAAAAGAAGAAAACTAGAATCTGGAGCAAGCCTGTTACCATTGAATTGAGGGGATGTAGGCCTTGCTGGTAAAATTATATAATAAGCTTCCAGAAGTTTCTACCAAGAGAAAAAGAAAGAAAAAGACATACTACTTAAAAATAAAAACAAGGAAAACTCACAATGTTAAGTGAGCAGTATACAGCTGTATAGTAAAAATACAGGCAAAGATTATGAGAACATTAAGAGCAAAACTTGTCATTCTCTTATAAAGCACATTATATAGTTTGAGTGTGACAAGAGAGAGAAGCCAAAAGGTGTGCCTGCGGTTCTGGAGCTAAACGATACACTTGACATCTTACATGATATTAAATAGGTGCAGCGCCACTTTCTCGATCAGCTGCCATCAACAAGGAGAAGGCTCAGTCGACATAACCCACAGGGCGACACGGGTAATGGCCAGTGGTGCAACAGTGCAGGAGAACACAGCCAAGAGGCACAGACTCTATTATCAAGAGCTGCTGGGCTTCTGTCAGCGGTTTCCAAAAAGACTTCTGAATAAATTGACATGTTGGTGAGACAAATTCAGAAGACACTTCTGAGCCACTACTGAGCTTTAGTAGTCATGAACACCAGACTGAAAGCAGTGTGAGGAAATGATATCCTGCAAAGTATATGGGAAGGCAGGTTCCAGTGATTGAACCTGAGGAGCTATTGAGAGCGAAAAACAGATCTTTCACAAGTCACTATCAGACAAATATTAAACGCTGTGAAACGTGTTTGAATTTGAACATACTCATCTGGCATGAGGTATAATGGTGGGGGGGGTTCCGAGTCAGTTTGTCAAATGACAATATAAGAGTAGAGAAGAGAACGTACCTGCAACGTACCAGGCTCAGTGGGTTATAGACAAAGAGGGATTCCACACAAGATTTAAAGCAATTCAAACTATATTTCATTTGAAACTGAGACAAAAACAAAGTAATAAATGAATCTGTAGTCTGTAAATCAGTGGGGGGTGCAATGCCGAGCACATGCGTGGTGTTGTGAAGGCAAAACAAAGAGGAAAACCAAACCAAAAGGCTAGATAGGGGGAAAGAGAGAATGAGGAGCCAGCCTAAATAACCTAGGCCCAGCCTGCCCAGGTGCAAGACATCAAGTTAGATTGCTCCGGCCCATCTCTATCTGCAGGCAACCTGCAAAGAAAAAAACACAAGACAGGCAGGAGGAGCACTGACAGTCAGAGGCCGTCACAAAAAGGGCTCAAAAGCTCAAAAATTAAAGCTCCAAACAAGGCCTATGACAGAATAAGTCTGTCTATCTATCTATCTATCTTACAACAGTATCATAAGTAAAATTGGAGAAAATTGAAAATTGTGTGACAATGCACCTTTTATCAAAGTAGCTTTTACTCAACTTTTACTCCAGTCAAGAAATTAGGTTAAACCTGTATAAGGTTGTGCTACAAATATCTTTTTTGGCAGATATCCAAATCATATTAGATTGAGCAAAAATACCCTGGTATTACAGAGTAGCAGTCACACCTATGACTTGAGTCCTATCACATTAATTGGGATGTTTTGTAAATTTAGCAACATACAGTTTTCACAGTTCTCTTAAATTCCCTGTACATTTATTAGGATTTAACATAAGGAGGATGAAGAAAACAAGATGTTTTTTGGAGAGGTGTGCTTACATTTTAAATAATCCGCTAATCCGCCAAGGAGGTGGAGAAGGAAAAAGTGGGGGAGTAAAAGAAAGGAGATGAGAAGAGAACATTGTTTCATATGAAACAGGGTGACATATGTGACATGAGGCTTCGGGTGTCTTGAGTAGGAAACCCGAAAGTCTCTGTGACGTCGAGTTCAGTAACACGAAACCCATCAGCTGCTACTCTCTGATCCCCTGTCTGTCTTTAGCTTATCCTTAAACATGCTTCGCTGAAGAAATAAACATTTGATGTCACGCCTCTTGAATATTATCCCTATTTTTGTTTTTTACATGGACCAAACCATGAAGAGCATGGTTTAAAAATTTAAATTTAAAAAAATTACATGAATGGATTTATCACCATAAATTGACAGACAAACTTATCCCCGATAATCTTCTAATTTGATTATACTTTAAACAGAAGTGATTTAAAGGACAGATAAAGTAAGTAGTGTGGTGAAAAAAATGGAGTCTGTTTCAAGTAAATTACAGTAAATCTGTGCTTCCTTCTATGACAGCTAAACACAGTCATTACAATTGAGAAACCATAGCTTCTGGGTAGAGCTACTCTCACACACACATGGTTTTCTGAGAAGAATGGAATACGAATGTCAAAATAAAAAAACGATTTCAGTGGTTTTGTTAGGTCCCAGTGATTTTCGACTCTCATTCATTCATCCCCTTTTTGTTGTTTGTCTGTTACAGTTCTACGCTGTCTTCTCTGCAGCCTTCTCTGTCATGCGTGTTTAAATCTACATTACATACTTAACTCAGCTGAAAGGAGGGATTTTTCAGCCCATTCCTTTTTTGAGCTTTTGTTTGATAAATCTAATCAGTCTCAGTCTTCATTTTTGGATTATTGGCCAATGGTATCAGGATGCTGGGTGGAATAAAAATGTACAAAACATTAATTTGGATTTATTTTTAAATTGAGGTCGGTTGATACAGATTTCATATTGCCAGATATATTTAGAATACAATCCCAGTTCATAACTTTAAATCAGGAACAAAGATATTTAGGCCTAGCATGCCTGACTATAGTTACCATCTTGGTGTTATGCATGAGAAAAGAAATGTGGTGCTTTGGGAAAACAAATCTTTTTACAAGAACCTGCGCAAGACCGAAATGACCTTTTCCTTTATTCATGGCCTGATCAGGCTTTATAACAGAAGTCAGCATGACAGAAAAGCTAGAAAGACTTGATGACTACTGACAGAATGCACACCATGACAGGTAATGCATCACACTTCAAGACTCACAAGACTTACAAAGAATGCTTTGTAATTGTGCTGAGAGATATAAATTACACCAGTTTATTTAGCTGAGCAGTGATTTTGATTTGTGTAATTCTGAAGAAGGTAAATCCGGCAGTGCCACAGCAAACAATAAGTTTTTGTGTTTTGTGCATGCATGCGTGAGTTTTTACTTGTGAACATTTGTAACATCTATATGTGGTTGTCTTCAGTCATGCAGCTGGGTGTATGGGCTGTATTGCTCTGTCCATATCTGCTTATCGTGAGCATCCCACTAGACTGTAGGGAAGAGCATGGTAGACTCTCCCGCTGCCCCTCCATCTCCCAAGAGAAACTTCTAGACCGAGTCATCCAGCATGCTGAGCTCATCTACCGCGTCTCAGAAGAATCATGCTCTTTGTTTGTGAGTAACACTGAAATGAATCTTTGCACTTGTACACTTCATGGGGGAAAAATGGTTTAACTGTTCACCAGACCCGTTGTATCCACAGGCTCTTACAGTATACAGTAAAGTCTTAGATTAAGCGTGTGTTTAGCCTCAGGAGAAACTGAATCATTCTTCACACTGAGCGTCACATGACAATAGAAAATTATTTTCATTGTGCCTAGAAAGAGAGGATTCAACTGAAAGTCAATCTTAGAAGATCCATTTCCTACAGGGGGACTATTCTTATCCACTACTGTTGGGTATGAGTTAGTTTTAAAAATTTTTTTCATGAAATGTGAAATCAGCATTTTGGAGCAAAGGAGAGAAACGCAGCCTTAGGCAAAAAGGCTACAGTGGCAGCGATGCAGAATTTTGTGTTTGAGAAGCTGTATAATATAACTTTTTTATATAGTGGCTACTAAAATAGTAATAATTACTTAGTATATAGTATACTACATTTACTTTATAAAATTGAGTCATCCTGAGAGCAATGAAATGTTGTTTTCACGCTAAAAGTAATCAATTGCCCATCAGTTACAGTCTTAGTAGCAAGCCCATCTCCCAAGCTATGTTATTTTTTATCATCAAATCTAGCATGCAATCTGGCAACACTTGAATGAGTTCTGCAATGAGAGCAAAAGGACTTTTTTGTGGGACCTTTTCACAATATGCTGGACCAAAAGCACTGACACTTTCTGTTAGATGCTCCGTGTTATTTGCTTTTGATTCTGACATGATCATCGCCTCACTGCCAGGCTTCAAAGTAATCTTCTATCTCTCTTCTGAGCCAAAGATGTTTTATTGAAGAAGCAGGCCTACAGTGGAGTAATACGAATGTGATAATGATATTCTGCAGCAGTGAGAGCACAGGTTTTGCAGTCTGGTGACTCCCCTTCCCTCTACGGCTCGAGATCCAAAATGGTCTTTGAAATGGGATGATGTAGGGCTTGTTACAGAGAAAACGCTGCATGCGGTCTACAGATGAGAACATGCTGGAGAACAAAATGTGTCTCCAGTGGCTGAGATTGATTATGCCTTTGTCGTTGTTTTCCTGATGTGTCTCTTTGTGTGTGTGACTTGGTGTTTTGCAATTCCATACCTATGAGAACCAAAGCTTTTCAAATCAGTAAGAAAAATCCACAAGTGTTGCTCGCCTATTTTTAACGAAGCTATTTTTTGAGGTTAGGACTAGAGTGTAACCATTTTAAAGTATTGCCTAAAACCAATATAATTCCAAAAACAGATTGGAATACCGCTGCTTATGACCTTTAGTAGTAAACTAAACTAAGAACAAAAGCTTTTAGCTTTTCTACATACTGAACCTTAAAGATAAATGGGTCATTGAGTCAATGTCGTCACATGTATTGTAACACAAATGTGTATGTGGGTGTGTGTCCACATGCGTGTACTTCATGGGTGTGTGTATTTTCATATGTTTCAGTTGTTTTTTTTCTTTTTTCCCCATGCTTGTATGAATTGTAGGAGGAGATGTTTGTCCCGTTGCAGCTCCAGAGGAACCAAGCTGGCTATGCATGCATCACCAAAGCCTTACCCTTCCCCAGCTCCAAAAGTGAAATCCAACAGATATCTGTAAGTACATGGCCGCTGATCACCACAAAATGCTTTATTTCCTGTGTCAGGGCGTTGGTCTTAATCGGTTAATATGGGCAGCGTGTGTGTGTGTGTGTGTGTGTGTGTGTGTGTGTGTGTGTGTGTGTGTGTGTGTGTGTGTGTGTGTGTACACCTGTGCCTTTATGTGTCACTGCATATATGTATGTACGGAGGCAGTTTCTTTGTGTGAGTGTCTGTATGCAATCAAATGAAATCAAAGTATAGGTTGTTGTGTGTGTTTTTGTGAGTGCATGGATTTTTGTGTTTGTGTGTCTGTCTGTTTGTCTCTATGCATCTCTGAGTTAATCATTCTTGTTCATGTGCATTCCCTGTCAGCTGCTGAGTGATGATTTTTTTGCACTAATTACAATGAAAGTCCTCAAATCTCACAAATATACTTGCCTGTACAACATTTCAAAACAACATTTTCATCTGTGCCTTTAGATGTTTTGACTATTGTCCAACAGGGCTCCGCCTTTTAGGCCAAAGGTCAGCCTGATCACTAGGGTGGAGACTAGATTGAGCCACTTAGCGAAAGGCCAATGAAGGTTGATTTGGCTGAAGTGAGCTGTTATCTGGTTAATGGGAAGTTCTACAATGATCCTCCTTCAACTAACAAAGGCCAAGTTCATATGGCAAAAGCAATTCCGTTAAGGACTCATTTTTAGCTATATTGAAACTGCTGGTTGAAAGTCATGTCATTATCATAATAGTAAATGTGATCTTTGAAACTGCATATACTGCAAAGCTCTTCTTTATGTTAATAATTTATCCTCTGCCCTTTGTGTTGAAATATTGCCTGCTCTGCGGTTTAATGGCCATTTGTATGGTGGTCATTTGCACTTGCGTTAGACTGTGCTCTGCTTAAGGGAATTTAAGCAACTGCTTCACTCAAGACATTTCGACCTACATTTATTGATGAATGTTTTGGAGCTGAGCCTTGGATCAAAAGCTGTGCTGTAATTAAGTTCTTCAGTCTTTCTGATCACTTCTGTTCATTGCTATCTTACAGAAGTTCTGAAGGACAAATGGCTGCTAGTCATATAAATGTTCCCACAAAGACAAGATTGGGCAAAGCCAGTTCTACTGTAGCTGTGTTCATGTTTCGACATGTATTTTTTATATTGCCATTATGTTTTAGTAGTGTTTTTGTTATGTTTTCATTCACTCATTCATTCAGTTCTATCAACTCTCCACCTGTGTGCCCTGCAGGACAAATGGTTGCTCCACTCTGTGCTGATGCTGGTCCAGTCGTGGATCGAGCCATTGGTCTACCTGCAGAACACACTGGATCGCTACGATAACGCTCCTGACATGCTGCTCAACAAGACCAAGTGGGTGTCTGAGAAACTGATCAGTCTGGAACAAGGGGTGGTGGTCCTCATCAAGAAGGTGGGTCAAAACACATTTCTGGATTACTGTTATACAACTAAACCCAGACTAGCATGTATAATTAGGATTTGAGTTCCAGTGTAATTATTCTGACAATCAAACTAATTATTGGATGCTAGAACTTTAAAACCTTTGGTAGACAATACACACCTTTTATTTCTTGATATTTCTGTCATGTTTCTAAATGTTGCCGTGCAGATGTTGGATGAAGGAATGATGACCACAAGCGACAGTGAGCAAGGCCTGTTCCAGTATGACGTGCAGCCAGAGATGCTGGTGTCTGTTATGAGAGACTATACCTTACTCAGCTGCTTCAAGAAAGACGCCCACAAGATGGAGACTTTCCTGAAGCTCCTAAAGTGTCGACAAACTGACAAATATAACTGCGCATAAAACATAAAGTGCAGCTTTTAAATAATGCAGTGTTTAGCTTTAAATGAATTCCTGAGGTTGGTAGCCGTGCACTTATAGATATGACCATGCCTTAGGCGATCCAGCCTTGCTTGCAATGCAGCACATTCTTTATTGATTGTTTTGGAACACCTTCACATAAAACTAAGTAGGTGTAATGCTGTGCCCTTTCTTCAACATACTGCATTTTATATTCCCATGCTCAGTTGTTATTTTAACCTGGAAAAGGCAACAGAGGGCAAACTCCCAAAAGATTATTTGCGTGTCGAGCTGTCAAAAAAATCTGCATATCCTGCCATTGATTTCCATTTCCTTTGTTCTTAACTGGAGTTTGTATTCCTCGCTGGCTCTTGCAGTGTTTTGATTATTCCCACGGCCCCCAGAGTGAGACTCCCTTTTTAAAAGGAGTTGGTTTCACTTCTGCATTAGTGAAATGAAACACTTTCACTGGAGACGGGAGTCAAACAGAGAGCAATCACTACTTTAAAAAAGAGACACATTTTGATTGGTGAAAGAGGGTGCGAGAGAGACAGGGAGAGAGAACAAATAACAGCTAAAATGAGAGGCAAGGCTCATCTGGAGATTTTGGTTAGACACAGGTTTAGATTTGTTGAGTGCTCATGAAAGAATCTGGAATATTGCTTTGCCTAAATGTGCCTAATTTAACTTGAGTGTAGTAAAATAAGTGTATTATTCACTTTAAATGATCAGGGGATATACAGTTGAAATTTGAATTGTTAGATGTTATGAATATGTAATGCAGAATGCAAACTATACTTTTTTGTTCTCTCTGTATGTGTAAATAGAAAAAGCCCAATGTACTGTGACAACCTTTCTAGTTAACCGCTGTTGATTTAAGGCGCTAATAAAGCAAGTTATAGAAAGAAAAGAGAAAAAATATTGGTTTTGATATGATTTGTTCTTTTGAGTGAGTGAATTCCACGTCTTTATCCCAATTCTGTAAGTCGCATAAGGTTTCTCCAGATTTCCATGATCTCAGTTCTGCCCTGTCCACCCCCCAAACACAAGAGGGCAGTAGTGCTCTTTCATGAAGGTTATCTTAATCACTATATTGTCTACTCGAACTGCCATGCGGTTTATGACATTACGCCTTGTTTTCCCAAACGCTAAGCTAAAATACACTTGATTGGTGAGGAGAAGATGAAATTGAGGCATATTTTCTCTTTATTTGGGGAGGAGGGCAACCAGCAATTTTTACTTAAATAATTCCTCTTATTTTCTTTAGATATATAAGGGGGGATAATGGAGTACGTAAGTCACGTTTGAATCCTCTTGGTAAACATTTCATAAAAAACAACATACTCTCACTGGTCTCTTGATCCATGTGATCCCAGCAGCCAAAATAAAGCACCTGCAGTAGTTATCCCACTTACAGTTAATAGGCTTGAAATTGGCAGGCTGCATTGCTTGTTCCTGTTTACATCTGACACCACACCATGAGACAGGGAAACAATAAAGGAAGCAGTCGCCACAAGCATTTTTATTTCTTGTTTTTCACTGATCTCAGGTTTCTTCTTGACTTTCCTTTCACCCTCTTGAGGATCCTGCTTCATCCTCTGCTCTCCCGTCCTCTGTAGCCATATCAGAAGATGTTAATCAGCCTTGTGGTTGCCACGGTGAGTCGGGTGTCAGCGTAGAGAGGCGGTGTCGTGTGGTGTGGGTGGATGTAGAGGCAGGATGTGGTAGGGGGGCCTAGTGTCAGCAATGTCAGGTTCAGCTTCCTGTGGCCTAATCACTTCAGTATGGGGGCTCGAAGGAGATTGGGTATAGCCTCCGTTCTGCTCTGCAGGGCTGCAGCTTCACAGCCTCAACCTTATAGTGCAACCCTCACCTTACCTCGTTCCTGGTTCCTGACAACACGCAAGTAATCATAGGCGAGGTAAAGCCCTGTGCGCAGACCCACTTCTCAAGCTTTGAGGCCATAAATATTAAAGATTGGCTATAAGTAGTAAGAGGAGGGAGGAGATCAGACGAGGGAGAGAACGATGTTAGGAGGTGGAAGGGGAAAGAAGGACACAGGGATGAAGGGAGGGGTGTGGGGCCCGGGTGATTTCACAGTCTAACTATTATAACCTGAGGAAAGGAAATCTAGACTGCTGGGATGCATAAGTGGAGCTGAGGAGGCAGACAGAAAAGGAGAGGGAGAGGAAAAGAGCAGGAAATGTAAAGAAAATGGACTGAGAGAAGGAGGCAAATAGAGGTAAAGACAGCAGTTGTTTCTTTTTTTTCCCTCAGTGGTGATGTGAAATGTATCAATCAAATAGAGAGGAAAAAAATATAGCAGAAGTGAGAGAGGGAAGGATACAACCAAAATGACTTGGAAAGAGTCTGAGCACTGCTAGGAGTAGTGTGACATGCAGGGAAGTAGGTTGGATCTAGAGAGAGAATGGATGGGTGGAAGCTAGAGGAGCTAGACTGGAAAGTGGTGTTGGCTTGATATGAAACTGAGACTCAAAGTACGTAGTCCTTGAGCCTCCACTGGCTTGACTGGCTCCCACACTGTTGTTTTGCTTTCATTTATGGCTCAAAACGACAGCTTGGAAAGACCTACAACAGTCTCACAGCCCTGTATGGTCTCCCACACTGAAAACCATGTAGCAAAGGCTCTGCGCCTTTCTTTCCTCCTCCATTTCTATGCTTTAATGACATATTTAGGCTACAGCAAGAACTTGTCGCTTAAAGGGTTTGTTTGTTTGCTTATGAAGAAGTAGAAAAAGGGGAATGAGCAGAGGTAAGACGGGGAGGGCAGTCTTTCCTTTGCACCTAACTTCTGACAACCGAGCCTGCTGCTTTTGCGATACAGCCGTTTCTATCACACCACTGCAAACCAGAGGGAATTTGTTCGTGCCATCAAAGAATGGCATAAGGTCTCAAATAGAGGCAACCAACCAATCCTGAGCACAGTACACCTGGGGCTGCATCATGCAGCATGTCTGCTGGACCAGTGACACATCTAAACCTCTGGATGTCCAACCTCACCTCACCCTCTGCCTCTCTTCGGCGAGGGCGAGGGCGAGGGTCAAGAGGTCATGGGGATCAAGGCCATCCTAACTGTTCCAATATGTTAAAAGATGCCATGTTGTAACAACAGGTGACACCCACTACAGACAATGTTATAGTGGGCAAAAGAGAAAGCCATGATGAAAGCTGAATACAGCTGAAAACACCACTCACATGAGGAAACATTCCCATAGAACAGGGACGTACATATAAATTACATACATGTAAATTAATTTAAAATTTTTTGTAGTTAATTAATATTTCCTTTGATAGATAATTACATTACAGCCTTTAAAGAGAGCTAAGAGATGAACGAACATCATTTTCCTCTGCGGTATCTTTGTTTTCCCAACTGTTAAATCAGTGCAACGTTATCTTAAAGCTTCCTGTACGGTGGTTTTCACAGTTGTTGCCGTTACATAACCTGTATGTGGTGCAGACACAAAAAGAGATAATGCCTCAATGTGCAGCAATGATTAATAGGGGAATATGCCGGTCGTAGTGAAACAAGCACTGTGGGGCATCTCTTGGTTTGTGGCGATTGAACACCACCAGGGAATGAGGCGATTACCTTGGAGACTGTGGGGAAACTGGTAGATGCTGTGAACTCAGCGGGGAAGCGGCCATCAATCGTCCTAAGCTGAAGCTCTTTGCTGTAGCAGGGAATCATGGATCTGTAGTCCTACATAGCATTCCAAAGCTGTGAAGACATGGAGAAAAACAGGGGGGAAGCATCAACGAGTTGTAAATAAAGGCTCCAGACGAGGAGCTAAAAATATGCACTTTTAAACTTTGTCACAGTTTCTGTCCCACGTCTCATATATTCTTCCTTAATGTTCCTAAAATACAAAGTCTAACTTGTCCTACAGCCATACTCATGGCCCTTGCTGAAGAAAAAGTTACATTTCAAGATTATATGAATTAGCATTGGGAATTCAGGTCTTTACTAAAACTAGACTAAAATGTTCACACAGCTACTTTATTGACTACTATGTTATGTGTTTTCATCGACAAAGACGAGACTAAAATGTCAATTTAGTCAACTTAAAACTGACTAACAATGAGAAGGATGAAGTTGACTAAATATGAATAAAACTCACATGGGATTTAATTGTAATTGTGTTTGATTTCTCTCAAAATAAATGTGATGCACTTAATATGAAATGGTTAAAAAATATATTGATAGATTTGTAGAAAATTATGTAAAAGGCTCAAAAGGGGTTTTCATCACAGATTCCATTGACTAGACAGTGAGGAGAAATATCTCTGGTGCAAATTGTGTAAAAGATTGAATAATATAACAGCACACCTACTACATGACTCAGCTCTTGTTATAGTTTCTCAACCAGAAATGCCATGTGATTTTGTAAGCTTTGAGAGGTATTCAGCTTTACACGGTTAAAGAAAGTTCTTCATCGTCATTGTCCACACCGTTGAATGTTTCATTTCATGGTTGAAAGCAGCAGTTTGTATGTCTGCTCCGGCCTCGCCACAAAAAAGCTGACTGTAGTGGAAGTTTGTAGTTTCTTTTATAAAGCATCGAGATGCTGCCACTCACTTCCACTCATCAGCTTACTGTGGATATAATGAGAGACAAAGAAAAACATTTTAGATGACTGCACCTAAACCGGCGGCCGTGGAACAAACGGCATCACTTTAGGAAAGAAAAACGAAGGCGGACAGACGCCAGAAGAAGCTGAGCTTAAATCAGTGCAATTTCCTCCCTTCACGTCTTTGGCCAGAAGGACCTTTTGGAGTTTTCCACCACTTTTGCTTTTTTGTGAAAAATTCTTTCAGCTTTGAGATATACTATAAATCACAATGCACATGGAGGAGCTGAGTTAGTAAGAGAAAGGGAGGGTTGTGGAAGGGCAGATATTTGTCTTTCTGCCAGTACGCGTCTGCTTATGTTTTTCTTAGATCAAGACACAGTCCTAAAAATCCAGTGCAGTTCCTTCACTTCAGGAAGCACTGTCATAACTTCAAATATAATAATTTCCTTTTTGGAAAGACGCTGGGGATTATCCATATGTATTTGGCTTTCATTTATCGGTTTTCTTCCCCTGAAAGAAAAGGATTGGCGAAAAAAAGGGGGAGCTCACAGATAGTAAATGGTTGGACCCCTGGCCTCTGATCCTAAATGGGTTTTGATAGGTGTGGTAAATTCAGTTTCGGCTCAGGGATTAAGATTTACCGCCTCTCTGGTTTGGCTCCAGGAAAGCAGCACTCACATCCTCTGCCTATTTTCCTGTTTGTTTTGCCTTGCCTTGATGGCAGCAATACTGAATGCAAAAGGTATGCAGGAGGAATCCCTCCCTCCTCTGACAAATGGTACTATAAAGAGCAAAGACTGAGGTTGGGTGTGTGTAAGGCATTTCAAGTAAATTGAAGTGTATTGATGAGAATATGAGAGATTTATTTTAGAAGACATGAACCAATTACTGAGGAACATTTGTGTGCCGTGATCACTCAAACAAACAAAGTTGAACTTTGAAGTGTCTTTAAGACTCAGTCAGTTATTCATTTAGAATATCTTTTACTGGTATGTAGCACCATTAAGACTCTTAAAAGTGTGAACGTGAACTAGCAAGTGGAGAAGGTTAGTGGAGGTTTGATAGCATTCTGATGCAAACAGAAGATTTCTTTTCATTCAACATAGCAAGCTTGGGTGTTGTTGTGGTTGGATCATGACTTCACAGTAGGTGTTTTATTTTTTTTTATTTCTTTGACCTTCTGGAATAGTCCAGAAGGAGAAATAGGTTCCCATGTATCCACATGGCATTTTTTTGGATACTACTTTCAGCTCAGCCTGTACTCTTGTCAGATTTTCATGAGCCACCTTTGCCCTTTATTTGCAATGTTTTCTGCTCACCCTGCCAGAAGACTGGGCTACCAGTACATTATAATAATGACGTGAGTTACTTGCAAAGGCTGTGCTGTTGTTGATTAAATTGCCAAAACCATGAAACGTACTCTGTTGTTTGAAAGTAGTACAAATACTGAAGCTCACAGGGTGATTTGCCCAATTCGCTAGAGTGAAATGTTTAAGAAAAGTAACCACTGGAGAGACTGTGTTTATAATGATGCATAGTGGGCATTCCATGGTCGTCGGAGATGAGTTGCAGTTTGGCAGTTAGTCAAATATTGAAGTACATCCAACATTTATTGGGATCTAAACGCAGCACGCTGCATGCATAACTTTGACCCATCCACTCTTGAGTCAACCACCATGGAATAATTACAATGTTTACTTGCTGTGGTCCCCCATACTCTACCCCCAAATTTGTGGTTTCCTCCCATGCCCTCAACAGCTGACCAACTGTTTATGTAGTTCTGAACCACTTCAAACAGCCCATGAGGGTGGTTCGATTTTCATGTGGTATTTGGTGAAGACTGAAGTCAGATACTATTTGACAATAATTGGAGAAGAGTGATATATTTGGACTCAAGGCAGCAGATTTAGGAATGGACAGATTACATCAAGTTATGTCATGGTAGCAGAGGGTAGTGGTGAAGCAACAGAGTCATTAGAGAGTCCTACTGGTGAGGAGAGAGCTAGGACCCACACCTATTTCTGATAACATTTGCATTTAGTTCCAATTCCAACTATTTATTCAACTTTTTATATGAATAATAATAATAATAATAATACTAATAATTTAGCCCACAAGCAAGACATATATAGACTATTTATATATATGTATATGAAACAAGATGGGTGGTGACTACATGAACTTTCCAATGACAGATATTGGAGGCTTAATTATCCAGGGGTGATGTAAGCAAGGTGTGATGCAGCAGAAACATAATAGTCCAGAAGGAGAAATAGTTCCCATGTTCCCGCATGGCATTTTTTTGTAACCTGTTTTTTTAGGACCCTAATGGTGTCTAGTGTCTAGGTCAGCTAATGTCTCCTGCTGGACTATAAACATCAATTGCAGGGATGGAGTATGGAAGTTCACCTGTGTCCATGAAGCCATTTATTTTCTTGATGAATTGAAGCATATAAATAAACATGTAACAGTACAGCAGTTTGTTTGAAAGGCATATCATTGGTGCCACTGTGACTGACAGGAGGATAAAGAGGGGAGTAGGGCATGAGTTTGACAGGTGCACATGTGCCAAGAGGTTTGCACATGCTTAGCTTCTTGGGCTTCATCAACAATTTATTGAAAAAAGTTGCTTTGTGTGGTAGCTGAAGGGTAATTAACACCACCTGCAGTTGTACAATATATAGGTGGCAATTCAAAAGCTGTGAATTAATTCATATCACACACACATCATTTATTACTGCCATGAACTAAGCTACCTTTGTTTGCCAGCTACACTAGTGGCTCATGGTGTCTGTGTCACATGACATGTAAATAATAAAAGGAAACAACACCTGGAAAGTGTGCCAGATGTTTCTTGCAGTGTGAAAGCTCACTAGACTTCTGATTTAACAAGCAGATATTCTATGATCATATCAGTTGTCTGCTAGCAGTTTCCTGCTGTATGTGGCAAAATCCCTATTTTGGATCCTTAAAAAACACTTAAAGTACCTTGAGATAGTAGTCACACTAGGCCTGGCAACACTGGATTGTAAACTCTCAGGATATCTGTGGCTCCTCTGGCTGGAAAGAGAGGCAGAGAGAAAAGGGCGAGGCGGGAGTAAGGTCGAGTGTTACGATTGTGAAAGTGTTTGTGTGCACATGTGGACAGAGTGTGAAAGAGGTACACCGCAGTGTGTTTATGTACATGTGCCTGATTAACGTCTGACTGTAAATCAGACAGGGAGCGGAACTGGTGATGGCAGTTTGCGTAGCCACACTACACATCTGAGCTCAGCAGCTGCTTTAACGCAGTAACGGACACAGACAGACACGCAGAGGCACAGGTTTCAGAATATTTGAAATTATCTTCACAGTATTTCAGGATTTCAGGATTTCTGGATGTACATGTCATTGTATGTTGCTGTACTGCAGCAATTTCCTATACCAAAAGGTCCTTAAATAATTGAGAGCTGTTTAAAATTCACACGTGGGGATATCTGGTCTAATATGGCCATAGTGGTAACAGCAGAAGATGTTTGAGCACTCTGAACATCAACAGTAGGAGGTCAGAGTTTGATATCAGTCCCTTAGAATCAGTTAGGAGGGGCTTCTTTGTAAATCTGCCATTTTATGCCAACATTCAACAATCATACAGAAAGAAATTCCACTTTAGGTGACGCAAAGATGTCTCAGTCCACTAGAATTCAGTGCAGCCACATGACATGTTGATTTTAAGGGGGCATGTGGAGTTTTCTTGTAAACAAACTAAAGTTATGTTTACATTCAGTGTTACTCAACAAGATGCATTTTGTGTGTATCTTTGAGGTTTAACAAATGTGTTGAATGCCTTTCCTTCCTCATAAAACATTTACAAAGCCGATTTTTAAAAGTATTTTAAACCCAGCATTGTTTTCATCCATGTTTATTACCTTGCTGTCTTCTTCTTCACTGCCTTTGCTGGTGCATTGAAGCATATCTTGGCGTGTTACTGCCACCTGTTGATCAGTGGAATAGTGTGAAACCTTTGGCAGGACTGTGTATCGTGTCACCCGTGCGTGCACACTTGCATGTCAATCCTCGTGCGCCTGCACAAAATAAAAAAGAAGAATAGAAAAATAGCTCCATAGTGCTACTAGAGGACAAAAACTCCACAGGAAACCTTTAAGCGATCTTAAATGTGAAAAATCTCTTTTCACGGTTCTTCTTATGGTTTTTGCCCTCTGTATGCTAAAAGTTCATAGCTGTTCATAGCGCGAATGTATTCTGAGAGAAGTGGAAAATCATTGATGAGGAAAATTGGAGGTTTAGGTGAAGCGCATGCAACAAAAAAGTAAATTACACCACTTCATCCCAAAAATAAGAATGCATTAAACACGCATTTAAGTTGAAAAGTAGCACTTAAATCTTTTAAGATACAAAAAAAAGAAAAGAAAAATTTTATCCACCCAAATCGTGAAGCAAATGTTGAGCGTTTCCCTGTATGACAATAGGGCTTTCATAAAACATCATAAAACACAATGACATCAGAGAAGAAAACTGTAGCTTTGAGTTGTGTCTTAAACCATGCTAGCTTGGTATCTACTTGTGGCAGGGTAAGGCTTAGATTGCCCCACACTCATTTTTCTCTCCTACCATTTTTTTTTTTCAATTTCATCCCAATTGCTTCCCCTCCCTGTCCTATTGTTCCAGCGACGTGGCGTGAACACAGCTTCCTGGATTCCCACTCAGCGAGGCGAAGGACAGCACTCCAACTCCCTGCCAAGACACCTTATCTGTGCCTGGCAGCCTGCAGACAGGATGGAGGGGTGAGGTGAGGTGGGGTGGGGTTGGGGTATAGGGAGGGCTGGAGAGGGTAAAGGCTACAGGATGGGATGGGGAAAACACAAGAAAGGGCTTGGTGGAGGATATATAGGTGAAAAAATGTGAAAGGAATTGAAGTAATTGTTTGTTTTGGTTTATTGTCCTCTTTTATAAAATGCAACATATCGAACTTTGTCAGTGAATCAAGTGCTGGACTTATTTTCATTGTTGTCCCTGGTGTTTACACAGTCCACCAACCTTTATCAAGCAGCAAACAATAAAAAAAGTAAACAAGAAAACAGATGATAGCCAGAAAACACATTTTATGTTCATCTACCACAGTTTTTGGGAGGATTAATAGAAGCTTAATGATCTTGAGCAACATGTATAGACAAAATGGCAAAGAGGATTGAATGGGAGTACGGACTGAGGGTCGACAGGATGGCCTGAGGGGTACACAGCCAAAAGGCAGCAGTCTATTTTTTGACCGTTACAGTACTGTAAGTAGTTGGCTGTCCAAGTGTCCTTAGGGTTCTGCATTGTTTCCACTTTCTTTGACATGATGAATGAATGAAAATCTCACATGTCCTCTGTCAGCAGTGGTGGGCAGATCTAAGGGCATAATTCCTCTGTTTTATTATTGTTTGGGCCATTTCAAGACCACATGGTTGCCAACTGGTGACTTTTAAAAGGCAAATGTCTAATTAAAGGTACAAAAACAAGGTCTAGGATGATTCACTGGTTCCCTCTGTTTGAAACTGATAAGGGTGATTTATTTGACTTTCCAATTCTATGCTGATGTCTTTCTGTTCTGTTTCTGTTTGTTTTGGTTTGCTTTGGTACTGAAGCATAACTTGACATTAAATTGATTTTTAGGTGTGAACAAGATTGAAAGTTCACAGTTTTGCTCCAGCTCAAACTTCACATTGATTAGTTGTTTGTGTGTGTATCTGTGTTTGTGTGTGCACATGAGGAGAGATCTCTTCGAAACCCCAGAAATTATTATTTTTTCTGTGGTTTTGAGGACAAAAAGTCAAAATCACAGAAAGCTGGCACAACTTGAGTCAGAACCAGCTACAGCCAGCATCCTCCTGAGCCCCTGGGTTCAGCCTCAATAATGAGCTGTCTATAGGCTGGAGGCTTAAATGTGTCATGTGTTTATGAATTCCTGAATTTATGAATGAGCTTCCTGCTTCAAATTCATTCAGATTCAATGCCCATGTTGCAAAATGCTGATTTCATCATTTCTCCTTGTTGGAATAGCCTAAACTATCTGAAATTACCTGATGTGCCTCACTTTTGCTTATTGCTCAATATTGAAAAATATAAAAACATAATGAAACATTGCTGTCTGGGGACACAAGGCCCTTATTTAGCATGTGCTAATGTGGAAAATTGTAATACTCACTTTGTACCGGTGCATATCAACTTTGTAAAATTGAAAATATTTTAAAAATAATAAAAAGATCAATATAACAAATAATCCAAATGCCTCATTTAGGGTAAAATTCCTCATATCAACATAGAAAACATCATTACCTGCACTAACTTGTTGACTGCACCAGCTAGCACTTATTCTAACTGCAGCATTTTAAGAATGATAATGGATGTTGGATGCAGTTCTGACTGCTGACGTATGTATTGTCTTCCCTATGTACAGCATATGGCAAAGTATAAAGCACCGGTATTACTACAGTAAAGGATCCAGAGGTTCACTCACTGATACCCTTTGAATGAGCTTACTACTCTATATATGAACATCAAGGGCAGCATCAAAAGGCCTTAAGTAACCCCCGTGTTTCCCCTATTTCATTGGATACTCAGTCTGACTTAGATCAACTATGATCACCTGCCCACACTGACATGGACCACATCCTCAGGAAATGTTTTAATAATAATAAAAATGAAAATGAAACAACATGAGTTCCATATTTTTTTTGTTTTCTTTGGAAAGAGACAAAAGACACAGGCGGACAAAGAGAGCTTTTCTACCAATGAATCTGGGACACTTGGAACCAATTAAAGATGGCATATTCCCTTTGGAATTTAAGTTTTTTTTTCTTCTATCTATCATCTATGATTACACATTACTTCTGAAAAGCCACCTGGACACCGGGATGTGTTTTTTTTGCTTCAGCAGTGAAATACAGGAGATATCACAAAAGGAGAATTATATCACAACATACATTTAAAATGTATTAACTATATTTATACCATAATGGTCAACAAATACAGTGACAATTACATATGTGACTACAGTTAGGGAAACATTAAGGAATAGTCTCTTTGTGTATATGCATATGGATTAAACAGAGGCAGACAGAACAACAGTGTGTGAGAGAAAATAAATAAAACAGGTTTCTGTTCATTAAACAGCAGATTGTCATGGTGAGCGCTTAACTCTCAAACCCAGCAGGTTTCACACCATCTGGTGTGCTAATGCACTGCAACATCTCTCAACACGCAGTGCGAATCCCAGGAAATGACAACTACCAAACTCAGCTATGCACCACTTTTGTAGTGACATGCAGCTACCAGACTTATCCACTAGATGTCAGTCAGGTTCCTTAAATGTTCTCTATTCTACAGGAAAATGGACTTGAAGGATGAGTAGAAAAATGAAATGAATGCATAGCATTGGGACATTTGGGTAACACTATACCCCATTTAACTTTGGCTGTTTTTGATGTGATATGCATACGTCTCTGTGCATCGCTGCAGTATGTTGCCGGCACATGGCTGTTCAATCACTGCAACAGATTCTACTTTCATTTAATCTCCAACACTCTTTCTCTGCCACGCTCAGTCTCAGCCAGATTACAGTATATATGTAGTGTTATGTTTCATCAAGCAATATCAATATCAACTGCAATGTTCAAATATGAATCTGAGTTGTGATGGGACGAGGTATGAACAGCATTTTGTGATCGTTAAGAAAGGAGAAAGGAGGCTTGTGGGAGGAGGAAGGACTATAGGGGCTGTAACAGACATGGTGTGCAATCTAGGGAAGGTTTACCTTACAATTGGATGCACAGTGCAGACAGATATAAACGGAGGAAGTCTTCCCATATCAGCCACCCTGGTTCAGCAGTGGTTGCCATAAATTCTTCTCTCAAATAAAAACTTTTTTTTTTTAATCTGTCAAATTGTGAAAAAATAATGCCTCCTTATCAGACAGGATGTGTTAAAGATCAGATATCTAGTGTGATAGACGGGGTCACTGCTGCATATTTGACTCTCTTTGCTTCTTTCCTGATACTTCCTGCCTTCCTTCCTTCCTTCCTTCCTTCCCTATTTCCTTCCTTCCTTCCTGCCTTTCACACTCTCTTAGCCCTCTACTCTCTCTCAGTGGGACCTCGTGCAGAGTCTACCCAAAACACTGCTCTCTTGTTTAGGGCTGGGCGAGCTCTCTGTCTGACCACTCCTTGGGCCTAATCGCCACAGAGTTATTTCCAAATTGCAATTACTGATAAACAGAGTTGGCTGATGGGGACAAGTGATTGTGAAAGCCGTAGCGGGCAGTATCTGGCATCAGCCTAATTGTCACAAACAATCTCCCTCATTTCTTTACCCTCGCTACCAGAGAGTGATTGCGCTGAGCACACTTGAGGGGCAAACCATTTATGAGTCCGCTCATTTGGGACCACTTTGAAGTGTTCTCCAGTGTTTCTCAAGAAAATGTTCCTCTCCTCAACAGTCTGTGTTTTGGGATTGTCTCTAAACAGTTGTTTTAGTCTCTGGCGATAAACAGACTCCATTTAGAGTCATTTTGATTCGTCATCACAGATAGAGGGGGAAATATTCAGTAAGTATGACACACAACATTTTATGTTTGATGTTCTTTTTCCAGGATGCTGTCACCATTCACCATTTACGATACACTATGTGGTTTTCTAGTAACTTTTGTAGATTTTCTACACCCAAAAAGGACTTTAGCAACATGTTGCCTCACATTCCTACAGTTAATGAATGATTGCACATGTGGGAGCTGCCCAGTGAAACCGCAGCCTTCTAACATACACTACTTACCCTCCTGGATCAGGTAAGTTCCTTGCTCAAGGGTTCATGGCCATTACTCAAGAATTTTTTCCGACTCCCAGGCTAAACCAGCAACCTTCCTGTCACAGGCTTGTTTTTCAGCCCTTTACACCGCCATGATCCCCTATTTAGAATTATATGAGTCCCACAGTTTCACAAGGCCTCATTCTGCCCAGATGTGAATTTGAGCAAACGTGCAACATGGGACTTATATGTGGTTGTCAAAGTCACTACTGGTGCACAGATTCTTCGACTGGATGTCAAAAACGGAACAAAAAAGCTTTTTTCTACATGTCTTTCTACATCTATTGTGTGTGTGTGTGTGTGTGTGTGTGTGTGTGTGTGATTGAGAGACAGATTGAAGGTGATTAAAGGGCGGAAGCTATAACCTTGTCCTCTGCTCATCCCTCCTGAGCTTCAACCTCAGCGAAGCCCGAAACCTCCCTCAGCAGAGAGAAAGAGGAAATGACCCAACTCAAACAGGAAGTGCTGCAAGGTGACCAGTAGCAGTCTACAGGGAGCTAGGGATGGTATGCTCTTATGGATGTGTGTGTGTGTGTGTGTGTGTGTGTGTGCACGTGTGTGGCAGACAGAGAGTCTTTGGTTTGTGTTGGCCTACCTCTGGTCCTGCAGCACCACTGTTTTAGCAGTTTGGGGCAGGAAACAGCTGTGGAGAGTGAGGCAGAGGTAAAAGTCTGCACACAGCCGTTTGAGGGTTACTGCTTGCCAAAATCAATCAAACTGCATGAAGCTGGGCTTTTACTGAGCTAGAAAACCACATCATGTTAGCACATTCACACAGACACAGACTCCAACACACTGTCAGTCATGCTGGATAATACGTGGCCACCCTGATGGAGGTGGATCTCGAGATTCGGTCGTGGGTTCCCGGGGTATTTTAATCTCAGTGAGTGAACATTTGGCAACGTTGCAAAGTTTTATGTATTGATTTATGTGCGTTTCCAAGATGAAAGTGGCCTGAACTAACAAACAAAATATCAAGCAGATGAGGAGTAAAAGTGAAATGAATGATGAATGAAGACTTGAGAGAAACGACGACAGAGTCATTGGAATATTTTGAGCTTCACGGCTTGCAATGGGGACGTGTCACTTTCTGCGTAAATTAGTCACACCCCTCGCCCAACCGGCCACATCGACTGGGTGGCTTCTCAGTAGCTTTCTGCCCTAGATAGTTAACATATCTCCAGCTAATGAAAACCATAATGCTGCAAACTGCAGTGTGTGTGTGTGCATACGACTGTACAGGATGTTGGCAGGACTGGTATTTGTAAAAAAATTGACACAGACGCTCGCCATTCACTCCTGAAGCGCCGCCTCAAGCAAATGTCATTTATATTCCCATGTTTTCCGAGCTATTCTACTTGTAGCTGGTCCCTGCCAAAGCAGAGGCATTTTGGGTAGTCCCAAGAGCCGAATGTCAGCTCTGTCAGGTAAAGGTGAAATGTGGCACTTGTATCAAGCCTGTGGGCGACTCCAGCATTCACAGATGATGTAGTGACAAAAATATTAAAACTGGCTGAGCTGACATGGACCAATATGAATTAGAGTTTGAATGATTAGATGATATGAGAGGGATCTTAAAACTCAGTTGATTCCTTTTGCACCAGTGTGCAGTATGTTTCTTTTGCTTAACTTTTTTATGTAGAGAAATAACAACAAAATAACAGAAACATTTTAAAATGTAATGCAATATTTAACCCCAAACTGAGGCCTCAAAAACACATTTTTAACACAAGCTCAACAACAATTGAATATTATGAAAGGGCCTATTTACTGCACTGTTATTGTACTACATTGCATTATATTATACACACGTTGCTGTTACTTTGTCTGCCAGCTATACTATACAGTAGTTTTGTGACCCCCTGGTTGAAGTAGAGGTGTCAGTTCTTGTTTGCGTGTTTGTTTTTTTTTAGAGCTCAGAAAGTAGTGTGAGTCAAATAGCTAAAAAGGTGAAACTCCAAACTCAAAGTTATGTTCACCCCAAAGGCTGGGAGACTGCGAGGCATTAGCAGGTAACAGGAGAAGTGGGAGAAGCCCCCTCGGGATGAGCGGAGGGAGCTGGTGGGTAGACCAGTGAAAGATGCTGTCAGTCCCCACATCTATGACCTCCACATATCCTTGTACAACTCCACATAAACTCATGCAACAAGAAATACACCACAAAAACAAAAGCTGAGTCCCGGGGGATTCCACCCCCACCACCCCCCACGAGCCAGCCAAGCACAATACCTCATAATCCATTTCTTGTCAGATCAGTTTAAGGCACTCATATATTAGCTCAGACCTCTTTCTGTCAGCCTGTGCCCCCTGGCTCTTGTTTGTAATTACCGGCTTGTCCAGAGAAAAGGACATTATTGCTCAATTGCTGATAAACGGTTAATCTGTAGTGCTTTTTAATAATCATCTGACCTTAACTGGAAGCAGCTGGCAGTGGTATTTATAGAATGATCTGAAATTTCATTGTATCTGTTATCCAGCTGCCGAGAGTGCATCTGGCAAGCAGCCTGCTATACCTTGGAAGCCCGAGCCATTTTTCTCTTTCCCAGCTCCGGCTGTCTTCATCTCTCTCTATCTTTTGTTGTCTCACAAATGTGTTTTCATTGAATATAAAAGGGAAGCATGCCAGGACATGTAAGCTACCCCGGGATAAAGAGTATTGGCTTTATGAAGGAAAGTAATCACAGTATTGCAATCTATCCAGAAACGACAAACAACTAGCCTTGTTAAAGCAGTAGGGCCGATTTACCTACTGCATCACTACAGGGATACTTAATTAAACTAGATGCGCTTCAGTCGTACTGTAAATGATTTCAAGGCAAATGTTTTCTATATGTGAATATGATGTGTTACTTGGTTCACAGACTCACAGTATTTCTTCAGCTGAGTATGTTTAGATCCTTGTATATGTCCTGTCATCAGAGCAGACACTCTAAAGAGCTATTTACAGTACTCTGTGTCAAAGTTGTAAACTACACGGCCAGTTTTTAGGAGTGGTTTGGAAGCTCTCTTTCCTTAAAGCGAAATTCCATGCAAAAGTACAATTCCCACATGTTTCAGCTATGGTAGACAGTTTAACCTGGAAGAGTAGATATGAAAAGGTCTCTCAGCACAAAGGAGCTGCAACTCCAATCTGACATAGTCATCAGGTCATTCCTTACATCCTTTACATCGACATAATTTGATTAAATGTTTTTATTTATTGGGGTTTTTTTTGTTCTAATGAAACTGACTTTTTGCTGGCTTTATCCAAAACTAGGTCTGAGGTCAACCACAGCACAGCACCCATGGATCTGGTCTGCCTTCAGTGCCTCGTTCAAAGACCTTTGAGCAAAGTGGATGTTTGTTGTCATGGTTAAATCCCTTGCTGTGTTTGTGGATTCAGTCTCTCGCTGTTGATTGCATAGTTTATTGTTGACATCACAGATTTTTCTGTAGCTTCTTTGCTCTCTGTACCTTTGAAAGAAACGTGTTAATAATCTGTGTTATGGTGGATTTTCCTTCAGTCTTTGATTGAACATGAATTTCTCATTCCAGCAGCTATAAACAAGGTGAAGGTAAGACAAACATAATGCTTCAGAGGGGGTTGTGTAATACACACTCACACGCACAAAAAGTAGTTTAGAGACCGCGAATCTAAATAGAGGTCCCACTTTTGCATGTCACTTTACACAGCCATGCTATTCTTTCCAACAGACACCAACCTGTGCCTTTGCATGCAACAACAACAACACACACACACACGCACACACAGATGCAAACATACCATACTAAGTGGGTCTAATATTTACAGACTGTCTGTCTAGTGAATCTGGCCAAGGAGATTTGTCTGAATCCTCCCAAAGTCACGCTACACCCAGATCTGTGGTATGCCACTCCCTCCGTTATGTGTCCCTCTGGATGGAACCATTACAGATGACCCGAGTATGCCTCAGACTGCAACACATGAGAGCAACAATCTATTTACACATTACAGGTGAAAACTAGTTATGCATAAACATTGTGAATGTACAACATGAAGCTATCTAAGGGGCAATCAGGAAAAAAAAGAGAAAAAATAACCTAACCTAGTGGTATAAGGTATATGTGTATAGAATACTGCCACTGCACCGTAGTTCATTACTTATCTACCTAAAGCATAGATGATAATATGTGTGTAGAAATAATATTGACAGGATGTTTTGTAGCAGATCAGTTTTTTTGTTTGAAACATATTTATCTGCCATTCTAACTGACCAGGATGAGCAATGAGTATTTTACCAAATATTTCTGTTCACGGTAACTTACTTCAACCAATTTAAATGATCTTTGTGACGAGTGTTTTTAATAAATGGTCCACATGTACAGTATAGTTCAATGTGACATGTTCTGGGTTAGGTTTGGATATGTGTCATGTATGCTGTAGTTTCAGTTTTGTAGTTTTAGTAGTTTTAGTTTTAGCGACTCTTTGATTCAGTCTGCTTTTACACCACATGTTATAAGTTGCAGTAATCTTGAGCTGTCAGCATATCCTTTTTGTTAATCAGGCTGTTTTTGTTTGTTTGTCTAACACTCCTGATTCAGCATAGGCTCATCTGCATAGGGCTGTGACACAGCTTCTGAAGAATGTGTGTTAAATTTTCAAACACGTGGCCCTGTCCAACTCAGTTTGGTGTCAGTATGGCACGTTCCAGTGAGGTGCACATTAGGACCTCGCTGGATCACAGTCTGTTTCTGTTGGAGCACTGAGCCACATATTTGAGCCACATGTGTGTGTGAGACAGAGAGCCCAAATGAAACACACATTGGGACACAGAAGTGCTGCGTCCGCAGTTGCATTCCTGGAAGCAGACTCACAGGCTGACAAATACGGGAATGACTGTCACGGCTGAAATGGTATTCTGGGAATTATTATTATTTGATGGACATCTCATTGTTTTATTAGTTTTATTTCTTTTTGAATAGTTTGGAAGCTTTGCTACTGTGTCTGTTTTTTTGTGACTTGTTGCAGTGACCATCATTTTTTGACAGAGGGCAGCAGTAAGCCATTAAAAAACAAACCTGCTCTGTTTTGGTCTCACACCAGAGCCACATGCCAAAGACAAGTCATGAACTTAAGCTGATCACACTCTGCCTAATTTGTCCAATTTAAGCTTGTTTGATTCATTGGTTGAAAATTGTCTGTCTGAGGAGAGCCAAACCACCATTTGCTCCAACTCCAAAGCATATTTGAAAGTCTGCCAGCCATATTTGGGGTTGCATGCACATTACTGCATTGAAACAATATGTCAGTTTGGAGCATGACTTAATTTGAGCAGTAAGCAAATATGTTGGTTGAGCCATCTTGATCTTGTGCAACAAAGTGGATGACAAGGGGAGTAACAGGGGTTAAAAGACACTGTCAACCTTTTGTCATAACATTTTCTCTCTCAAATCTTTAGGATTGTCGTGTTGGCCTCTGGAGACCTTTTTATTACTGCAGTCTGCCATATAAGAGAATCTAGTGTCCTTATGTGTCCCCCTTAAGAGTTTACATCAGCCTATACACCAAATGTGTGAAAAGTAATCTTCTCTATGACAGGCTGTAAAGACAGCCATGGGTATATGTGTCCTTCTTCTCACAGCAGATTTCTGATCACAGCTCGAGCTGAAGTTCCTTTCATGTGTGGCGCTGATTCAAAACACTAATCCTGCCGTCAATTAAAAACCTTTCCACTCAACCTTGAACAGTTGTTTCATTTTTGCTGGATCCTGAGGCAAATATGAGAGGACGCACAAACCGTAATTGAACTCAACTGGATGTTATCATGTATTGGTGTAATTTCTTGTCAGTTTTTGCGAAATCAGAACAAAAATGTGACAGATTAGTTAAGTTGAAAGAACAATGAATGTAATGAATTGCATTCAGAGTGCATGTCCGTGACCAGCGTCATCTCTGACCTGCTGTGTGGCTCATAATGTTTCTGATCAAGTGTTTTCACAGGACAGAGGGAGGGCAGAACATTAAAATACTCAGAGAACTAACCGTACTTGTTGGCGTCCCCCAAGGCCCCCGTCGAGAGCCCGTTCTCGCTTGTCTTCATAAACAGAGGTTACTTGGGTACAAAGGGGGTGGGCGGGTTCATTCCTGCAAGGGTTCATGTACTTGAGCTTGGCATTTTTCATATTTACATTGCTTAATAGTCTCAGTAGATCTGTTTATGATATTTTCCCCCTCACTGTTTGTTTGTAGTTCTTTCTTCTCAGCTAATGCTCTCCTCCATCTCCCGCCCTCTTTTGCGCTCTCTTAGCCTTTATCTCTCTATTCTGTCAGTGTGATATCCTGCATGGTCGGTTTCTAAATTAGTTCTCCAAAATATTTTGTTCATTGTTCTTTCTCATTAAACTGTATTGCATCTGATATACTCAACCTAATGATCTTTATTTTTGTATATTTTCTCCTATAGAAAGGAAGTCCGTATAGAAAACATGACTGCAACTAAAAATGATGGGTGACTTGTTCTGACAGCAGTTCAGATATTTGATAAAAACGCAGTCGGCTGTTGTGACTAGGAAGTGAACAGAGACAGAAACCAGTCTGTTTGTGATTGCAGCACCAAGTCTTTTTACCCTGGCAAACCTGTAAAAAAAGAAAAAGGAAAAAAAAAAAAAATAGGCCACAAAATTTTGAAGCAGATCCATTTCCACTGCACTCAGTTTACTTTTAACTGTTTCAGCTCGTCTGTCCCACACCTGGTCGCTGAGCGTGGCACTGAACAGAGCACGCTCTGTTCGCCGCCCAGACAAATCTGCCGAGCCATACGGAAAATAAATCAGCTCCACATTCATTAAACAAAAAAGCTGTGGGCAGATTTATTTCATTATTGGGTCTCTCTCATTTTTAGCATCCACTTAGCTTTTTCCCCTCTACCTTCTACTTTTTCCCCCCTCACATACAGCAATTTAACTTTCTAAGGTAATCCTTCATCTCATTCCTTTAGGCTTCTTGTGGAGCAAAGGGCCTCAGCCATGCTTCTCTGGTGGATCCTCTTCAAAGGGAACCAGCGTCTTGGTTTTGTGTCTCCACCTCTTTGCTATCTCTTGTGCTGCGGTGTGTGAGGTGCTGTGAAAAATGCTGGCCCAGCCACCTAAATTGCCGCATTATGACCCAGTGAAATGTCCCCTACCAGGCGAGCCTGGGCTCTCTGAAACAACACAGACAAACCTGCACAAATATGCTACTCTGTTTATGGAGAGGCAAAGCCCTCATGGAAACAATCGGCCTATTAGGGTCAGAGTGTGCTATCTGTTTTCCCTCTTTACCCTCATTTATGGGCTTTGATACAATTCCCATACCCTGTCCCCCAGCGGCAGCAGTTCTCTATGATAAAGTCCTCTCTCTCTCTCTCTCTCTCTCTGTGTGTCTCTCTGACACACTGTGCAACGATAAAAGTGTTGATCTGTTATCATACTGACTTTGCGATGCTAGTGCACATTGAGGTCACAGAGCAGAGCAACTGTGAAACCACAGCGCCCAAATATGACATTCTTGTGAAAATAAACATGGAGGTATGTCAGTTTCATTTAAAGAGATGAGAGATTTTGTTGATTTTGATTTTCACTCCCTTTCCTTTTTGAAACTCTGCTACAGAACACAAATAATGGTAATAAGTCAATTTCAGAAAAACAAATAGCGAACGCAGTTTGGCTTATTATTGTTACTGGGACATGACTGGGGCCTTTGAGTAGTATCACCTGTTTTACACAAATCTAATGGCCTTGTCTGTGCCTTCTCAGCTGCTGACAGTACAACTGACTTTGAGCCGCTATCAGCTCCATCCTCCCAGCATCCTCTGAGGAAGGAAGCAGGGCAGGCTGCATTAGTGCCCCGCAAGCTTTGCACTGCCATCTCCTGCAGGGACACTGGTTATTTTTGGACTGAGGGCGGATCACGTTACAACTACGAGAAGACCCCTCAGACAGGAAATCACCCAGCACGCCACCCAGCAGCTCTTGCATTCTTGGCTCTCAGCCTCACTGACTGAGCGCTGGTTGGTGATTCAGCCCCATATGCAGACGGTGATCAGAGAGAGGAAAGCCCAGCAGAACAAGAGAGCCATCTTCTTTTCAACTCCGGATGACCTCTTCCCCACTGAAATCTCTGCACACACATCAGCCCTGTGTGACATGAATATATATCACCACACCAAGCGAGCTCGGGCACTACTACGGGCACGTAGTAGTTGTGCAAGATATAGTGGCTATATTTCCAAGTAGAGATTGTTGTAGATGATCATACATTTGGCCAAACATAAAATTGAAGCCATGATATCATTTTGTACATTCTGAATTCATAATTTGTGATTTTTGTGTACCCAAAAGCACTTTATTTGACTCAGTGTAGCAGGGAAGAAAACATATTTAAATACCAGCACTCTGCATGTTAATACCCAGCTCATCACTCTCTATCCAAACTGTATTTTTAAATCTAAAATATGTGATAAATGTATCTTTTTTTACATCTTATTTTATTTGGTTGGTCTTTTTGGCTCACCATAAAGTGACAGATGGAAATACAGACAAAGCTCTACCCATCAGTGTCCTGCTAAGCTATTCATGCTTGCATCTATTACTCAGTAAAGCTTATTTTACAGTTTCTCATAATGAGGAAGGCTAATGCTTGCACAAACTATGGTTTAATTCTGCAATGGTCTACGGAGGTGAAAGCAAGATTAAATCAAGCTTCTACATGACTGAAATATTTCCTGGATCATTACCGTATGCCGACAAAACGCTGCATAATGTAGTCATGTGTTGTGCTATTTGTTTCATATGAACATTCCTGGGGTTAGCTGAAAAACCACATAGTAATTATGTGGGAAATATCAAAGGCTGTGTGGCCACCAGGGCTGAAGTGAAGAGCGTGGGAGGTTTGTGACATACCCCCGATTTCTCTCCATCTGCCCACCGAAAACATGTATGTACTGTATTAGTGTGCGTGTGAGTGCAGCTTGTGTGCATGTCTATGAGGCTGGGAGAGGGGAGCCATGCTGAGTCTAATGAGGTTGTTTGGCTGTTTTTCAATGGACTTCCACCTAATTTCGATGAAGCATCATCACACCCTCAGCCAAACACGTCCCAGGGGAAATCCTTACTAAGAAAATGCGTTTTAAAATGGGCAACACATCCCTGGTGTTTAATATAGATAACGAGTTTTATATATCTTTTATATATTTAAATGATATTGTTAAATCAAACTCAGGACTGTACCAAGTTAAACTAAATCACAAATAATGTTGTTCTTCATTTTGACTTTTCAAGGTTTCGATTTTTGTTTGTCTGTGCATCCCCGTGTTTTTGAGAAACAGGAATGTGTGCCAGTGCCTGGTTTATTGGTGCTCACATCAGTCTGACCTCAGGGTGTAAAGGGCTGTTGCTTCACCGTTACTTCACCAGCTCAGGTTACACACCACCCATCCACCCTCGGAGAAAGCAAAATGGAGGTGACCGCTGCCTGAAACAGTCCTGCTATCTCACATGCAAATTAAGAAATATAAGGAATCTCCACAACACCACATAGCATTTGGCATCCATTATGGATTGTTATGTGTGTGTCCATATCCATATGTATCAAATGGATCCCAAATGCACTCTTCACTCAAGACACCCACCATTTTCCTTTTTAAAATACATGGACACACATACATAAACTCCTTCATCCTTAGCTGCCTTTTTAGGTAATAAATGGAATAGTTATATATTGCCACAACATGAAAATATGCATAATCACCTCTTATTGGCTAGGACAGAGGTATTCTTGACACCATAATAAATGCTATACATAAATGTGCATGTCCTTGTGAGTATGTGTACATTCCCTAAAAGTGCAGTTGTCAGGCAGATATCCCACGGTTTGGGGTTTCATCTCAGTAACATTGTTGGCCTTTGCAGGACTGTGAATGTTACTGACACCTATATTACTCAGTATTTATGGGTCGGGTTTCTCAGCCTCACCACGACACCCTCCTTATCTACTCAAATGATTCACACAAGCTATAAAGCACATGGTGTATAATCTACCCATTACTATAGCAATCTGTTAGCCTCCTTTTCACAAGTAAGGTGTAAAGAGATGCGTGGGGGATAATGTATAACTCTAAAGGTGTCATTCGTCTTGTTTTTCTCAGTTTAAGTAGAAAATAGCCTCACATCACAGTTCTTATCGCGATGAACGACATACGGGTATCCATCCACTCTGTGCAAAGGGCAGCACCTAAGGAAGCTAGAAAACACCACAGAAGCTATAAAATATAAAAATAACTATAAATAAATAGATTCATGGGGAACTTCTCACCCATACAACCTTGGGTACAGTACATTCATTGGTTGGAAGGTATAGAGAGAGTGAGAAAAAAGGAGTCAACCGTCTCCCCCTCTTTCATCATTTCCCCACTCCCTCCACACTGCTGCTGCACCAGAACCCACCTTCATTAAAACTCACTAGAGGGTTATGAATGGGCCTGTCTGGCTTGCTGCGCAGCCTTGAAAGCCCAGCTGGTTCCTATTACAGACTCTCACCGTGTGTGTGTGTGTGTGTGTGTGTGTGTGTGGGTGAGAGCCCAGTCATCTGACACTGAGGGGTAACAGGTTCTGGTTAATCCCTGGCAGGTAGCTCTGATGAGACCCAGAATTCAGGTGCTGCCAGAGCAGAGGTGGGGGAGGGGAGTGACCGTCTGTAGGTAAAGTGGAGGTGGAGAAAAAGAGATGTAACCTTAGTTTTCAGGCCTTATAGGGTGTCCATCTGAACCTCCAAGACCTTCATCTCCCTTTCTCCTCCCAATCCCATCCTCCTCATCCTTGTCCTCCGCTTCCTTCTTTTTCTTCTCATCTTCCTCCCGTTTCCACTCTGCCCCCTCCTCCATCTCTCACTTTCACCCCCCCCAGTTCACATCACTTGCCTCTTTCAGTGCCTTTCCGCTCGTCTTCCTTCACCTGCATGCCCTTTGTAATTTATAGTAATAAAAAAAAACAAAAAACTGTTGTCCTTTTTCTTTGGTCAGGCATTATTTTCCTGGCAGCGATCCAAATACGAGGATGGGATATCAGGCCCTGAGCCAGACATTTTGGGCCCATTTTTATGAAAGTGTATAAATCTAAATGAGCCACAGAGGGGAGGTATATATGCTCAGTCCCATGGCCTTTTGTTCTCATGTTGGTCTCTTATTGCAGTGGTGGGGGGTTGAGGGCTGAAATAAAACTGTTTAAATGAAAAGCCCATGGTACAGTAGCTTCATGTATCATCCAAACAAGGGTAGACTTCATGCATGTCTGAGTCTTAGCAGTTGATTTGTTAAGTAGAATAATGGGAGTTACAAGATTACTATGATTATTTCACATAATTCCAGCATTAATCCATGGGATACCATCATCTTTGAATTATATTCCTTCATTGCCTTTAATGATGTAGGCCCATGTGAAGAGAGCCCTTACTGTACATTTAATCCATGTACACAAATGGAAAACCATTAATAAAAGGAAAAAACATGACAGCATGGTTGGCGTAAATCTGTATTAGTGATATTTGAGCCATCTGTGTATTGATGAATGTGTATTGAGGCTGCTTTGACTGACAGAAGCTAGATAGCTGTACATCACTATGGTCATGGTGACAAGGGAGATAAAGACACAGGAAAAGCACATGTCTTAATTTATGATAGCAGTTTATTTGTTGGATAATATGGTTTAAATTGAGTCCACTCACACTACCCACCCCCTCCCTCTCCCCACTTTGTATTCCCAGGCTTGAGTAAATCGCCTCACTTACGTCGAGGTTTACATTCTCATGCCCTCACAACCACCAGACCCCCAACTCCCACCCCCTACAAACATGTTTTCCCCCTCCTCTCTTTCTTTCTCCCATCAGTAACACCCTCATTCACAATAGCAACCTATACCCCCCCCAACCATCCTAAACTGCTGCACAGTGCAACACATGTGCTTCCAATTAGGTTTTCTTTTGTGAAAAAGTGAGGCTCCTCAGACCACCGCCTCCTCCTTGTATTCACACACCCCCACTTTAGTTCACATGAACACATATGTGTACAAAACATTAGGAGCGCCCTCTTAATATTGACTTACACCCCCTTTGGCACAATGCAAACTCTAGTCATCTCATAGCTTAAATGTCCTTTTTATTGCCTCCCTCCCATTCAATGTTTGAAGAGGACTTTGGTATAATGGGTAAAATAAATCAGGGATGATAGATTTTTTACATGTGGATTTACCAAATTAGTGTATTTATCAGGATGTATGTGCAGATGAGTAAATGCAGAAGTGTACAATGTATACTGTCAGAAATCTCTTTATTTCATTACATACACCACTAACTACTCATCTTAACTCACAGCACAGCAAATAGCCTAACTAGACAATGCAAAGAATTACACTATAAATGATTACATATGTTATATTTATATCTAAGTCAAAAATAGTTTGTCTCTTGGGCAGTTACTGTTTTGCAGCCCACTGAGAGTCATGCTGTAGATGCTCAGAAAATCACCAACTTTGTGAAGTTCCGGTTGTGACCACTAGAGGAGCCCCTACGACACATGAACGCCACAGTCTATTCAGAGACAAACAGTCAAACTAGCTGCTGGCGTAGAAGTCTATAGCAGGGAGGTTTTTTATTTGTCACACTTCAGTTAAATCCATGCAATCAGCTTTGTATTCATCTTCCAACCACTAATGTGGTCTTCTCTGGCCCTCAAACAGCCTTGGAGGACTTCCATCACACATCACTCAATACTAGACTGAACATCAACTTTAATAAAAATGGGAGAATATGACCATGTACACGCACACACATGTTCATTGTTTACCAGTTACTCACTTGGCAGTATTGTTTAAGTGTAGTTGTTTTCTAGGCCGCTGCTGTGGTTTGTTATTGAAATTACTGTTGCCAAGGAAACGCTCTAATTTGGCTTCATTGTAGACATTGTGGTTTGAGCAACAGGTGCCTGTTATTTTTGGTTGCTTTGTTGCAGGGTGCTGTGTGTTTAAGCACCTTTGTTTGTGTGTGTGTGTGTGTCTGCAAGGGTGTATGCACGCATGTTTGTGTGCTGATGTGTGTCCTACCATGCTACCTTTGCATCTTCACAGGGACAGAAATACACAGCCGCAAGCTGCGACAAGCAGGAGCAAATAACGCTCTGAGCTCCACACCCATGGGATCCATAGCATTTGTTTACCAACCCCCCTTGAAGGTGTGAGATAAAAAAAAAAAAGAAAGAGGTTCTTTAAACCACTGTTCAGTTCACACAAGCAAATCAGGCATGAGGGGAAAAAATCAGGTTACCAAAGTTGTTGTGTGCTCTGAATCAACCGCCACTCAACCTGACCTTTCAATTTTTCCATTCCTCTGTTTTACTAAGCTGATGCATAAGGGTTTGAGCTGACAGGTAGGCTAAGTAGATACAGTCTGATTAGACTTCACAAACGCCAACCCTCTATCTGTGATATGAAACCGAGAGCAGTCCACGCTTACTATTTATTTAAATGACAGATGTTGAGGTATCACAGATCTTTAGACACAGACTTTGCATCTGCTTCTCAATCCAAAATCAAGATCTTGTTTTGAAATATACCTGATAATTTGACATTCCAGAGATCTACAAACTACATACTGAATGTTTGCCATTGGTGTGTTAACCCGACACAGAGCCTGAACACATTTCAATCAACTGGTTTAAAGGGCAAATATAGAAAGAAGGTGTGCTGGTGATGTTTTTGATAGAAATAATAATGTTTCTGTTATCTTAGCAATAGCTGACTTGTGTGTTGTGGGGGTTTTTTTGGGGGGGGGGTTGTTTTTTGGAGTCCATTTATAATAAGACAGTAAATGTATCCTGACGATAGAGTGAGAGTAAAGCTAACATGTTCCCTGAGCATTTAGTTGCAGACAGTGTTGTGTGAATAGTAAACACTCACGTCTTATTTGTTGATCATATTATTTTTTGCTTTGTCCCTTATGTGTAGTTTTACATATTTATACTCCACTGGCTCCATTCAGGTCTCAATAAACATTAAGATGCTGTATGGCATGTTGTCTTTCAGACTTAAATTGAGTTGGCAAGGGAAGTTTATTTGTATAGCACCTTTGAAACACAGAGGCAACTCAAAGTGCTTTAGATAAGGAGAAGGAATGCATTAGAACAACATTTTAAAACACAACAAAAGCTTAGTTAAAACAGAATGAAATAAAAATTAAGATAAAATAAAATACAATCGATAAAAAGTGTAATAGACCAGATATACAGTAATTATACTGTAAATTATAAATAAGTTGCCCAAAGGAAATAAACATGCAGCAGAGAAATTAGTCAAAGGCACAGAAGAACAACATCGTTTTCAACATCATCGTTGGTCCCATCTACATGCAGCATACCAGCTAGTAGTGTTTGGCTCTGACTAGGTACTACCAGCTGACTGCTTCCTAAAGACCTAAGGGACCTACTGGGTCAATATTCTCCCAGCATATAAATCCTGCACAGTCCTTCCAGTTAAGTCTGACAAAGACACACACACACAAAAGTAATCTTAAATGCACACGCAGTGATCCTAATGGCTGTTTGTAAGACAGGCTAATGAGTTTTGCACAGCTCAACATTTCAGCCATTCACATTGAAGACAACTGCAGACAGTGGCTGGGCAGGATTTCCACCACAGTCCTGTCTACACGGCACTGCACATTTTTAAAAGTGCTGAAAGCGTACTCAAATATTCTGGTGTTAACAAGGTCGTAACAAATTCTTCAACAATCACACAGCAATTTAACCTTCTAGTAAGAGCAGCAAACTCAAAAACCAGAGGTAGCAGGGAGACCCATGCAGTGATGCTGCTTTGGGCATAGTTCTGCCTGTGCAGTTAAGTCTGACACACACACTGACTCATACATGCACACTGTCATACACATGTACACACACAAATATACCTCTTTATACCCCTTTACACATTTAAGACATTCAGTGATAAATGTCTTGCAACCGGGGGGCTCTTTTGACCTTAGCCACTGTGTCCACCCACCACAGGCCCCAGGGAGCCCACCTCCCTCTGACCTCTTGCCTGGCTGATCTATGTTTGAGAAAGAGAGAAGGAGGGAAAAACAAAAAAAAACTTCTCTTACCCTGTGACCTCTCTCCAGGCCCAGAGCAGGGAGTGGGGTTGAGCCCACCACGCAGCATGAGGCTCCGCTGCGTGGTGCTTTCCTCCTCTGTTATTCCAACTCTCTGGTTACAGTCCTAAACCCAAGGGGGTCTTTAACGGGGGCCTTGGGATCACAGGCCTGACTGTTAACAGCTCCAAGGTGAAAGGCCTCGGACACTGCCCTAAGCCCTCCATGTTACGTACTCCCCTGGCTTAGCAAACTCCTTGGAGACTTCAGCCTGCTCCTTGGTGTTCTCTTGTTGGCGTGCAATGTTTGTGCCTAGCTATGGGGATACCATGGTATTATGTTACTGTTTGTGCCCATTGTAAAACTGCCATTTAGCTGTCAACATATAATTGAACAGGTTCATTTTTCAAATGTATGGCTGTGAATGCATAGATAATTCAATATCTTTATGTTACTGATAATTAACACTGACCTCTATGCCTGCGGGGAGTCATCAGCATTGCACTTGATTCTGACATGACATGTAACTCACCCAACCACCATCCATAGTGTTTCCCCCTCACAAAATGATGGATTGCAGAAGAGAAAGTGAACTTCTAATCATTCAAATATATGCATGCTTGTCAACTAAATATTCAGCTTTTGTTTCAGCCCTTTTCCTGACCCGACAATTTATCTTTTTGACAGTGTGTCGGTGTTCAGCTCAGTGAAATTTCCATTATCTCTCCGACCATTATCTGCTTATGTACCACATTTAAACCTGTCAAAATCAATCCAAACGTGGTAATTGATGTGTGATCCGTTGCAAGCCTAAAGACCCTCTGCCCTTTTTGTCAAAATTACACTTGTCATTTTCTATCTGAGGACATGCCTCTCAAGATAACAGTTGTTCTTTTCCCACAGGTGTGATTTGTCTTCTCTGTCATTTCCATTTGACTCTTCAGCTCCCCCCACTCAGTTAATCATTTTACTTTTAAAGATATACATTATATATTCAGGAAAACTCTTGTTGGAAAACTGGACTCATCTCATTCATGGCATCATAACGCAGTTAAATAGATTAAATACAATGCTGGAGCTCATCTATGAAAATCACAGTATTTCAAAATTGGGTCTGATGCAACCACATAGAGGCAATTAACAAGAATTATCCTGATCAATAACTGATTGTGTTTAACCAAATATAAAGTTAAGAAGCAAACAGAATGTCTTTCTTTCTTTCTTTTTTTTCTTTTTGCACTCAATCTGACTCAACCTATGCAAAACAGCATTGGCAGATGGTATGCTGAGATAATAATTATACTGTTGTGTCTGGCCCTGCTGAGGATATCCTATGGGAAGTGTCTGGCTGCAGTTGTGATGATGCTCCATTGAAACTGGGTGGAGGTCCAACACTTTACAGCGTAACAGGCTGCTTTAGGTAAAGAACAGGATGACCCTTTTTCCCTCAGACACACATACAGTATATACGCACGCACACACACACACACACACACACACACACACACACACACACACACACAGAGCGAGGAGCCAACTGGATGAGTGATGCCCCATGTGTGCAAGTTCTATTCAAACAGGCATGCAATGTTTTCACCAGTTTCTAACATGTTTTACTAATCCAACGTCTAAACTCTGTTGTCGTCAATGTTAACCACATCAGCGATTGTTATGCTATTTATAAATATACTTGCCTGTTTAGTACCAAATATATTCTAATCATAATCCAACAGACAATTGTTTTGTTTTTAGATACAGTACTTGAACAATCTTTAGATAAGCTCACTCCTCTTACTGACTGTTTGTTCCCGACAATGGAGTCTTGAATCATCACGCACTTCGGTCTTGTTTTGGGACTGCTTGCTTGTGTCTCCCATGACCCTCAGTCACGCAGACACATCACACCTACACTGGTCAGTGTCCTTGCTCCCCCATTGTCTCCCATCCCTGCAGTCGTGACCCCGAACACCACACTGCAGGGGTCTGTTCCCATTTTTAATGGGGGGGGGGTTTCCTCCTCTTGTATTGTTGCTGTTTGCCAGCACTTCCTCCTTTCATTCACTGACCTCTTCTCTACTTCCTGTTTGTGCAGTGGACCAGTGGTCATCCCAAGGGTAGTCTGGTAAATCCTCTTAATTATTCCGGGTAAAGGGTGTGGTTGAGGCAGCATAGAGTGGAGGACGTCTGAGTCATGTCTGGATCCCCTATGATGTGTCCTAGTATGGTCATATCATCCTGCTGGACCAAAGTGAAGTACTCTACAATACATGACATTAATTTGTATTAATTTATATATTTTTTGCATTCACATACATTAGGTACAACCCTGACGGCTCTTCCTGTAGCAGTGAGATGTGAACAGCACATAAAGGAAACTGCATGATCTCTTTACTAATACATTCATTTAAGATTAATATTAAAAATATAGGTAATTTTGATACCTTTCCACCTTATAATTTAATTTAGCAACATTGTTTTCATAGTGGATGAGGTTGTTCCCAACTTCTTTATACAATTCATCAATAAATCATGTGATGTGTGTCAACCATCTCAATATATTTCACTGAAAACAATATTTAATCCTAACACATCAATGGGTAAAAAAAAGGTTTAATCTGCCATTTACATCAACAAATTCCTCCTTTAACTAAAATGTATATTATGCTAAAATTGAGTCATTTTTGAAACATTATAAGTGTTGTTTGGTAGAGGCAAAAAGAGTAGCCACAAATAATGATGCAGCATTGCTTATATTATCCATATGAATTTATCTATTCACATTCCTACTCTAACTTTTCTGTAACTTTTCCCTGCCACCAAGGACCCATTATTTATCAATTTATGAAGCTCCAGGCTGGTGGTGTGCAGTCGCCTCTGATTGCAGAACAATCTGTGAGTTCCACTTCAGATCTCGTGTCCCAAGAGAGATCTTTTTATAGTATAACAGGAACCAACCATCCCATGTGGCTTCTACTCATCTGTGCGAATGACATAGTTTTTCTTCATAATTTATCTCTGTTATTTTCTCCTCTCTTTTATTTTTCTCACACAAAGTAATCAGCAGTCATAAGGGAGGAGTGAGTATATATTATTTTTGAGGCAAAGGGTTAAAAACTGGAACACAATGATACTTTACAGCAAACTCCAAATTACATACACAGTTTTGCCAGTTTTGTGCCAGTCTTTTGTTTTTGGCCTCAAGTGTTTAGATGAGCAATTGAAAATAAACAATACAGTTGATACTGCAATTCAATATCAAACAAAGCGTGGGCAATACGAGTTAATGGCTGACCATTGATGCATACTTGACTTTGTTGCCCAGACGAAGTTAAAACTATTGCAGGAAATGATGTAAATGGTGACCTGGAGAGGCAAAAACATTGTATAAAGGGAGTCTCTTGAGAGTCTGGCTGACAATGGATCAAAATGAGACCAGGAACAATGGAACGCAAGTTACTGACAACATTCACAGCCTCGACCAGATGCTAGTGTGAGAAAAAAAACCTGTAGTTTGATTATTTGGACCTTTGAGCTGTTGGAGCCAAGGCTACGGCCCACCTGGATGTTACAAAGCCTCATCATACAGAGATGGGAGGCTGAACTCTTACTCACGGGCTCTTATCTCATTCCGACATCTGTTTGCACTGGGTCTTCCAGATGTTTCCTGCTTGGCTTCTGCTGATTCTTAGCCCGGCCAAGGGCCTGCGCACTTGCCTGTCCCCCCCCAGTGTTGGTGCTAGACCTTTGGGTCCCATCAAATGTGTTTACCTAAGGCCCCACGCTGATAGTAACTTGGCGACAAGGCTAAATCATATTCCAAATGTCATCATCTGTTAGTGGGAGAGGCAAGTTATTTTTGATACAGGGCAAGTGCTTTGGCCTTCAAGAGGCGCAAATGGGAGGAGCTTTCACTGAGTACTTTCTTATCCAATGGACATTATGTAATTGTACTATTTCTATCTGCTGTACTAAGGTACAGCTAAAATAGTCAATCAAATGTGATAATCAGTAGACTGCAGTTTAGTCATTCAGGCCTACGTGACTCCATTCACTGCTTTAGAACCTAATAATTTCCTTTGTTTTGTTTAAGAGACAGCCAAAGTCACCTTTCCACTAAACGCATTTCCAGACTGAAATATGAACAATAACTCCATCATTACTTTTATATCTGATGTAATATTTGATAAACATTCTAGACTCTAGGCACGTACACAGCCTTGTTATTATGAGTTATTGCAGCACAGTGTAGCTGGACATGGCCCTCTGATTAGCAAGAAACCAGTAATTATGTGACTGTGTGAAGTAAAATTGAGTATCAAGAACCAGTTTGAGAATTCTGATTATGAATTTAAATTTATAAGGTGATTTGTTAAAGCTAAAATCAACATGTTTATATTGACAATGGATCACATGATTGTATGTGAAAGGTGTCGCTCATAGCTCTACCAACTTTATAGTGTCTTTCAGCTCACACACCCACAATGAACATAGAAGAAGAAGACCTTCAAAATAAAACCGGAACATAACTAATACAAGGCCAAGATTTCCAAAAATAGAACCAGAACTTCAAAACATAATATAACCAAAATCAGCTAAAATACCATGGATCCTAACAGGTGATTTGAGTAAGGAATCTGAACCATATTTCATAAGAAACAGAATTGATAAGCAGAGTCATAATCAAAGTTCGACAAATCTAAATGATACCTGGCCCTACTGTGAAGGTGAATGTCAGGTTTGCCCATGCATCGGCCTCCATGCGAAACATGTAAGCACACATTGTGCAAATTGCATAGCACTTGGGATTAAAGCATCTGACAAATAGTATGCAGTAATATGTTTCAGGTTCTAGCTTTATTGGTGGCTCACTTGGTAGTCTAACAATACATTTACATTCATTAATCCTTATTTCATGCCCAGTGTTATGGAGTTTGTCATGGACTGATAAGTTGTATCTTCACTCTCAACCTTGGAATTACTATTGATGGTGAATTAGTTACTCTTTAAAGTGTCCACATGGACTGGCCCAGGCTTTGATCTTCTGCTTCATTTGCAAAATTGAGACCTACAAGGTCTGTATCTGAGCAAAGCAGGGATCAGTGTTTTACTGCAGCTTGATAATAGTTGGAGACAGTCTCTTACAAGATGCTGAGTTACTCTATCATCTCTGACAGCAGTGGAGACTGCTTGCCTATCTCCTGCCTCATCCTCCTCTTCCTGATATGCTTCTTCTCCCAATTCTCCCTTCAGCCCTCCTCCCTGTTAAACCACCCTCTATCTCATCCTAGCCCCATTCCTCCTGTACTTCCTACTTCCTCTAATTCCTCTTTGGTGAAGCAATGGAACAAGCTAAGATTAAGTTGGACATTTAATATTTAATACAATTTCTTACTCAGAAAAATGCATTTTATTACCAATATTTGTAGCTAATTACATTTTATAAAAATTTTATTAGCTTTTAATTACAGGTTATTTTTGTTGCCCCAGAGACCAAACTCATACGAGTCATTTTGCAAATCCCTACAACCATGCTGTGCTTCTATGTAAAATACAAGACGTAACTTTTTCTATGTTCGGAAAAATAGCACTTGCTGGATTTCACAGCACAAGGTGTCTGTCACGTTAGGCTGCAGCGCTGCGAGGCGAGGCGAAGTCTGAAGACGAGAAGCCGTAGCACATATTACATCATGAAATGAGTGTCTGAAGCCTGCAGACAGATCGTAGAGACGTTGTTTGATGGTTTGGCAAATGCGTAAGTGCCACTTCTCTTCACCCACACACACAAACAAACCCAGAACCCTACATCACTCCAGAGAGACAGCAGTTCATGATGATTTTTTTTCTCCTGCTGTAGATCATAAAAACTTTTATAAGAGAGTGATTGCTATGAGAAGAAGTAGAAGGGTAATTGTCATTTGTCATGAACATCTTGTCGGGGATATGGTTCACGCAATGTTTTAAGTAGTGTAATGATGCACCGTTTTGCTGTATATAGTCTTGTGGTTATTCGTTCTTGCGTCACTGTGAAACTACAGTTATGTCATTTTTACTGCTTGTTCATTTGAAACCATTTCCAGTGAAAAGAGACTTCAACAACAAAGTTCCCCCACCTGGAAATGTACTGACAAATACAGAGAAATATCCTGTACGTACATGAGTGTCTGTCAGTTCAATGCCACAAAAATGTGAGATACATTGAATAGATGTAGCAAAGGAAATTGTAACCTGTCTAAAGCCCTCTATGTAAATCTGTTTTCAATTTTGAGTTATTTCTAGGAAGCGTCTATTCCTGGTGAGTTACTGTACTCACACCACTGGCACTGATATACACTGGCTTTCAGGCAATGGGATCTATTTAATATCCTCCTACGTTTCATTTGAATTATAAGGATCAGAGCATATTTATAGGATGTACTGCCAAGATGTGTGATTCTTTCCAGACCGTTTGGCACAAGACTTTGCAGAGTGCCCTGCAGATGGTTCTTTTGTTCACCTTATCTGCCTTTTTTTTCCTCTTTTTTTCTCCCTCGTTTTTCTTTCATAAAATGCTATGGCTCTGTCTTTTTTGGAGAACGAAAGAGGAAATCCATCAGATCTGCAGCGGTGCACTGTACCTCTGGGCTCATAAATTGCACATGCCTCAAAGTAGCAGGAAGTACAGGCCTAATAGGGTGTATCCTCCAGGTTTCCTGTTAGGTTAACCCATTGGGTCTGGGGTATTCTACCCTGCCATTGGATCATAAGAAACGAAACCCTCTTGCCTTAACACTTAAAATGAATGGACCCATAATGCAGTCAAGCTGCAAAGTCACCACTGAACAGTTTTTTTGTACTGTATTATATTGTATTTTTGCACTGTGCTTTTTATGTAAACATAAGCCAACAAACCCCAACATATTTCAATGCCATGGTTATTGTTGTTGCCAGTTATAGAGAGAAGTTGATCCGTGAGGTGGATTAGGAGGATCTTATTCCAAGTTGGCCATGGTGATAAAATGTCTTGTTCGCATGGTAAAGAATGATCAAGAAATCACACATGTCAAACAGCTATTGAATTTCCATATCATTACAGGGATCACACTCGTTCAGATGCACGCATGCAGACGCTATTTCACTGCTTGATTCAATTCCCAGCTTTTCACTTAGTCTCTAGGGGATGAAGTGTGGCTGGCATTGAAAGGGGTTAGATCTGAGCGCAGGAAACTCCAGCCCAGAGCAGAGAGAGAGAAAGAAAGAGAGGTGATCAGGTGCCCCATCTGGATCCAATCCCACCTGGGCCCAGATAAAAATAGAGGCTGGGTGATGGGCCACAGGCACAGCAGTCCTTCTTCTTCAATGGTGTTAGGGGGAGGAGTGCTGTGTGATTCCACATTTGTCCTTGATACTGATCAATATATGCTCTTAATTTTAAAATGATCTATTTTTACTTAAATTTTATTTTACATGACTGCTCAAATAAAAATAAAAAGATTAGTGAGGCTGTAGGGAGCCTTCTCCCTGTCTCCCCCTTGGTCTTCTTACCCTTCATCTCTGTCTTGTGGATGGGTTGCAGGTGTTGGGAGAGGAGTTTTGTGCCACACTTCCATTTCTCAGCAGCCATGGCAGTTGGTTCAGCTGGTAAGGAGTTGGCCACAGTTTCATCACTGAATTGAGTTAGGCCTTTGAACCGTGGGGGCCATCCCCCTTGTGCCTCTTTTCACAGATAAAATGCTCAGATAGGACATGTTGAAAGGATATGTTTCCAATTTGACTCGTGCCACCCTTATCCCTCTCTGCGTCCCCCCCCCCCTCCCCCATCATCTTTCTTCCTATCTCCCTCTGTCTGCCTCCCTGTCTGCCTCGGTGCATGTGTCAGACAGCTGATTAATTCCCCAGAGGAGAGGGGGGGGGGGGAGAGTGGGGTGAGAGAGAGTGGGGAACACAAGAGGTGAATTGATAAATCATCTCTTTATTCATCCACAGGTAAATAAAAAAACATGGCCGTGCTCAGGAATACATAGATCTACCCTCTGACAGCCACAGATGCTCTGCATTAATGTCTTCCTGACCTCAATGTTGTAATTTATAAAGTGCTTCTACATGCAGACCCCAGGGATGACTTTTATCTCTGCTGCACTCGTATGCATATGTGTCTAGTTGCTCCAAGAGGGATGGTGTGTATGCGTTAAGAGTATCATCTAATTCTAACACACTTTTATAGTTGATATAAATGATTTGGTATATGGCCACAAGCCACATGCAATAAAGAGCTCCAGTCAGAATCATTGCATTTATTTAAACCTACTTAGTATAGCAGAAACATATGATTTATCCGATGAGCCCCATTTTAAATCACATATTTGTCTTTCATTTACATTCGCCCTGCGTAGCAAAGTTCTGGGTCAGCACTAACACTGTATTGACATAAATATGTGACTAAGCCCAAATGATGACATCTAATTGTGATTAAAAACAAACAGTTCGAAGTATTTACAATTGCTCACACATATTCGTACCCAGATGTACAATCTCTACACTCTCTTCAACACCAAAGCCCCCTTTTTCAAACCTGCTATCAACACAGTGATTATTGTTCATCACTCTTTTGTAAACATTAACTTGTGGTTGTAATGAATGCATTCTGTGCAGATTTCTGCCTGTAAACGTTGTTCTAATTATATTTAACAAGGTATGAAATATGCAACAACAAGAGAATTGTGTTATGTCAGTTTACTGAAAAGCCAAGCTGATTTTGAATTTACCTTTCGAGCAATGATTTTTATTCCAGCTACCTGCTCGCTCTCTCTCTCTCTCTCTCTCTCTCTCTCTCTCTCTCTCTCTCCCTAGATTTTTCTTTCCTTCTGTCTCTCTTTCTGACTACACACACATGCATGCACACTTGCACAATTCATGTCGACTGGACGTACTTGCCTGACAAGCTGGTGTAGTCTCGTTTGCAGTGTTGGGCAGTTGACATTTTGGTGGGGTTGGATTGTTTGCTGACTGTACAATATTTGCTATTTTTGGATAAAAACAGAAAAAGTTAAAGGTGAACTAAGGCAGGACATGTTTACTTTTCAATAGTAACCAGAACCACAATCTCTCAATATCCTCAACCAGTACTTATAGTTCAGTAGGTGTCGGCATGCACCATTGACGTTGGTTTGTAGTCCATTAGTAAAACCAAAGAAGATGAAGAAAGTGAATACGTGAAGAAGGTCCTGTGTTCCAGGATTCGTTTTAACTGAACCAAACAGGTTAGGTGTGAAAATGCCCTGTGTAGCCTAAACCCAACCACACATGGGTTAGAGGACGCAAACCCATCTCCAGTGTCAAAGATCTTCCATTCTGACCTCCTCTCTATGACCTCTGTGCAGTACAAGAACCTAACACTTGTTTCCAGTGAAGATTCAATTCAATTCAGTTTTATTTATATAGCACCATATCATAACAAAGTTATCTCAGGGCACTTTTTCATATAGAGCAGGTCTAGACCATCGAGGGCTGCAGGCAGCCCGCAAACACAGATCCAGACTCTGCAGCTGTACGACCACAGATCCAGGCTCCGCAGCTCCGCAACCACAGATCCAGACTCCGTGGCTCCGCAACCACAAATCCAGACTCCACAGCTCCAAAGGCAGAAACACTCACAGAAAGCAACAGAAGGAGAGAGAGAGAGAGAGAGACAGGAAAGAAAGGGAAGCAGTAGAGTTAGTAACAAGCATTAATGGGATCAGAGTGCGTACAGATGGAGAGGGAGAGGAGGAGAGAGGAGCTCA
>LKNJ01000561.1:0-87265 GCA_002120245.1 Maccullochella peelii
CTCCCTCATCTTTTTAAGTGGGAGAACTTGCACAATTGGTGGCTGACTAAATACTTTTTTGCCCCACTGTACATGTTGATTTGGGATTTTTTTTCTGTAACACAAGACAGGAGAGTGTGGAACTGGCATCTAGCATTTAAACTTTTCTTTGTACAGACAACAATTCATATAAGTCGATGAATTTTTAGCAGTTGTGGTGAATGGTTTCTAGGCTTTGAAGGTGTGAAGTCCATCCTAACCTGGCAGAATAGCCAACACCCAGCGGTTTCCTCTTGTTATTCTTTCGAGCGTCTGGGACTTGCTGATCTCCAGACTCCGGGCTTTCATAAGTGGGCGGTTTCCGCGTCTTCCGCCTCCTCTCTCCATCAGAGGCCCTGTCGTCTCCCTCTCCTCTGCCCCTGAAGGGCACGTCCACCAAGCCCTGGCAGCGGGAGGCCAACTCTGAATAAGATCTCCCGCTGGAAGAGGCGAAACTGGCTTCAGAGTGGAGGTCGAGGAGATGGAGGAAGAGAGCGATGGAAACTTGGGCATCTCTGGCAGCATAAGTCATCTGGAGTGAACAGATGACAAACATTTTGAGCAAAACAAAAACAGTATCAATTAGCAAAGCGGGTGGAGCCGCTGCTTCTGGGAAGTAATTCATATTTCCCTTTTAAAAAAAATAAAAATAAAATGTCCTCGATGTTACTACATAGAAACATGGGACTCTCCCAGATGATGTAACTATCCTATACGTTTATGAAATATATAATTATTTCAACTTTGTTTCAGCGATACCATGGTTTTTCTGTCAATTTGGCAGACAGCTCTGTGTTCGGATGTTTCTTGCCAAAATGCACCTTAGGAGTCTTAGTTTACTTCTCACCTTACGTGTTTATGTACACAAACTAGTAACCTTTGACATTTTATGAAAAGGACAAAATATTTTGTACTGCAGTTGTTCATCTTTTGTACTGATGATTCAATCACAGAGTTTCATCAAACGATCAAAGCTGTGGATGTACTCCAACTGTCAGTAATGTTCTCTATGGAGAAAATAAATTTGATTTCTAGAACCAGCAGCACCCAAAATAGCTCCTTCCCTCGCAGCACTATATCATCTTAAATTCCTGGTTTATTCACTGAAGTCGAAAAACATGAAAAAATGTGAAGAGCGCTGTCACACAATTAATCACCCACCTGCTCCAGCGTCAGCTGATCTGCCTCCCAGTCACTGCAGCGCAGCTCCAGAGATTTATCTAGAGATACATTCAACAGATCTGTTGCCAGAGACTTCAGACTCAAGCCATTGTTCACGGTTAGCCTGAAAATGGAGAAAGAATTTAAGAGGATCATTTGCAATGCACATATATCACACAATGTGACTAACATAAATCATCAAACAGCAACAACCAGACTGTACCTTTGTCTTAAGGCAAGGTAGCGCAGGTCAACTGTACACGTCAGCGACAGACCGTAGTCACGCGTCAAACGCTTGCCGTCTTCATAGCAACCGACGCCAACTTTCAGGATGTGTGGGTCTCGGAGGACTTCAATTAAACTGAGAGGGAATGGCTGCTGGGCACTGCGAAATGCCAGTAGCCTCACCAGGACACACAGACCTGAATATGTGGCCATCTGTAGCAGGGAGACGGCAGAGGCTCGGCCTTTCACAGAAACCTGCAACAGGAAACAGCAGCCAGGTCATATAGCCAGTATGACACCTTCAAATTAGGGCCGCAACCAAGTCATTTTCATTACTGATCAATCTCCCGATTATTTTCTCAAACGTTTAGTCTATGAAATGTCTATAAATTTAAATAAATTAAAAACGCCCATCACAATTTCTCAGAGCCCAAGGTGACATCTTCAAATTGCATGTTTTATCTAACCATCAGCCCAAATCCTAAAGATATTCTTTTCATGATGCGACACAGATAAGCAGCAAATTGTCACATTTGAGAGGCTAAAATCAGAGCAATGACTAAATTGATTAATGGATTATCAAAATAGTTTGCAATTCATTTTGCATCAATCAAGTAATCCATTATTGACTAATCATTTTAGCTTTTCTTCAAATTGCTTGTTTTGTCCAAATGCTAAAAGATTCAGTTTACGATCACAAACGATGAAGACAAGCAGCAAATCCTCACATCTGAGAAGCTACAAGCAGAGAATGTTTTTGCTTGAAACATCCTGATTATCAAAACAAATGGCTGATTAGTTAATTGACTAACTGTATCCGCTCGAACTGTCAAACTCCATTCATCATTAGCTGAGAATATGTGTGTGATTTTGTGTTGTCTATATGAGGCCAGTTGCCTACAGGAATAAGCAAAGAATACAAAACAAAAAAAATCCAAACACAAGGTACAATGCTGAATCATTTAAGGTGGATTTTTCCTCTTCATATAGAAAAGCATGAAAAGGTATTTCTTACGCCATGGTTCTTTACCCATTCACAGTCGAGCCCCAGCACAGGAAAGACCGACAGCTCCTCTTGCATCAGTGGCCACAGCTGCTGCCATTCCTCTTCAGAGCTCACCATCACTGGTTTCACCCCCAACAGCTGTTCAGAAGACGGTATCTGTACAGGAGGGAGCAGCTGTGTGGTCTGACACTCCACAGCCTTACACTCCGTCTCCAGAAGATGTGGCACTTGGGTGTATTGATACTCCACGGCAGGTAACTTCTTTTCCACGGGACATGGAGCTTCCACAGGATCAGCCACCTTCTGGATGGAAGGCAGCCTCTTCCTTTTTGTTCGGTAAACCTGCCATAAGAGCAGCCCTCCTAAGGTTGCCCCTAATACTGTTGTTATGACAGCAGTTAAAGGCCCTCGATGAGACATCCTGTCTTGTAGTGATCTTCAGCTGGCTGAAAAGTGCAAACCTAGAGCCAAAAAACACACAAGCCCAGTTGGTCTTCAGTGGCCAGATATGCATGTCCTACAACACCCTATTTGTTAATAAAAAGGTATGTGATGTTTTACCTCTCCTGTGTCAGTGGGATCCCATGTAAACCTGGCTCTGTTTCTGTGATCTGGACAGGCACTGCATCTCTCTAGAAGAAAAAAAAAAGGCAACACCACAGGTCCTCCATTCATAAACAAGCAGTAACATTAAAGCTTTATCTATATTTGATATTATCCAACTGCAAAATATGTTAGTATTGGGGCAGTACGCCAATTTAAATCCAGAGATGTTTAATAGAACAGATACACTTCGTATCAAACCATCATCATCCACAAGTTATTATGAAAAAGCCTGGAAACCCTCTGCCACCTTCACCTTAATCACACACCAGATTCTGTGAGATAAATAGGAATTTCAGCTATGTTGCCACTGCAAGTTTTTAAATCACACTTTTATTGCATAATTCATTTGACCAAACATGGTGTATCTATTGTATTTAGACACATTTTGATGGCTGTGGTCTTGATGTAATCAAAGCTGTGAGCTGTCAGATTCGGTAACACTAACATTAGATTAACTACATGAAGAAGACCAAAGGGTCAACCAGATATTGACAGGTGAGGTATTAGTGCTGTGCAGACAGACCTTTATTTAACAGCACAGTTTTGCAACTTACAGCTTTCAAAATGTATGACCCTATCTAAATGCTACCACGTTTGGCAACAGCTAACAAAGTAAAGTATGTGATAAACAGCCAATAAGTAAAGTATCTAATATAATAACACCAGTTTGCTGTGGAAAAAGTGGCATTCCAAATTAGGACAAGAATCTGATGGGTCACAGAATTTGGTGCAACACCGACCACAGGTCAAGTTGTGTCAGGTTAGCTACTTCGTTAGCTAGTTTGCTAACGGTCGTTTCGCGTACGCCATCTACGTTATGATAATTCAAAGCAAAACAAAAATGACAGCAGCGCTGGTTCAACTGAAGACTTGGCTGTTTCACGACTAAGTTGTAGGGTTCATATGAGTTCAACGAGGTCATGTGCAGCTTCAAGCTCTTGTGTGTGCCGTCAGTCGACCGTTGAAGTGAACGTCAAGCTATCACTAAACAGCTAGCGTTAGCAGTACACAGTAACTCGTGCTAACGTTGACCGCTTGCTGTAAAACTATACCGGGTTACCTTTTCCCCTCTCATGGAATTGGTTTTAAAGGCAAGCTTGACGAACATTGGTTTCTGCCATTATTCTGGGTGGTTTTTCTCGTTAAGTTAAACCAACGTTAGCCTGGTTAGCCACTATAGCTAGCCGGCGTCCTTGGACTCAATTGGATACATTACTTCACAACAGCAGCGCACTACTTTTGTGTACTAACATGTTAAGTTTGAGTCTTACCTTTACGTTTTTAACCAACACAACTCCAATTTCACACACATGTACATTTTCTTTTCTTTACTGAACTAATCCATGGCTTCCGGCTGAATTTATAACGACGCTGCTGCACCAGGGCGCAGCTCTCCAGGCAGCGCCACCTGTTGGAAGGATGGAATAACAACATAAAAGACCAATGCAACAGAATCACTGCTGCATCCAAACGAGACAATATTGTTTTTATAATCTCATTTGTCTGAAGGTGGTCCAATTTCATCCTACATGCGTTGGTTAATTTGTGTTCTGTTGTCAACATAAAACAATTTCCTGGACCCTACAATTCATTCTTTTCCTAGATATTCATTCCATACTTTTATTATATTACGTTTGTGCATGTGCTATGGCTACAATTAAACATTTCTTTTACTATGGATTATTTGACCAATTGTTTTCTTAATTTTTAGTCTATGAAATGCAATAATTAATAATAAAATGTCCATAAAAGTTTCCCAGACTCTAAGGTGACATCTTCAAATTGCTTGTTTTGTCTGACAAACAGTCCAAAACCCAAAGATATTCAATTTACAATTATATAAAACAAAAAAGCAGCAAATTCTCACATTTCAGAAGCTGGAACCAGTGAACGTTTGTCATTTTTGTTTGATTAATATATAAAAATTGTTGCAGATTATTTTCTGTTAACCAATTAATTGACTAATCTCTTCAGATTTAGCTTGTACCCCAGGGAATAGTACCTGCTGTTTCATTATCAATGCTAACAGATTTTACTATACATTGTATATATTTAAAACATGACGATATTCACTCAAGAACACAGACCACTTTTTTCTCTACCACCATCAATTTATTCAATCTTTTAGCTTCAATATTTCTCTGAAGAAATGGAATAAAGTAATGAAATAATTACAAAATGGAAAAATAGATCAGATAATAGATCATATTCACAGGTTTGATTTAAAAAATAAAATAAAAACATGACAGAGAGAAATCAGACAGTGAGATGAAACCATTTTATCTCCCTGTAGTTTTCTGCTTTTGCCGTCAGAACCATAGCAGGCTAACGGAGGTCAGGGCAGGTCAGCACGCAGCTTCTCAGCTACTGCAGCACCACAACTGACTAACCCATGTTGATCAAGGTCACCTGTGAGGTCAAATCATCTACTTTAGTGCTTGTGCAAAATAAAAGTGTAGAAATCAACTACTTTAAAAAAACAAACAAAAAAAAACAAACAAAGAGGTGGAGAAACAGGATGACATGTCCTAATGGTGTTAAATTAAAAAAACAAGATCGTTACCACAAAAAAGAATGAAGACAGAACAAGTTAAATCTTAAGTACTGATGTGTACTAAACTATTAAAAACTGAGCACAGGTAAGAGAGGCAACCAGTTGGGCACCACCACCATTGCTAGGTCCACATTGATTGTTGCTGCAATGATACCCTATTTACAGTGAGATGCTTCACATCCAATCACAGGATGCAATAGATGGAAATGAAGAGATTTTTCTTCAAAAATAAAAACAGTAAAACAAACAAAAAAACACAAAAGCAGCTGTCCCTTCACAAAATCTCTTTACATCACATTAAAAATTAGCACTGCTGTGAGCTGTGTGTACAGTATAGATTCTTTATAGATATATATATATATATATATATATATTTATGTATAATATATACGGTCATTTCTTGTATACACGAACATGAACTTGTCTCATTGTAGCTAGCCTGTGCCTTTGGCACGATTACTTACAACTCTTCTGTTGGATTCCAAAGCTATTTAAAATATACTTAATGCATAAAAATAAAGATTTTGGCATTGTCTCGCTCTATTCTTCTGATTGGGAAGATGTTAATGAGAACTTCTCATCTGGAAGCTGAGTTCTCTCAGTGCTGCAGTTCCTCTGCCAGGTGAGGGAGGTCTCGTCCCGTCAACAGCGGGCGCTGGGAGCTGGACCGAGCAAAGGTAGGCAGGGGACGGGAGCCACCACACCTGGGTGCGTGGTAGGGGGCTGACAGGGGCCTGGGTGTGGCTCGGCACAGATATTCCACAGGGTAATGACGACCTTGCGCTCCACAGCACAAACAAAACAATACAGACAATGCTAATGAAATGCCCGGGGAGCTGCACCCTCGTTAACAGCAACCTGTTTTGTTTTTTCTCCCCTCACTGCTGTGCAGAGTTCTGCTCCCTGCTGATTCACCTGTTGCTCTCCACTGTCTCCCAGGTCTTTTCGGCCCTGCTGAGCTTGTCCACTGAAACCGAGATGAAGAGAGGCAGGAGGACATTCTCCTCTCTTCTTTAGTCAATCACCCATCTGCTCCCTCAACTAAAATGGCCTCCTTATTGTCCAGTACTTTCTAATCTCAAACACAGTCTTCAGAGCTGAATCTCAAAGGTCTTGTGCAGCTCAGTGGAGAAGGGATTTGTCGGGGAGGGTGTGGTGCGCTGGCGCGAGCGACCCTCCAGGGCTGCCCACTGGGCCTCAAAGGCATCTTGCTGCGGCTGTGGGGGTGGCTGGGTGGCCGGGGAGGATGGAGCGAGTTGGGATGGAGCAGCCCAGCTGTCTGCCCCGTTAAAGGTCGCACTACCATTGGATGACTGGAGGGGAGCAGGGTTCACTGCAGTGGACTGTGGGGGTTTGATGAACGGGCTGACGTTGCAGACAGCCTGGGCATCATGCTGGGGTGTTGTGGAGGCCGGGACCAGGAACGGAAGGGGTTGCGTGGCTGAGCCGAATACATTAGCCACCATCTGTGAAGGAGTGATGCCAACCACAGGCACGCTGGGCTGAGGGAACGGCAGCCCGTTCGGCATTGGGTAGGAGGCTGGAGCCTGAGTGTGGAAGGCGGGCTGGCGAGGGGGCAACATGGGCACGGTGGAGGGCAGAGAGGACATGAAGGCCACCGGGGGAACAGAGGAAACAGACGCCACAGGCATCGGCACTGGAGCAGTGAACGGCTGGGTGGGAGGCGTGGCAGCTGCCATGATTGGATTAGGCTGCGGGGCTCGGACAGACTTGGTGACTTCGTCTAGCCATCGGTCTGCTTCTGATGGTGTGCGTCTGTGGGAGGGCATGACTGGGGAGGATGTGGGGGGGACCACTATCACCGGAGTAGGGGATGGCCAGTTACTTCCTGTTGGCAAAAAGGTAAACAAAGTGAGTGAATACACATCAAACAAACATTTAATTGGAAGAACATCAGTATATCAGTGAGACAAAGAAATACTGACCAAGTTTAAGGTTGCAGGTCGCAAAAAACAGTAAAGATTCATCATCCTAGTTCATTGCTGGTTTAAAAGAATAGTTCGACATTTTGGGAAATATGCGTACTGGCTTTCTGACGGAGAGTTAAATGAGAAGATCGATACCACTCTCATATCTGTCCGTTAAATATAAAGCTACAGCCAGCAGCCGGTTAGCTTAGCTTAACATAAAGTCTGGAAACAGGGGGAAACAGTTAGCCTGACTCTCATCTAAAGCTCACTAATAAAAGACATTATATCTCATTTGTTTAATTCATTTTACAGAGAATTACGTGCAGGACTATTTCTTGCTAATAGGCGGATTTTGTTGCCTTCGGACAGAGCTGCAGCTTCGTGTCTAACTCTCCGCCAATAAGAGTATTTCCCAAAATGCTGAAATATTGCTTTAAGAAAGTCTGACTACAACTCGTGAATTTCTTAATAAGGAACTTGTCTTGGCGTCAGCAACAACTTATTGACATTCAATTATTGTGTCCTCATCTTCAAAAACATGATGCAAGGATAAGAGGACCTTCAACATTTACAATAACTCAAAAGGTACATTGTAATATCCCAATCACTTATTTTTCATTTCAATAGCACACTCTCAGTGCACCCTGTCCTGTGACATTCAAACATGTCAATTTAGCCTCTCTGAAGTGCTGCTTACCTGGCTGTGCTGAGGCCGGGGCCCCTGCTGGGGTCTTAGCCCAGGGGTTAGTGTCTCGAGCAGGCAGAGCGGGGGGCAGAACTGGGGGGTTAGCAGTAGCAGCAACAGAGAAGGCGGGAGCTGTGCCGTTCACTACAGCGGATAAGAGACAGCAGCTAGTACAAGCAAGCTTGTGTGTTGGGTGACATGGACTGTATCTTTTGTTAGACATGCACAGTATTACCATGCAGTTAATTAGTCTTAACAAGTGTTAATCACATATAAAGTAAATGTTACAAATGTAGCTATGAGAAAATGTGAGCAGGCACACATTCCCTAACTGCAAATTTGAATTGCAAGCAACACAATCATCACTTGAAGCCAAAATGTGGGCAATGAATAAAACTGTTGGCCACAGATAACTTTTGGCCGTCATCTGCAGAGCACAACCAATCTATAAGTGTGTGCTTCCTCACTCCCCTACCGACTGTTTTTCCTGGCAAGTGCAAAATTGACAAAAAGTTAATTACAGTCATTACAGTCAAGTTAAAATATATCTCTAAACTTTTCTTTTTATAACTACAAGAAGCTAAAAACTGTCGCTTTAATTGTTTGGGTCAGTAGTATCATTCTCTTAGTTTTAAATTAATGATACATAATTAGCAATTTCTTGCTAGCACTGTGAACTTTAATGAAACCTCATGACAGTTAATACCAGAGCAGCAAAAATATGTGATTTGTGTATTTAAAACTTTGAATAACACCACAACACAGATCCAGTCAGAGCCCCTCACACTACACACAGCTGTCCAGAGTCCAGAACGTCAACTAACAGTGTAGATGCACGGTTACATGTGTTAAATATTAAGGGTTTTGTTGGTGTTACCTGGTGCTACAGGAGACTGTGGGGACGACGCTGGTTTGGGCATTGGTGCTGAGGAGAAGGGGTCCTCTGGAGGTCCACTGAAAGCTGAGGTGATCTGAGTACACAGCGAACTGATGCTGTCACCTTCTCCTTCTACCTCAGGGACTGGAGGGGAAACGCCAGAGAAAAGTTAATAGAAGCAAATATAGAAGACATTACTGTATTAGAAGAAAGGACTCTCTGGGAATTTGTTCATGTAATAGTGTTCAACAACTACAATAATGTATATTACTAATAAAAAACTCAAGAAGAAGACCGTCTTTGTTTCTGATTTTCTTTTCATATTTAGGATGGATCCTTGCAAATACAGACAGTTGTGCTTGAAGGTTATCAGCAGGTTGTGTAGAACAACAAAGGAACTGAGGACACAGGGTCCCAAACTCACCTGTGTTCTTCATGGGGAAGTCAGACTTGCGCTGCATGGTGGAGGGCAGCTCATTCATGCGCAGTGACAGCTGTCGTTTGAAGGGAGAAGTCTTCTGACTGAGGGCCGGGAAGCCTCTGAAGGAGCCCTGCCTGGCGATAACATCGGCCGGTGCGTGTCTTCGTGGTATCACCTGGGGTCCCAGGGCGGACACAGAAAGGGGTGGGGAGGACGAGGGGGATGGTGAGCCTCCCGTCTGGTGTGCTGAGGAGTTTGTCACACTGGTGGCTGAGTTCCCAGCAACGATCACATCTGTGTCTGCTGTTAGAAAAGTTCAAGCAACGAAGAAACAATGAACAAATGAAGCAATAACATTAGCTGGAAGTGGGAATATAAATAAAAAGACTATTTTTAACTAGTGTGGAGGTTAAACAGGCCGACCCATTTCCCAGGTCAGGGAATAACAGTCTCTAGATGGGACTACATATACTGACTTTTTTTAGCATCCTGTAGCTGCCTCATGACCTCCTCCCGCTCCGCCGCCTCTGTTGCTGTAGTAACACGAAATGAGCCCTCACGGGTAAAAGTGGTTCTGTTGGCGTCAAAGGTTGCCGTGACCCCACACTCCTTCTCCCGTTTCTGTTTTCGCTCCAGACAGGCGGCGAATGCACAACCCACAGCATGACTGAGACGCTCTCCCTGAAAGAGACCATGCAAACAATTAAGGTCTCCTCGACCAAAGCTATATAGTTAATATAATGGTCTTATTTAAACGAAGCTCCTAGCATAGTACTGATGTACAGAAATGAATGTTTTTCTTATTATAAACATTGTGTGAATACGGGATAAAACCATTATGAACATGATATGAAAACCATTATAAGCATGGTATAAAAACCTTTGGGATAAAAACAACTATGGAAACTACATCATTTAAATGCCACATAAAAAAATGCAGATTGTATAAGATCATAGGCTTTTGAAGGACAACTAAGATTGTCTCTGAAAAGATTTTAATCAAAAGTGTGAGCAGCTTTTGAACATGTACTGCAACATTTGTACATAATAATGTTTATTAAGATTAATATCAATCAAGAAAATAGTATTTTAGTATTAAAATGAGTTCTTACTGAGTCTTTAATGGCCATAAAACAATGGCAGATCCAGCGTCGAGTGGTGCCGTCCCTGCAGATGTAAGAAAACGCCCTCTCAAAGTTACGGTCTGGAGCGCAGAACGACACCTTCTCTATTGTCTGGTCCAGAATCAGGTCCTGCAAGAAGCATTTTCACCTCATTATTATGAGCTTATAAACTATGGTCAAAGTGACACTCAATCGAGTCGTGGGCTGAATGATTGCATAGTGAACAGTACTTCAATGTGAAGGCTTGGCTTCAAGAGTGCTCAAATAAGATTGAACTAGCAACTAGCTGCTCCAGAGGCACTAGTCTGCACCCAACCCTGCTCTCTGACCAAACCACAACCCTGACCCACACAGAAGAGCAACACTGAAAAATAATGTCTCACTCAAGGGAACCCTGGATCCTGAAATTTTAGACAACCAACATAAAGACAACAAAATAAATAGAATCAAATAAAATAACACAACAGACCAGGTCACCAGGGGCAATACAGGACTTCTTAACAGTATTTTCTCACGAACTACACACTTTACTTTTCTATTTCATAACCTACAGCGGTCACGAAATGTTAGCACACAGGTGTAAGTAACAGCCTCACAAAAACCCTGAAACACCACCCGCACTAATGATCACTAATGAAGGTTTGGTGTAGTACCAGTTTATTCCAGCAGGGGTCAATGTAACCTTTACTCTACTCATATCTACTCCTGCAGGTGCACTGAGTACATATTTCCAAAGAGGGCCTGTTTGAGGTCACTAGACCAGAAGTAGCTTCACTATCATTACTAACTGCTGGAGCACCTTAACTAAAGTCACATGCACTCCCTCTGGCAGCTCTTTCTCATTGATCAAGGTGGGGTCTGAAGAGACTTATTACCTTTGTTTTGTCGTCTACGACACGAAGACCATCTGCTGACACCCACAACACAGCCCGCACTGCCTTCTTCCCAGCCTGCAAACAAAACACAACAGGGACAGGTACGAGTAAGAAATGTGGACACTTTTCCAGTCTCTCCATGCCCCCCAAAAAATGACTTCCCTTTGTACCATTCCTTGGTACCTATTCATAAAAAAAAAATCAGTCAACACACACACACACACACACACACACACACACACACACAAACAAACACAAAGCACACCTGTAAATAAAGAAAAAGCACCAGGTAAGAGAGAAAAGAGAAGAGACAAGTCAGGAGTTGTTTTTTTCTGAGTGTTGTGTCATTCAGTAGTACCCAGATTTTAATAAAAAGAAACAAGAAGGTTGGTATGAGAATTGGTGCACTGGTGCAGTCGACAGTGGTGGCCCCCGTTGGTTAGAATAACAACGCTAAAATATTTGTGTGTGCACAAGAAGAAAACGTTCATTCACACAAACTGTTCATTGTTCCATTCTTGGTTCATGGAAGAAAGGCTGAAGGGAGAGACGGAACCACACGCCTGTTAATACAAAAAACACAAAAAAGTGCCCCACCCCAGCCTAAACCACCCCACCTGATCATCGACACATGCATCACTGTGTTTTTCTCTCTCCAGACAGATTTCCCCCCGTGTATCAGTGTGTGTTTGTGTGTGTGTGTGTGTGTGTGTGTTTCTTCCAGCCTTCAGACGTGATCAAAGGGTGAAGTGTTATGTGAGAGGAGGAAAAAAATAATAATAATGCTCATAATAAAAGAGACACACTCAGACACATAAAGCAATAACTTACTTTTGCAAAGAATCCTTTGAAGAATTTCCTGTCCTGGAAGTGGATGTGGTAAAAAGGGAGGGCGGGTGAGAGGGGTGGAGGACACGGGGGGAGGAACAAGGCATGAAAATGTTACCTAGGAAGACTAAAAATTGTCTGGAGCCCACAGGAAGGGATTTGATTTTGGATTTTTTTTGGGTGGAGGTGAAGCTGGGTTATGAGTGAGTGAGTGAGGCAATGAATCAGGTAGCTCCACATGATTCCATACTGATGGATGTTTGATGGCTATGGCTGATGCTGTGGTTGTTATTGTCTTTATGATGATAACTGTTAGTACTACCACGCTGGAAGCCAGTAAATTGTATTACTGTTCCCAACAGAGCCCTCCCAACAGCAGGAGGGGATAGCCCTAGGTTCTTCTGTGATTAAATGAACAACAATAGTCTCACAGCTAAGACAGTATACCAAGCTGTCTGGACAGAGGAGAAAAAGATGGCAGACCTTCAGGTGTGTGTCTGAGTCTCCTCTGATTCCTAGACCGAGAAGTGGCCATTCCTTGGTTGTTCAGCAGAGAGAAACAGATTCCCACAGACGGCAGTTTGACCTCTGAGTTTGAGTCAAACCTGTGACTGTTCACTGGTCAGCCAGAGTCAGGGGTCAAGTTTAGGCTGCCACAACCACATAAAGAAACCACAACCACACCCGGCCTAGACTTAATCCTCCCTTCTTCCCCTTGCTCCCTGAGAGTTCCTCTCCTCCCCATAAGCCGTGAAAAGGAGTGCCACTCTGCTCCTGTTACAGCCATGGTGGAGACGGCACCCTGACCACCATGTTAATGCATGATTTAACGTGTTAACCAGCACTGGAGATTCATTTGGAATGAGCTAAGCGCTTGTTAGTGTTTGTGAGAACCACACAGACATGCAGATGATGGTAGAGCCTGCACAGGTAGTATTAGTAAGCTATGGTTAGGGGGAAAACAATTTGAAGGGTTGAGATAACTAGAATGGGAGGGCAGTGTGGGGGAGGGGATTTGGAGGTATTTTTCTGCACCACAATAAAAACCTGCTTAAAAAGACAAAAAAAAAAATGTATAACACGAACAAAAAGGTAATACAATATTCAGATATTCAATGTGTGAGCTGAGATGAAACTACAGTAGGGAAAAAGCTTTCTCTGCAGAGAGGATAGGTGAGTTTTAAAAGAGCAAGGTGAAGCCAACAAGGCAAAGGCACAAGGCACAACTGAAGCAGCCAACAAGCCTTACTTCTGTGATGATGATAAAAATGTTGTGCATACGTTACCTCTTTTTAATAGACAACCTTGCAACCCACACCCAAAACACATTAGTGGTACTACCAGCTGGTGGCTTACAGTCATTTTTGCCCCAAAAACAACACTAACCACCAGCAGGATGTGCCACAACGAATCACACATCTTGCATAACATCTGTTACAGGCCCACTTTGTGTACCAACGCACACCTTGCAACATTTGCTACAAACGGGAGACAGCTATCTACTGCAAGAGAGAGTGTACTTCTATCATGGACAGTAGAGATGTTACTGACAGGTTGTCAAGAATCTAAAACCACCACCCTGCAGAGCAGCTATAGGAATGAGGATGGTTGGATGATGGAGTTTGGATTTTGATTTTGTTTTGTAGTTTCCCACATCCTTCCTTGCCACTGTTGCCTGGTGCTTGCTCATGGTGGGAATTCTCTGAAGTTCTCTATGAATAATACTATAAAGAGTACAGTCTAGACCTGCTCTATATGAAAAGAGCCTTCTGTTATGTGGCGGCGCTATACAAATAAAATTGAATTGAAATAAAAATTGAATTGAATTTGGTGTTTACTCGGGGAATATCTCTTATGTGGGTGGAAAGGCATCTAAGGCAGCTTTTCATACCATGTGACACTAAAACTCTTAATTAAAAGCACCAGCTTATATACACACTGTCTGATGTACTTGGGCACACTGTCAATGATGTACCCTGAGGTTACTGGGTGTCAGCATGTCAGCATCTCCTGGTTTGGGTGCCCCACCCAGTCTACACTGAATGAAAACACTATGAGCTCCTGAGTAACAGCAAAAACATTCTCACTGCTAGAACACAGAATACACCTCCAACCCTGGGCCATGGGCCAACAGCAGCAGCAGGAAGTGATGTCATGATGACAACGCAAAAAGGGCAGCTTGGAGGTTGATGGTGCTGCAGTGCAGCCTCCTCCTCCACCCGCCTCCATCCTCCCCTCTGAGTCACGGGTCGCAGAGCTGTGAGAAAACTCTCGTTACCGTCTCAAAGGCTGCTGGGAATACAATGGAGTCGTCTCAGAGCTGTAGCCGTCACACACACAAACACACATCGACTGACAGCTAGACCACCAACACGCAGCCTCCAGCACAGGGGGCATTCAGGGAAACCTAGACGCACATAGATTTTAACATTCTTCCTTTTTATTCATCAGAGAGCATCAGCTTTTTCATCTCTCTTGCCTGCTCCAAGACTTTAAGAGCTGATGCTGTCAGATTGTGTTGGTGTTGTGGCTGCTGTTAGCAAATTTTCAGGAAACAGCCCTCATCAGCCACCACCAGATATTAAGTGCCTACAGGTGTGGGGCCTGGTTCCTGACCAATTTATTTATTAGTTCCTGGAAATAGAGTTTACTGCTGAGCAATATTAACTCACATTCTCTCCACTGGTAGGAACTGTATTTGTTGCCTGGCAACAGTTAGCTTATTAAAGAGTCAGTGAGGATAAACTGGGATCTATCAGGGCCTCGCTAATTGCATATGTGCTTAAAGCGTGGCCCTTGTCTAGTCTGGACAGTCTAGATTTGACAGGGATAACTGGCAACAGGGGCAGTCACACTGTATACCACCACTATTTTCTGCTCTGCTCTAGGCGGAAGACTCAGCCTTGCTGCCAAAATCCCCACTCCATTTTTCCCATAGACTGCCATTATAACAAAGACCTCAAATGGCATTAGGGCTGCCCCCTGAACATCTATGATTCAAATCATCAGTCGAGAACCCCAGAGTCAAACCACATTTTGTCAGTCGAGTCATTGCACTTTTCTTTTTTAGCTGCGTCGTTGTAGATAGAGCAACACAGGATAACAGCACGGCAGGCTATATATTTTACAATCCTACTCTTGTCTGAAAATCATCTAACTACAAAACTAATTGGAAAAGACTGACGAATTGTAAAGCTTTCCCAGAGCCTAACAATGCTATTTTTCCTATGTGATGGCATCTCAATGTAAAGCCTATGGGACAAGCCAGCAGACCTAGGGAGGGAGACAACATTACTCATGTGCAGGGGGGGCGCACAACAAGGAAACAAACCAGGAAGAGAAAAAAAAAATCTGCAGTGTGTGAGCTCCTTTCATCAGAATGAATGGGCACCATCTTGGACCACAGTATGCTGTTCTCAACCAGCAGTGATTGTTTTCTGGCATTTCCTGTAAGGTGAGCCTCTCAGGCACACAGGTAAACTGCCACGTCCAGGCCAGGGCTCTACTGGATGAAGGCCACTTAGCAGGAATGAAACGGCGGCAGTTACATCACAAAGGCGTTTTCGGACCAGAGGAACTTAATAGTTCCAAGAACAGTTGGAGGACCCCTCCCTTTTTATTGTGTCTGCAATACAAGAACTGGGAACAATCGTAGATCTTAGAATGCTGTTTTTGAGGGACTTTTTTAGCTCCTACTTCAGAGAAGATACTCTCTCAGCACAAGAGGAACCTTGGGTGACGTAAGCGTATGGTGATTGGTCCAGACGTAAGTGCACGCTGATTGGTCGAACACATGAGCCAATGCAACACCGGCAACCACCATCTAGCCTTAAAAAAATGGACCAAAACACGGACAAATGGACCAACACAGAAGTCCAGGCTTTATTGAGCACATATGCAGCAGGGCAAATAGGCTACAACGCGATTTTAATGCGTCAAAGCGAAATATAAGAATCCTGTGAGTTACGTTGCTATACCAACCGCTGGCCGGCTTATGTCACTTCAGCGTTGCTATTGGCGGTGCGAATGCAAACTGAAAAAAAGCCCTTGATGGTATATAGATCTTGGGGAGTTCCCCAGCGGGCAGTTCATCTCAAGGAGTCCCCTGAACTGTTGGGTCCGAAAATGCCCAATGCCACCATTTTAACAGACAAATTGTGCGTAGAAGAGGACCTTGAAATGATGCCAGCCTGACTGACAATTTGAATATGTCAAAAGTTCATTTCCCACCCTACATATAAACGTGTATCAAGAAAGCCACGCCCATGCTGGCTTGCAAATAAGGCCTCTGGATGGTGAGAAAGTGAGGGAGTGGAGAAGTGAAGGAGAGAGAGAGGAGGAAATGTCATTAGGTTGACGAGGGCCAGATAAGTCCCGGCCTGCAGGAGGACATGAGGCAGAAGCTCCCGCCTCTCCTGTTGAGCTGGCTCCATTTTGTCCGCCTTGTTAAAATGACTGTAACTCAATAAGACCTCACAGCCTCGGGCTCTGTGTACACCATGTGACCTCATCAAGCACCAGTGTGTATGTGCTGCTCTGTGTGTTTATTAGGCTTGTATGTGTGTGTTCCAGCTTTGTGTATTCACTATAAGAGTGTGTATGTGTATGTATACAGTGCGCCTGGGTGTGTTTCTTCCTGTGTGTGTGTTCCTGTGTGTATAAATTATTTGCCTCTGAGTGCTATCTGAGCGTGTGTTTTAGTTGTGTGTATGCAGTGCTTCTGTTTGCTACAAACGTGCGGTTATATCATGGTGTGAGGTTGTGAAATTGTGTGTAAATTCACACACACGCTGCTATGGGCATCTACAAGTGTGTGTGTGTGTGTGTGTGTGTGTGTGTGTGTGTGTGTGTGTGTGTGTGTTGTGTGCTACTCTTTTTCACACATGACATACGTACTAGTGCTTTTGTGAATATAAATGTGTTTTCTGTGTTCGTGTCTTACATTTGTGTTGAAGTGTGAAGAAACGTGCTTCTATATAAATGTAAGACTCTGTGTGTGTGTGTGTGTGTGTGTGTGTGTGTATGTGTGTGTGTGTGTGTGTGTTATATATGTTGTGTTTTATTATACTGTTCTGTTTTAACTGGTATGGAAATTTAAGTGTTTTACTGTTCATTAAATTGAACTCATAAAACATGAAATTATTCTCAAGCATGTTCTACGATATAATCAAACTAACAAATGGCTCTCAATAGCTCAAGTATCCTTCAACAGCTCATTGAGTTTCATCATTCAAAACGAGTAAAAGGCCCTTTATGAAGCAAGAAGAAGAGGTATTGATGACAGAAGAAACGGTGTGAATTTTCAATTAGTCTGAGTCATCTTAAACTGAAACTGAAAGCTAATCGCAGACACTTCAAGCAGGAGTTTCGTAACCTTTGTTGGCACAGAATTCAAATTCGGCTCTGTCCTGAGACTGTTGATCCTCTGCTGATCCTGCCGACTGCAGAGAATCAGCCTCATTTACCCACAGGAGTTTATGACCTGGGTGTGGCCTTGGCAAACAATTGACAGCATGGAGAAGCAATTGCACCCCGGTTTCCTCCTTCCCCTCCCCTGCTCCCCAAACTGGAATTTGTTCCTTTTGCGCAACTCTGCCGGAATCTACTGCAGCAGGAAGTACATGCCGGCCTACCTCCTCTGTCTGAGACAGTGTGCAGGGAGAGTGAGAGCGAGGTAGAGACATTCAGATCAGACCTTGACATCCTTGAAGGTTGTCTGAGGGTTAATATGGGTGGAGACCCTCACTGACAAATGGAAACAATCAGCCGCACTCAGGCCCCGATATACAGAGTAAACTAGGCATGAATAAACAACGATGAAACACTAAAAAGAACACAACTGCTTGGTGACAGATGGAGGAGGGCTGCCACGAAATAAAGGAAACGTTAGAAGGAGTCAGTAGGATGTCGGTAGCACAGTGAAGGAAACTAATGGAGGAAAAGATTTAAAAAAAACAAACAAAAAAAACAGATATAAAGGAAGTAGGATGTCTGGTATTTAACAGCCTTGTTCCTGAAAGTATGGAGGAGTTTTCTAGTGGAACCTACCGTCTTCAGCCGCTTCACTGCATCCTCGCAGATGTGCATGCCTCGGGACTCCTCCACCTCCACGTGTCCCAGGTACTGCAGGGTAGAGAGAGGTAGAGAGACGGAAAGAGAGAGAGTGAGTAATGCCGTGACAAACTTTCCTGTGGCTATCGCTAGTGAAGTTTAAGTAAGGTTACAATAATAAAATCTGGAATGAGATTGGGTATTTAAATCAAGTCCAGGCTGTCTAATATCCCCTTGTAGGCAGTTCAATTGCTCCCTAGTTGTCCCCTAATTTTGTCCATGGAAAAAATGCTGAGAAATATAAATGGGCAAGTGTGTGATTCTATGAGAAAAACAGAACAAAAATAAGCTGCTCTTTCATGTACACATAGCATGGTCAACATGAAACCAGCTTCCTGGTGTTCCCGCACTTCAAGCTCATGGAAACACGACCTAGGTTGGACATTTTTTCTTTTGGCCTTCACAAAATTCCAGCTAAGAGCTGCTCATCACAACACAATTAAGATCAGGCCAGGCAATGCTGTCAGTGACAGACAACGGACTTTCAAAAGTTTCAAGTGATTGTGTAATCTTTTTGGCATGTTTCATAAATTACTGTGCAACAATATAGCACTCCAAGGCCTCCAGCAGTATATTATGGCTGGGGCAGACTGCCTCACATGAAATAAAAACTGCCTCCACTAGTATAAAGAACAACGTAATTGTGAGTCCGACGCGTTTCTGCTTAAGGGTCACCCTCATCCTGAAGGCCACAAGCCAAAATGCATTGATCTCACAAAAGTGTTGGCGTTGTTTTGAAATCTTAAGACTTCTTCGCTTCTCCATGCACCTTTTGAAGTAGGTAAAGTTGTGCCCGAATGAACTGCTCTGCCTCCACTATCTTCAGAAGAAATCAGTCCACTTTTAAAAATACACAGGATATAACATGAACCTTCAAGGGCAAAGAACAGAGGAGCTATATCACCATATGTGCCACGTACTTAATGATGATGATGAGATAATTGCTGTCAAAGGCTGTCATCTAGTAACTAATTAATCAAGAGACGAGACGCATCAGGATCTGTCAGACTCGGCTCAGGAAACTGCAGCGAATGATCAATCACAACATAAGTTCGCGGCAATTACCAATTCCCTGTGCTCCAACCATGTAACGACCCACTTCAGGACAGGAATTATTTGGACATCCTATGTGAGCGGATTTAACTGCAACTGAATGAACGGAAAAGGCTGCCTCCTCCAGCTCGAACCTCCCTCCCTGCCGGACCTGAAGCAGCATCACGCCCTGCTGAGTGTCGCACCAGAGTCACAACCCTGACCGCCCCAGAAGCCATTGTGCGTGTGGGGCCGGGGAGGAAGTCCTTACCCTTTCCTTATAGATACAAACAAACACACACACACACAGTGACGTTGACCCACGCCTGGCTGTCACCCCCACACCCTCTGGCCCTTCTATTTTGAAATTGTGACGCCACAGATGTGAGTCACACTGTCGGCGTATTACAATACACATGTGTACACACAAAAACGCATGTGTGTTGAGGACAATACTGATGCAAGGAGGCAGCTGTGTGTAGTGAGGACAATGAAAGCTGCAGCGTTGCTAATAGGGGATCAGCCTGGAGACGTGGCTAAGGTGAGATCAGTAAATGCAGGGGAGGCTTGTGTCACAACAGATGCTTCATGGTAGCATCTTACTCTGTCCTGTTAGTAACTAGCTGGCAGCAACAATTTGGGGGCTGAAACATTCACATTTAACAGATGCGCTCAACCAAAGCAACTGTATAAAATCAAATGAATATCTCCTGAACGCTGTGTTGTACATGTGTAGGGTAATTTGGTTCGGAAATCCAGGTTTGTTTATGGGCCCACTCCAGGATTAGTTCCACTTGCCACTAATCCTACAGGGGGCTAGGATTATATGCAGTTTATATATCATCATCATGAGGATATTGTATTTACATTTCCCTGCCCCTGGGGTTGATATTCTAGCTGTAAAAGGGCCCGCAGAGATAACATAAAGGAAACACCATGTGCAGCCATGCGATGTGCTTAAATTCACATTTTGTAAACATTTGAAGCAGCCAATGATAAAGAGGACAGGGTTTGAGACAACGGCCTGACAGTAAAAAAGAACAGTCCTGTATTGATTGAATAAAGAGGTTTTATCTTGAAGGAATACATTTTGAGAAATATGCTTTTTCGATTTCCTGCCGAGAGTTAAATGAGAAGATTGATACTAGTTATAAGTCTGTACGGTAAATATGTAACTGGAGCCAGCAGCCGGTTGGCTTAATTTAGCAATACAGATTGGAAACAGGGGAAACAGCTAGCCTGGCTCTGTCCAAAAGTAATAATATGTCTACCAGCACCTCTAGCTCAGAAGCTCTGAAGGTGGCATTTCACATACACATAAGTATCAAACCATATCAATATCAATTATCTGGAGTTGGCTTTGTTGGTGTAAATCCTCTGGATGTAATCCAGATGGATTCCAGGAAATAATTCTGGGTATTGGCCATAAATCAGTTTAAGTTTAAAAAAAAAAAGAAGAAAAAAAAAAAAGAATAGAAAGTCCATGCTGTACGCAGCCTTTAAATCTCCTTCTTTCCAGCGTGTGAATAACTGCAGAAAAGAAGCTCACAAGAAATGCAGACATTTGTTTCCATACAAATTAGTCTACATAGTTTAAACGTACCAAGTACATTTCCTTCTCATCGGTTTTAGTTGGTAAGCAAGCAATTTTATCTAAATCTCCAGCCTTCAGCAGTCTCTTAAGACTGACATTTCCATACAAAAAAGCAAGTCTACATTTTTATGCCTTTGACAATCACCTTGAATTATGAATGACTGTCTGTCACTGCAATATCAGCTTGAAAACAACATACACAAGCATACAATGTACACACAAATAAACACAACTTCTGCTTAACATGACACACCACTAGCAGGCTGAGCACAGTCAGAGGTAAAAAGTCAGACGTGGTAATCAGTGGAGAACTGGGCTTGTGGGGGAAGCCCAAGCCACAACATTTCACACTCATTTCACCCAGTCTTGACACCACCACCACCCCAGATACCCTCTTTCTCCGTCCACACATCCGCCTTTCTTCCTCTCCTTCTCCACTGCATCTCCTCTCCTATCCTCTATTGGTTACTCTTTAGTGCGGCAGTCAGTGATAATTTCACTGCAACTATTCCAACCCACACACAACTGGGCTCCTCTGAGGCACCTAGAGCAGGAGACAGGGAACAGGAGGGGGAGGAGGGATACAGAGGAGAAGCATGGTAGGTTGCACTGGCACGATGAAAGCCAGTACAGAGGAAAGAGAATGTTGGTGGAGACGTGTGTGGCTGCAGAAGCACAAGAGACATGACATGGATAGACAAGCTAATTGTTCCTTTGCCCACTGTGGCTGATCTGTAATTAAATAATTGCTTTCACTACTTTAACAATCTACCAGAAGATGTTGAGAGGAGAACAAGACCCTGCAACAACAGTCAGTTACCTGAGTTTAAAATCTGGTACGGTATGCCTGCTGGCTGGTTACAGTTACACAGCCTGGTTTTGCTTTGTTCTTTTTATGTAGGCAGAGCATTTTAAGAAAAGAACAAAAAATCTACAGTACTTTAATGAAACTTCTTCACCTTGAAAAGACAATAATAATAAAAATCTCTTTAAAGACAAAGATCACAGACAATGTGCATACTTGAAGAAAGTGGTAAAAAATAAATAAATAAAAAAGAAAGAAATGTGAGTGGACATAGTACACGTTTAAAAGAAGTGTGAAGAAAGAGTAGAGTAATTTCTAATCAACAAATCTAGCTTTGACTACAACAAAGGGAGACAATTTATAGTCAGCAGGTGTGGGTGGGGGTGTGGCAAGAAGACAGCTTAGAGGAGATCTTGAAGCTAAGGCGTTTCGTCTCCACTACCTTCCCATACTTTCTCACCACTGTCACTTCCACCTCCCTCCGCTTACGGTATTTTCAATTCCCTTTCCTTGCTCCAGGGAAAGAGGAAAAACACGTCAAACCATAACCTGTACACCTGGTAATATACAATCCACATGCGTTAACCAGCCACAATATACAATATATATATTCTGACGAAGACTTTCTCGGTTTTCAATTCCCCTTTTTATTATGAGTGGACCGTTGCACTTCTGTTTGCAAAAGTGGAAGGTTTTGTTGCCAAAATACAGCGAAGTCTCTACTCCATCAGCTGCAGCACAACAGGTCCAGTTTGGCCATTTTTGAAACACTGAAGATGCATACTGTATGTTGAAAGATACTGCATTGCCTGCCAAGTCATGTGTCTTGTGCTGCCCCATTGCAGTGCCCCTGAATTGTTATGTCAGCTATAATGAAACATTTTCTTTAATTTTTGTATATTTTACTCGTCTTGGAGGAAAAATCAATTGTGCGCACACATCCCACAGGTTTGGAAGGCTACAGCGGATAATCTTGCAACCTAGATAAAAGCTGTGCTCACAGTCTCTGAATGCTTATGATTAATCACAAGCAGCGTCCTTGGGGAGCCAGGCAGCGTGCAAGTTTCTCAGAGGTATGAGTGTGCCACAGTAAGGTCGGCACTGCACTCTGTGTGTGTGTGTGTGTGTGTGTGTGTGTGTGTGTGTGTGTGTGTGTGTGAGAGAGGTTTTGTATGAAGGTGTGTTTATGTGTGAGGGAGAGTCACCTTGACTGCAAAGCTACATTTGCCGCTGCGGACCGCCTCCTCGTCTGTCTGCCACTGGTGCGGCCGACTCGACTCCGGCACGTAGATGTCTTTCTTCCGGCGGAAGCTCTGCCGTAGCTTATTCATCGCTGAGCTCCCTATGAGTGGTGAGAGACACTGTATTAATTCCAGGGTGAAAATTGGACTGTCAGCGGAAGCAAAATAAAAAGGTGCAGCACTGGCTGGAAAGCTGGAGAAATAACACAAACAGCAAAACATATTAAGTAATAATACAAGTTTGTAAGTCCGGAAAATGTTCCAATTCACATGCAATCAATTGTGTATGTCAACACAGAAATTAGTCAACTTCCTGTGTTTGATAACGGACAAGAATCTGAACCACAGTGCCACTCTACCACTTTCATGTGTCCTGTTTAGTGCCTGTAAATAGGAATGCTTTAAATACTGACATTAGTGCACAACACAGTAAGCTGTAGTCTCTCTGACTCACAAGGAGGAACAAAAGAGCTGGAGCCTGAGTCTCTGTAGCGTTAGGTGGCCAAGTCAAGGTGGCCCCCCAAAAAAGGGAACAGAGGACAAGAAGGACAGTCTGCTGCTCCTACTGAGAGAACTGTTTACCAGCTGATTATACTGGGGCTACAAGATTACAGGTGCATGACAATCCAGATCATTTCCATAGACAGTTAACGGTTAATTTATTTCCCAAACTGCCCAATCTAAACACCCACCACAGTTTACAATCCCACTTCCTGGTTCAGCTGTGAACTAGCATACTTGTCAACTTGTCCTGTACAATGAGGGATTATTAGTAACAATGCGGGTGCGCTTACTTTTGGTTTAACCTCCAAATAAAGCGGTAGCTAATCTGGCAAGTGTTGGCTTATTTTGCACTTGTATGTTAGTCTGACCGCTCATGTTTGTTGCCCTTGATTTAAGCCATTACTGAGAGTACGTTATTATAACCGATAGAACCAATGGCTGGAACTACGGAAATAAAACCCAAGTTATAATAAAATAAAATAATTTAATACAAATGTCTTCTTAGTGTTGAGTCTAGGTCTCACTCTAGCGCAGGTTCAAACACCAAAATTCTCGGAAAATCTGTGTGTCTTCTGGGCTTTGGGAGGAGATTAGGAGGCACACAAAACCAGAGACCCAATTAAAAGTTGCTGATCCAAACTAGAACTGAGAGGTGCATCCATCATCGAAAGCCTGGCTCACGTCTCCCTTAGCAACTCATAACCAGGAGGACCAGGAGTCATTGAGCCATGCAATTCTAACTTTTACCACGTGAGCGGCACATACTCCTTGACTAACAAGTTGTACCTATTAACTTCTGAGCTGATGAGGATTGGGCGGGATTAAAGGTCTTTAATCCAGGAGAACGGACTGTCCGCACACGCACACACACACACACACACACACACACACACACACACACACACACACACACACACACACAAGAACAAGCAGCAACACAGCAGCGTTCACTCACAGCGACCACACACATATGCACCTACTTAACTACGCATACACTCACAGGACTGAGCTGTCTGTTTGCATAGTGAAACCTGTTCTGTGAGCTGGTACTGGCTGGGGGTAGAAAGTGTGCTCGAGGTGAGGCTCTCTTATCTGTCTGTGCCAGGCTCCACCTCTGTGAGCAGCACACAATGAAGCTTTGAGCCCTGACCAGGCCACCGAAACACACAAAAACACATCACATTTCCTACTATCACTAAAGGGGGGGATGGGGGGGTAATGGGCAGCCTGGAGTGGACCATGGAGTCAGGAAACGTCTGAAGAGCCTGAATCTGACATGTGCAGTAGCATATTTCTGCACTTCAAATAGCTTGAGTGCACCTACAAAAGACACAAAACAAAGTTATACCTGCTGCTTAGGCTTTTTTAAAAGACCAATACATTTTATGAACTACAGTAAGTACGACTTTGCTTAGTCATTTCGTCAAATGAGTGGTAGTATGGCCAACTCTGCAAGCCACCAGCCAAATTCAAGCCAAGATTTTGGCTGGAGTTGGTGGATTTTTGTCTCCCTTTTCTAACATGTTCTGTAATGGAAACTCTGGCTATTGTGTGGTACAGCCAACACTTCTCTTTTCTATTGTCCAGTGTCTACAGGATCACCCATAGAAAGATAATCATGAGCCATACTGTAGGCAGAGATACAAAAAGGGGGCAGAATTAACAACTAACAAGGTGTAAAGCAGGTGCTTAGATGTGTGAAAGCACCTGCTTTGTAGTAAGAGCCACATACCTCAGCAGGTGTCATGATATAAAAGTACCCAGTCTGACTCTAGCGTGTGTGTGTGTGTGTGTGTGTGTGTGTGCATTTGACTGTGCACATACAGCCTGCAGTAGAGTGAAGTGTTTGAAAACAAGACGACTGAGTGAGAGGGGAAAAAAAAACATTGCTTCATCCCTCACTCCCGCTCCGAACACACTGGTTTATTTAGGTCATATCATGTTTGGGCTCACTGCAGTGCCAGTGACAGGCTGCATGCTTCCAGCCTGCAGAATGAAGAGGAGGAGCAGGAGGAAAACAGATTTGTCTGCTCTTGAGCGCCTCATCGTCTTCGGTGCAACAATTGAAAGCATTTGTTTCCAATATGCTATGAACGCATTTAGAGTAAATGTTGTCACCCTGAATTCACTCATCATATTGTCATCAGACACAAGAAAACGCCACTCAGTGCCAGTGGTAAATATGTAAACAGGGCTAGTAACACATCTTTAAGAAAACTAGTTTGTTTGTTATACTGTAGAATGATACACAGCGAAGTTGTACTCTTTAGGTAGGCAGTGTTTTATAAAACAGGCATCCCTATTTCTTTACTTCACAAATTTGAAACCGCTATTTTTCGGTGCTGGCAAACAAGTCTGCCAACTTGACAACCACACATTTTCTGCAAATAACTACCAGATGAAGGTTAGTTTTAGAGCTAGATTGATTATTTATCTATTAATCTGTCGCCTGTTTCTTCAGATAGTCAATGTAACTATTAAGTTGATAAAATGTCAGAAAACTGAAGAAATGTCTGAGGAAGGAAACATCGCCAAATTACTTGTTCAGCCCATTACTTGTTTATTCAATTTACAATATAAATCTGAGAAACAGAGGAAATCCTCACATTTGAGTAGCTGAAACCAGGAAACGTTTGGTCTTTTTGCTTAATAAGATTATTTAAAGCTGCATTAATCAATATCTCTATGGATCAAATGAAAACTTGTATGTGAAAGGAGTCGCTCGTAGTGACAAACCCACAGAGAATTATCAACCAACTCTGCAGTTCTCCGCACCTTTAAGCTCATTGTTTTGGTTTTCAGACCCCGCAAGATCTGCTCTCATCAGCCTTGTTTCCAGCTGCAAAAAAGCTCTGATAAATCTACTGTACGTGACCCACTCACCACTAAAAGGCCACCAAACAAAGTTAGCGACTAGCTGGTGAACGTAGTGGACTGTTTAGCAGTTAAAGAGTAAGAGAGGTATTTCCCTCAGGAGTTGGTGGAGACCAAAACAGAGGTAAAAGGAGAGTGACTTACATTCATCAGGTGGACAAACACGACTCCAAATGAATGCTAATGGCAACAATTTGCTAACATGTTCACCATAACAAAGGTAATAACATGTCTATGTTGTGTTTACAGGTTGTTCCACTTTTCTTTTAATAGCTTTTTTAAGTAAAAGACGTTTTTGACATGAGTCGAGGGGTTGCTGAGAAAAGCCTCTAAAATAGTTAAGGTAAATTCTGGGATGAAATAGCCACCAACTCAGACTCAAGCGCAGAACAAAGGACATTTCCTGCCAGTAGGTCTCATTTTAGAAAGAGTCTCTTTGAATTAATCCCAGGGACAGACAGAGGTTAAACACTATTAGTCTGGAAATGTCTCTTTTTTTTGTCTCACAGGCTGATGTCGGTCCATTAATGCCCCATAGTTTTTCAGCACCTTACCAAACTCACCTTCTAAATCACTTAACACTTGTGCTTCTGCAAGCTCACAACCCACACACACCTTCTCTCCTGCGTATTGCTGAGTGTCTGAGAGAGACAAATAAGGAGAGTGCAGGAATGTAGGTGAAAGCACATATACTACTCATGTGCGTGGGAGAGAAAGCGTACGGTTGCTGTGTTTGTGTGGTGAATGTTTGCGCCTGCTGCGTGAGTGCACATGTGTAACCGTTTGCAGGAATGTGATATGAGCAGTATTGCGAAAAATTGATGTGTTTGGAAGGGGAAGCACTACTAGAAAATCTGAACACCCAAACAAGATGTTACTAAAGTGCCTATGATTCTTTATATTTTTGATAAGATCCATATTTGGCATTGATTTGAGCCAGACCATCCAAACCTGACTCCCCGACCCTGCTCTGGACCTGAGTTTAACCCTGTGTGTTCATGTACTGTCTTGGCTTTGGTATGAGAGCATTTATCATAAACATAAAATAAAGACTTTATAAATGAATTCAACCCTTGTGTTGATTTCAAGAGAAAAAACTGCAGAAAAAGGTTTTAATAAACTGATCAAGTGAAATACTTTAACAGATAAAGGTATTTACACTATATTTATGTACAGTGTTGAACAGTAGAGTGCACTGAACTACAGTTGCAGAGGGAGGTCTGTGTCAACAGCGACAACAACCAGGGATTAACCTGTAAAAGCTGACTGGTACGGTCAAATGCAGGTTGAACACATGTTCATTATCCCATGTCAAACATGGCATTTGTGTGTGAAATCTGCATTAGCAGCGGCATCGCCAGCATTAGGTAACTATTTCGTGTGTGTGTGTGTGTGTGTGTGTGTGTGTGTGTGTGTGTGTGTGTGTGTGTGTGTGTGTGGTGTTGGCAGGAAGGTGAGCAGTGACCGGGATGGAGGCCAGGCAGAGTGGGCCAGAGGGAGCGGAGCACAGAATGAGCAGCGAGGGGGAAAGTCTGGCTGTGTCCGCCTGGTGCAGAGTGCTGGGGTGAGTGATTGGAGGGTTGGGGGGGGTCATGTGAGGTGGGTTTAGCCCTTGGTTTGGCCATGAGCCAGAAAGAAAAATGCAAGGAGGGAGCAAAGGTGAGAGACAAAAGATGGAGCAGCAAATTCAGACAGGGAAAGTGAAGACAAGTGGCAGGTAGGCACAGAGGGAAGTAAAATAATTATGCTGGAAAAGAGTAAGAGTTAAGTTAAAAGAGGGAGAGAGAAGCTGAGAGGTAGGTGGAGGAGTTAGCTGTAAAACATGAATTAGCACCATTTCCCTTAGGTTTGTATTTATTCCAGACTCATTAAAAATAAGGATAACGTTCCTCACGGCAACAGTCTTCAAAAGCTGTTTATAACTGGATTTAAAAAATCTAATAAATGCAACCTTCTCACCTCAAGGAGGTAAAGCAAACCTACAGTAATAATAGCTTCTGACTCTGGCAAATACTTCACAGAGTTTATGATCTTTGTAGGCATTAAAGTCAACAGTACAAAGAATTACACATTGTGTTATCCTTTCAAGTGAAGCAGACAAATACAGCTAAATATAAATGGAGTGACTTCTGAATTTTTGCTGTTTGTACATGTACAAAGCAGTAGCAAAAGCCAGAGCAGAACACTGTTTTCCCACTGAGAAAAGTGAGTAGCACTCTTCATGCAACATGCAGTGTTTCGTGTCGGCACTGCACTGTGGTTTATTGAAGTTACTGTCTTTGGATTTATTTCTCTGCCTCTACTATCTAGTGACTAATACTTAAAACTGATCTTTACTGTTGTTCTTCATAGATAAAACAACAAATATCCCAGCATAACAGAAGTATACCTATGTTTAGTCTATCCCTATGTGTAAGTGGCCAAAGCCAAAAGCCAAAGCCAAAACTTGCATGACAGGTGTAATCCTCACAGATCGAGAGGCAAGCTTTTAGAGCATCAAAAATAAAACAATACTTGGGTAGTTTTTATTTTACTTTTTTAAAATTGCAAAGGCAGTGAATTGAGGGGGATTGGGAGAGGGAGTAGGGGGAGAAAAGGCGAGTGGAGAAGTAAAGGCTTTGGTGTAGGAAAGCAGGATCTGAACCCTGCTGGAGCTGTCGCAGCTCCTATAGTCTGCCACCGTGAGGATCTCTGGCTGTTCTCCTACCAGCACTAATGAGGACAATTACACAAGGACCATTTATCCTCTCTCTGTGTTCACATGCACAGAAACAAGCAACAGTGAATGACAAAAAGCATGGAGCTCTCTAAAGACTCTCACATGCAATATCATCAACATACTCGGTGGACAATTACGGACAAAAGCGCGCACACACAGTCAACAAAGTGTAAAGACAGAAATACACAGAAGAGGAGACACACACACAAACACAGGACAAACAGAAAAGAGATCGAGGAAAAAATAGAGAGAAATAACAAGACTTTTCCCCAAGTCAGTGCTGTGCTGCTGCCCGGGAAGGAGGGAGGGAGTGCTGCTTCTGGCTGTAGCTGTAACAGTATTTGAATAATCTCTCCAGGAATGGAAAACTGATTAATCCTTGCAGAAGGATCCTAGGGATGAGTACAGCAGTTGGGTTTCAAAGAGGAGTTAGGGAGGGAGGGAGGGAGAGGCTAGGGGAGCGAGTGAGCGTGAGAGCAAAAGAAAGAATGGGCAGCAATTCAAGACAAAAACAGCCCCACTGTCTCCTTTCATTACTTGCCCCACCACTGTGCCAGCCGTTACTCTTCATCCTATTTTACACTGCTTCCATGTGTAAAATATCTGTGTTCAGACTGAGTTTATAGTTTGGAGAGAAACAATGAGATAGGAAAGCTTCAATCAATAAGGCCAGCCAGCCATCTGTAATGCAAAGCATGTCTGGCCGGCATATCTGCTGAGCCCCGTTATCGGGGGAGCAGGCCGACTTGAGGTGATAGCGCCTCTGTTCTGCTCCCAAACGGCCATATGAAGAGAGAATTTGAAAAATGCTGTTACCGTGGTAATCCAATTTTCCGGGCCCCGGTTTGTAGCTTGGCATGCTTATGTAAAAAGAGGGGGATGAAAGTGTGCAGTGCATCAAAAGGAAAGCCAAGCTATAGGCACACAAGGGAGTGGCTGAGAGAACCCCACTGTCCAGGACAAACTGTGGGGCCAGGATCAGGGTCAAACGTCCGGGCAATCTGCTTTCTGGCATCCTGGTTGGTGAGTTCATGGTGACGACAGAGGGAAACGACTTAGCTTTAAACTTAAAACTGTCAACAAACTGGAGTTGAAAATTTCACAACAGACATTATTGCTCCGGGGCTGCGATTGATTTAATGACAGTTTGATAGTGACATTCAGTGTTCAAGCACAAGAGAACAATATGAGATGGGGCGTCCAGCTGGTTCCCTTCATTAATGCTAACCCCTAAATGTGATATTCTGGGTCACATGCATCAGTACAGAATTAATTACTGTATCACAGTTTGCCACTCAGGGGCAGTTTGACCTAAATGGAGTCTACATTATATACATTCAGTAGCGGCATGCTGTCTAGACTAAATAATTGGTATCACTGCTGGAAATGTGCAGACTTTTTTTTCCCTCTACCAGAGTTTATTTTTCATGCACTTCTCAATCTGTGCTGAGTTCCCTTTTCTGTTCAAAAAGACAGCTTTCCCCAGAGAATCAAACTTTTGGAAATAACCAAAAACAGAGATAGGTTTGTCTTTCTCAAGAGAGCCACATTTGGTCCAGATTTGGTTTCATATGTACCGTGCACACAACAGTCAGGGTTCGTACAGCTTTTTAATAGTAAAATTCAAGCACTTTTCAAGCACTTTCAAGGTACCTAAACCAAAAATGTCCAGACTCTCGAAGCCTTTATCACCACATCTAAATTCTTACTATAAACACCAGGAGACAACAAACAAATATGGCGACATGATCGTTTCATTTGAAACATTAAAAGATTTTTGGTTTACATGAGTGATTGTATAGATGAAACACCAGATTATGTTGAAAATCAAGCATTTTTCAAGGAGTATATGCAAATTCAAGCATATTCCTAACCTTGAAAACATAACGGTTAAAATTAAGCATTTTCCAAACCTTCAAGACTTTGTACAAACCCTGAAAAGTTAACGTTGCTGACTTTAATGATTAAGCTAAATAACTATTAAATCTATTCAATAACTGACAAATAAGTTTGCTGGCAATCTAATGATCCTGGTAGATCTCTTTAAGATTATCTGTTTCTGTGCTAAAATGTGGAATGAATTGCCAACATGCAACAAGTAAAGCTACACTATCATCTGAGTTTGAGTAGGGATTTAAATATGTGTCAACAGGCTATGTGTTATGATAAATGATCTTTCTTTATGTTTATAAGGTTCCTAATCAGTTCAGTTTTTTAAATTATGTATAACATCATAGGCTGCATTACACTTTTTAGCAAATCACTTAAAAGGTTTTCACACAATTCACAAAAACAAGACGGAAAAGTGTATTTTTGTGTTTTAATAGATCTGTGACCCCAAAATTAGGATCACTCCCGCCTTCATTACAGCCAATTACTATAATTGACTTCAAATGGCTGAACATAAAATAACAGCAGTAGTAACAGTGTGTCCAAGCTGGTGGAAAGAGAAGACTGGCTGTAAACAAGTGTAATTCATCTGCCAGCTGCTGCGGCTCAGCACGCCGCTCTCTGCTCCAATGATCTGTACACTTTGCACCATCAGTGTCCCCACAATAACCCGAATCACTTTATTTGCCAGGTAGAGCATGCGTCTACAACCTGACACCCATGATGAAAAGATGGATGCAGATCCAAGGGGTGAGTACAAAACTGTAATGTACAGTTGTACACTGCAGCAAAGAACAGGTTAAATTGCCGGTCAAGACATACATACAGTCAGTCAAATGTTAAAAGCATTACTAGCTTCAGTGCAAGCTAAACTAATCAAAATACTCAAACAAATCAGCAGGAAAATGAGTCAGTATTTTTATTCCTGAAAAGCATCTATTTTAGGGAGGTTTGAGATGTTTAAGGGACAGAACAAGAGCCAGATCGATGAGGTACAAATGGGTGGTACTCCACAGAGGAAGGAAGTGGTGGGAACAGAAGTGCTGCCTACTGTTTGCTGTCTGTCACTGAATCATTTCAGAGTCCTTCAATCGGTTCCCCGCCCCCAGCTAGGCATGATGACCTCCGTTTCCTGAGTACACATGTCTGACCGGGGTGAGGGTTGAGACAGAGAAAGAAAATAGGGCCCAGACTGCTGCACAGGGGATATTGAGTTGCTTTTCTCTCCAGCCAGTCTAACTGTGTGTGTGAGGGGGGTCTTTTTGTGGGTGGTTATGCTGTGTGTGTGTATCTAGTGTATCTAGGAGCGGCCCGAGAGGCGTGGCATTAAGGGGGCCCGGCCCAACAGCAAGTCCACCAGCCAGCTGAGCGTTCAGCATGGAGAGCCACGCATCACTTTGGGCAACAGCTGAGGCCACATTTAAACGGTCAGGGCAGTACCCTGGAACCAGGGAGTGGCAAATCACTGTCGCTGTGTCGTTTCCCCTCAGGCGTGCCCCAGCGATGCTTCGCAGACTGAATCAATAGGCAGGGTCTGGTCTGGTTTCCATCACCAGGCCGCATAGGGAATCAAGATTCATGTCCCCTGCGTTTGCCTCAAAAGAGCATTTTTGTGATTGTTTTTCAAACAATCTTGCCAGAGGAGGTGGTATGCCTAATGGAGTGGAGTTTCAATTAAATGAATCAAGCTGTAGATACTATAGTCATGCTATGGAGAGGGGCTGCTGACTGAAAGCATTAACCCTGCAAGGAGGGGTTTGATGATTGTGGTCTGAGGCTACGTTCACACTAAAATGTTTTTGTTTTAAAACTAAAACAATCTCCATCCACACGAGCGTTTTATCACCATTTCAGAAATAATCTCCGTCCACACTACACGCCTGAAAACGCATATCACATTACCACTCACATACACTGGGCATGCGCCTGCCGGTGTAAACAGGAAGCAGATTGTGTACTGTGCAGTTGGTTGCTTATAGTTGCAGAAAATAAGCAGCTAGCATATACAGCGAGGTCAGCAACGCCTGTAGTTTGTCATCCATGTTGAATTAACTGCTGGTAGTCAAGGCAGTTGTTGTTTGTTTTTTTCTACAAAAGGGTCACGTGATGTGGGGCGTGGCAAATCAGGGAAGGACACGTCATGACTGATGACGTCCCAAATCAGGAAGCAAACATGGGTGTCTGCATCATCGTTTTAAAAAGTCTCCCATTTGCGCCCGTCCTTCCTAAAATGCAATCCCAGAGTTTTCAAACTAAAATGGGGTCAGCAGCATTTTCAAAAGTCTCTGTTTTCTCCGTTTTAAAATGAAAACATATTAGTGTGGATGCAGCCTCAGGGTGCCCCAACTCCATCAATCCTGGTCGATCTTTATAGCAGAATACTGAGACCACAATAGGTATCCACTAATGTGGCAGCCATGGGAAGATGTGTGTATAAAGTGGCTGTGAGTTTGTACACTGGCTGACCTAAAACAGCCATGTGTTCCTCTCTCTTAAGTTGAGGAGAATCGCTGCCATCTTCCTATAAACTGTGGGACAGAAGCTTAACCTCCTCACAGGCAATCTCTCAGAGAGAACTGCAACACATTGTCCCTGACTCTAGAAGTGACCTCTGCTAGGAAACTTTGAGTAAACCTCGGAGCGAAAAAGCTACTCATGGAAACCATGTTTACTTTTTTCCCTTGACATCACTGCATCGCACACACGCGCACACACACACACACAGCAGCAGCAGAAAGAACACACAAGCAGAAGTGATACCCACACACACTTAAGCCTGTCATACACCTACAAATGTAAACACAATACACACTCTCAAAAACACAATGCTCATGAAAACACACTCTCACACACATGCACAAGTAAGACAGACGACCACAGCGTCTCCAGGCCCCAGAGCCAAAATGGCTCTATTATTAAGTCTTGGTGTTCTTGAGAGAAGTAAAGTGCCATTAGAAGAGTTGCAGCAAGGTGAAGAAATCAGGCCAAATACTACACACCGGGTATTCTACCCAAGCACTGCACTGACCTGAGGAAACACAGGCAATGTTACATATTCACCAGGCCTCAGCAAAGTGCTGTTAATACATGATCTATTAATCCAACTTATGGCTTACTCACAACAAAAATGTGAGCATTAGCACATTCATAGAGTCTCAGAGGAAGAATGCTGATCTAAGATTGCAGTTTATATCCCCGGGCAGTGCCTATACTCATATATAACAGCAAACTAATCCAGCAGAACCCCTGCCGACCAACAACTGATAGCTGACCATTCTTGGATCAGTATTCCTGCTGTGATTTTTTTAACCTGGTGCAACCTGAGCCCAGAGGGTCTATGTAGATTAGTGAGTAGGTACAAAGAAAGAACTTTGGTTAAAGACCCATGTGAAAACATTCACTTTACAAGCAACCAAAGAAAATCCCACACTAGAACCCTGTTACAGTCAAAACAAGCAGAGGAATAGAGAAGAATAGCTCTTAGACTGTGTCACATCATATCCAACACAGACAGACACACTGTTTCTGTCAAGTTAAACAGGTCTGGTTGTCCCAGTGTGAGCCAGTTAGCATGCAGGGCAGAGACGTGAGTGCACTTCCTACAGAGCTGCAGATTCAGACGAGAAAAATACAATATTCAAGATGACGTTATCAATAGCTGAGCAATGCATTTAAGGCCGTCTGTGGCACATTTCATGCACAGTTGTTGGTTTGGTCCTCAGCAATCACCAGCCAGAGATCTCACAGTTAACGCTCAGCTCTTCCTCTGCACCAGCACCATCGTCATTTCTGATTTAACCACACCAGGGCAAGTGACAGTCTGTAGCTAGGTTTTTGAAACACAGTCATTACTGCTGCTGACACAGCCTGCTACCACCCTCCTGCTCAAAACTGTAAAAAAAAAGTGCTTTCAATTTAACCACCAATCCAAAGTACGGTTCAATTCTCAAGGAAGTGATATATGATACACAAATAGCACAGAAAAAAGCAATCACTGTAAGCAAAGTTTCTGAACAGGGCGGCGAGTGAAACCTTTTGCCAGAATACTTTAAGTAAGACAGCTTCATTAAATGAACTAACCTGAAAATAAATAACAGTGAAGTTCTAATCCCTTTTTTTTTTAACTTGTGACCACATGTTGGTCCTTAAGTCAATACTGACAACATCCAGTGAGTATAAACATGCTGCTACATGCAAGTGGTGAGAGTTTAGTGGTGAGAAGTCATTGGCCCTTGTTTGCCCAACTCTGCTTATCCTCCTCCCTATAGTCCTCCCATCCTTCTCCTTTCCCTTCAGTTAAGGCAACCCAGAGGACATGTCTGCCCTGCAGCTGCCAAATGACTTTGCCTCTTTAAAGAAGCTATGATTATAGGGCACTGACTCACAGCGATGTAACTGGCCTGACTGCCGCAGGCAAACGCTTAGTTACTAGCAGCATTTATTGATTAAATGTGGCGACCGTTATGTGATTACAAATGCACAAAGAAGGAAAAACAATGCAGAGATCAGAGCCAATTAACTTGCTCCCCAAATGAGCTTCCGAGCCAATCCGGGATGAATTAAACTGCATGGGAATAATTTTTCTATCCTATGCGTAGTGCTAATGCATGAAGGTAAAGCTAAATCGGGCTGTCAGTGGTGATTTGCAGACCTTTTACAGTCTGCTTTTATGTGGTGGCTATCCTGGCAACTGTTAGGGATGACTAAAAGCTGGCTGTTTTTTTCCATTATCATAATTATTATCTCCTATCTTGGTAAACAGAGATTATAGAGCAGACAGACACATTTTACAGTAGCCCCCAGTGTCACTATATGATGCAAATGAGCCTGAATGCTAATATGAAAACAGAGCTAGGAAAAGATGTGGATGCAGGCAAAAAAAAAATATATACTCCCTCCTTTGATAATCAAGATTAATAATCATAATTTATAGTCCCACGTTGGCAAATAATCAGGATAATTGTAATCGTGGCCACAGGAGCAGAAATAGCCAAGCAAAGAGAAACATTTCCCACAAATCATCAATAATGAAAAAAAAGAAAAAACAACCATAAGTTTGTTTTAGTTTTATTTATGGGGCCAGAAAGATCATTTAGGCATGCTATCCAAGTGCATAAGACGCGAGGAAATTCCTGCAGTGAGGAATGGTGTCAGTGTGTGTTTATGTGTTCACTGAGTGATGAAGGCCTGTCACTCTTCACTGCTCTCCCAATCATCATCCAGAGACGGCCGCAGGGTACATTTATTCTGCTCGGGCTTTAAAGGCCGCACTGCTGGCTTCCGACATTCACACGCACACTTTTTGACACTTTGTGATGCATCACATATCCACTTGAGAACATGTGTGTCAACTTAGATATGCCCAAACACAGGCTCACAGGTGGAGTAAGACTGAGAGGGCAACACACACAAGTGACAGAGAGAGTAAAAGGCAGGGAGACAGAGACATACAAAGAGGTGTCAGTGTGAAAAGGATTTGAAAGAGGGTGAATGAAATGCTGAACGAGAATAAGAGACGGAGGTGAGTGAAAAGGACGGGGAGAGAGAAAAAAAAAACAGATTACATGGAAAAATACTCACAGAAGAATCAATATCACACAGAGAACCCACTCCATGGTCCCAGCTGCTGAGTCAACGTGTTGTAATAATACAGCTTTTCATCCCAACAACACTATTGGTAAATGGTAGCACAGTAATATTGGTCAGTGGCCCTTACAGTGTGTGTGTGTGTGTGTGTGTGTGTGTGTGTGTGTGTGTGTGTGTGTGTGTGTGTGTGTGTGTGTGTGTGTGTCGGTAGCAGTATTTGTCCGGCAGCAGGCGTGATGAGAGGATGGAGTGGAGCAGGAACTTCCTGCTGAGTGAACAGACATGGAATAGCTACACTGCCCCTCTGACCAGGACCCACAGAAAAACACACACACACACACACACACACACACACAAATCATTTTCTGTTCACCTCACTCACCCTCCAGGTCAGGCGAACTGATCTCAAAACATGCTGAATTATGAAAAAAGAATAAAAACTGACTTCTGTGACCACACAGTTATTTGAGTCTATACAATTATTTTTCATTTACCTTCAAAATAGAAAAAGGATTAATAAGAAGTAATAGGAGTCCACATGACGCGAGGCGGGTTGTGTTGACGTCAGGAATTAGCCAGCCAAACAGGTCTTGTGAGCGTGACTGTAAAGGGAGCTGTAGTATAAGTGCAGCTGTTGAGCTGCTCACTCATTCTCAGGAATTCTTTCCACGTACCTGAGCTCCGCTCTTTGTATCCTGGTTGGGCTATTTGTCAAGCCGAGGATGACTGTAGAATACCAAGTTACGCAACAGATTAAGCCAAACTGCTTATGCTACCTGGCTATTTACCCAGAAGATTTGTGGTGCAGCTCAGGCAGGGCTAGAACAGGACTTTATTTCTAGAAAATGACATTGAGGAGGTCCACAGCTACTTTAAACCTATGGGTATATGTGTATTTTACCCTCCGAGACTATGCTACGTTGCCAAGCAATATTGGCTTAAGTCTTAATGGCTGGAATTGTGTTAGCTGTGTGGTTAAATTAGATTAGTGAACACAGCACTGCCACTGGAAGCACAGGGAACATTTCAGTCTTTGCCGATTTCAAAAAAGGAAAATCTATTCTCTACTAGAAATCACTCTGTGGTGTGTAAAACTAACCTGGAAAACACCTATGAAGGTGTGAGACTGGACTATGAACTCTAGGAATGTCAATAAGTACACTCCAAAACGCCCTGATTCTAACCTCATAGAGACTAATGTTTATGTAAGCAATGGTCTCTAAATAGCAAGCAACAAACATATTCCATGGTGCACCTTTATTTCAGTGCCAGGAATGATTCAGCAGGCATGGTAGACGCCTTCTTTTTCCAAAAATGTTGGACAACTCTTCTGTAAAAAAGTCCAAAGTAGAAGGCTGTAATGTGAACATTAGAAGTGATTTCACCGTGTCCATTCACACAGCCAAGCTCTTTCTCTGCAGCCAAAGATGGAACTGTTAATGAACAAGCATGTGAGGCAGTGTCCTTTAATCATACTTAATAGGTTAGCATGCAGGTTTTCATTCCAACCAAAGACTAAACCAGATGATGTCACTGACTGCCACACCTTCAAGCAGAGAACCGAAACGAATCAGCAAAATTAGCAAACATAGACTTCAGACATCAGAAAACCTGCACGGCACATGCCTGAGGTGTAGGTGTCTTGCTCAAGGAAGCTTTGCCAAGTCACATGGCTGTCGGACAGATTATGGCTCCAGGGCTTGAACCTGCGACCTTACAATTATCTATTGATTTTGAGAAATTGATTTTGAGTTCTGCCCGTATTTCCTCATTTGTGAACTTAATCTAATGAGGAAGAAGATTTTCTTTTGAAAGGGCAAGGAAAGGACAGCCCTGCCCTGTCATCTCTTATGAGAAAAGCAGGTATAATAAAGCAGATAGACGTCAAGCCTTTTCTCTTTGGCCAAAAACGGGGTCTGGGCAAGCAGGTAGGCAGGTAGACAGACAAACAGGCAAGGACTGCAGCGCATCAGAGAACGGAAAATTACCAGGTCTCTACAATCAGCTGGGCACCTTTGATCAGCCAGAGCCCAGGCACCAATTACTGTGGGATAATCGGCTGCTCCTCAGAGGCCTGACGAGCTGCAGGCACTGTGGGCACAACGGGTCAGTGACCAGCAGGCAAAGGCCTGGTCAACAAGGCTCACAGAGCCAAAAGCCGACGGTGCCCCTCGCTGAAATGCTGCATGAAGGCGGCCGAACGGACAAGAAGCACAGTGAAGCAATTGTTCCCCTCCTGTCGACTCAGCACAGTGGCACTCTCACAAGCCAGACATCCCTCTCCGCAGACCGCTTGGTGGTAGAGGAATGGTGCAATGGTGGGGAGTGTGTGAACCTGCTACTCCACATGCCTCTGGTTTTTCACACACTTTCCCCCCTCTCCTTGCAATGAAACATACGCAACGCATGTAGAACAAAAGTGCACACACATGCTGCTCACACACCTGTCCCTGTAATTCTGTAGTAAACAAATAGCTGCAGTGCTCAAGGCAGCACTTGCTGCACAGTGATGCAACACACGGGAAACACGTTCCTCGCCGCCCCTGTCCACTGATAACCCCTTCCTCCCCAGGAAAAAGGCTTAACTACCTGTTCCTCACTTACTTCACATTATCCGACCAGAATCTGGACTGACAAAGCAAAGTAAATCTGACTGTGTCCTATCCAACACAAGAATTACATGTTTTCCCTCTCACTTTTCTCTCAGCAACAGCCTCTGGTGTGCGACACAAAGGTAGCAGCAGTGATTGATAAACAAAATCTAAGCCTCTCTACTTGAGGCAGAACATGATATTCAGCTCATTAATAATTGACATCTTTCTTGTGCTGGGGAACATTCATCATCGATTAGGCTAGGCTACTCCCTCCACTGTAAAAAAAACACAGTGACCCGAAACAGTTCATAGACCACTACAACAACTTCCTTGAGTCACTGCAGTAAAATAATATAATAATAAAATAATTTGGCCGACGTATCCCCACAGCCCTATCAGATGGGCCTAAGTACTCCTTTATCATACCCCTCTGATAGAAGGGATGGCTTTATGGTATTTTTAGTAGTTTTGGCCACATTTGTATTTGTACGACCAGTTGGAGTGACAAAAACTGGTTGTTTCAACCATTAACCAGTATCTTTACTTTCAGCTTTTGTTGTCTTTTTTCCAACTAGTCTTTCTGCATTGCTAATCAACAGGTTGTGGAAAACTGAGGCATGTCTTGTGCAGCCAGACTACCATAGCTGGTAAGAGCAGCATCACACAAATGTGTCATCTTACGTGTGTGTTGATTTTTTTCCTAAACACAAATATGTGGATATATATATGATCAAATCATAATTTCTATTTTTTTTTTCCTTCAAATTAGCTGAGCTTCACACGTACCCCCTGGTAACTGCAGAAGTACCCCTTGAGGTACATGTACTCCTGGTTGGTAAACACTGCTGTAAACCACGAGTCAGCAGAAGAGTCTGAGCTCGGGGAGAGAGCTTGTTTGTGAGGCTATTTTGATTAAAGATGCATGAATTACATTTTTTCCAGACGTCAACCGATTCAAAAACTTGACTTATTTGATGCCTTATTTTACTAAGCGAAAACAGATTCCTCTACAAAACCATTTACATTAAATAGATGAAGCCAAACATTTCAAATGCACGAATGTAAAATGCTGTCTTAACACTATCAATTGCATGAGAGATTTGCCTGAATAAAATATATAAAAATATAGCAGTAAACGTACGAAATTACGATTCCAGTCATCTCATCAAAGAATATGTAAATATGGCAAAAAAAACAAATTCTGGTTCTGATTCCCAGAGTGTGGGAAGATCAACAGTTTGATGCCACTGCACAAACATTTTGCAGAAACCATTAATACACATTTCACAGAACTAACATTGTGTGTAAAAAACAAAAACACTGAAGCCACTTTACTTTGTGTCTTAATTCAATATGGTACGTCACTAGTGGTGTCAGTGAATTCCTAAACACAAGCCGTTCAGCAGAGGGGAGATGACTGGTGAGTTTGAGGGAAATTCCTTTCTAATACAGTGAGACAAACAGGAGCCTCCAAACACTCATAGAAACAACAAAAGAAGATTAGAAGCTCCCTGCTTGCAAAAAATAATTGATAAGCAAATAATTATTATAGATATCTTAATAATAACGCAAACAGAGTGTTTCAAGCCTAGGAAGAGCTGAGGAAGAGCTCTACCTATCTGCATGTTTTGGTACAGACAGTTTGATATTCCTCTATTGCACTGTGTGTGCGCTTTTGTGAACATCAGAATCTTTAATAAACATTTTCAAGTTTTGCAAGCAAGGAGTTTTTTGTCTTTTTGACATGAGGAACCAACTCTGAACACTTTGTTGGTCTCATATTGTTCTTATCGCTGCATCACCCAGCAACCGCTGTGGTGGTTACCAGGGAACTGATACCACGGCAACGTTGATACATGTCCAGGGTGATGACAGTAGGTGGGGCTAAGAAAGGCCAGGACTATACTACAGATTAGACAGAACTATAGAGGAAGCAATATACAGACCGTCTGCTCAGCCAAGTAAATGGAAATTGTGCACAATGTGTGAGGGAATGGTATCACATGTTACGGACAGGGAGTCATTAGACTTAAAGACAGACACACACACACACACACACACGTCACTTAGTTTTGAGACAGGGAGTTATTACACCAACCACACACTGAGATCACATCAGTGCATACACAGGAAGTGTGAGGTGGGATGCACCGTGGTTTTATAAAGCCAATACCAAAATCTGATTTTGTGTCACAGAATGTGTCGCAGCTGCAGGTTAAGCCTTGCACTTGTGTGTATGTTTAGGTAATGAATGTTTTCTTAGTGCGTAATTAACATTTGGATGTATAAAGTAACATGCCTCTAGAAAAGATCACAAATATATTAATTCTATAGTCAAATATTGGTGGTAAAAATAGCAGTGGTGGATCTGAGAAGGACCCAGAGAACAAGGAGGGGTGGGGTGATCACAAGCAAAATTCCTCAAATCCAAAACTGAAACCACTGTCAGCATACTTATTCGGTTAATCTTATTGTTTTGTTTTATTAATAGATGCGTCAGCATGAGGTGACAAACACACCTCAGCCACAAGGCTTATACGAGTAGCACTCTGGCTGGCAGCGGTACCTGGTACAAAGTTCCCACCCTGTGAGATACACTAACGATCACTCCGTCCTGGGTCACTCGTAATTAAAGCAGAGATCAGAGGGTTGAATAAAGCATGAGCTGTTCCAGTCCAGGAGGTTCAGGTATCACTCTATATAGGGACCCAGAGAGACAAAAGGAGTCCCTGAGCCCCATACCATACCCAGGGAAGAGTGATACAAATGCAAACCTGAAAGGCAACTCCTTGCATACAGTGACGCACCCCCAAACCTCCCAGCCCTAATCCACAGTTTAAATAGCCAGGGCAAAATGAGGAGCTCAATGCCCCTTGGACCTAATTAAGCTAAAGATATTGTCCCAAATGGGAACACTCAAAGAACTGCGTTCAATGCAGTAAAACACCAGGCAACACACCCTTACACTACTGTTGTTTTTCATTTTTTAAATGAGTGCTGACACAGCCATATACTGCACCTAAGAAACAGCCTACAGACACAAATACTGCATGGTTTGTATAAAACAGTGAGAGTAAACGCACGGTAGTAACGTAACCATTCTTCACGGACAGTCGAAGCTTAATTTCAAAAACATACATGAAAATGCAAAACTCAGTTTGCTTTATCAGGTAAACAGACTAAACTGATTAACACAGATTTTCTTTCTACAGAAACGCAAACTCTTGCCAATGAACCACATAAACATTGTTATGGGTTTTTATTTATGTGACTGTGCAATAAAAATACCTCAGACAAAGAATGTAAAGTCATGCAGAAGTTATGTGAGTGGCAGAAAAAAATGGTACTGGGCTGCTATAGTTGTGACTGCTAGTTCTGCTAGCTATGTTTTGATTTTTTCTAATGGACTGTCATCTCATATAGCCCACATTTGATTACAATTGTGTGCAAATAACGACATGGGGTCTGTTTTGGCGGTTGATTGGGGAAAAATGTGTCGCATCTGCATCTAAACACAGTGAAAGATGCTCTTTTCATCTTGTGTACAATCAGTTTTTGAAACAGAGCTTCCAAAGTGGCTGATTTATGTGAAAAAGGTCATGACCAACAACAACAAGTTCCCTCTGTGGTAGAGGATAACACTGCTTACCAACAAACACATCAAAAGACACAAGTTCAAGCTAACTGTAGAACCACAGAACCTATTTTAGTCTACTTATGTTGAAAATGGGGTCAGCTGCACATTTGAGATCCTGATTCTAAAACCTCCCCTCTGGTTGAATCTTCTCAGAGTGTCTCTGTTGGATCCTGTCCCAATCAGCTCAGAATATGGAGCTCTGTGTGTGGATGTGCAGACAGTATGCCTTCTTTCTAATGATGCAAAGGTACCAATTGTCACATAGAACTGAGTGTTCACATGAACATTTGTCCTCTGAAAGGATCATTACAATTTATAGAATTTTACAGGTCATTTTCTCTGCGCTTTGAACAGTTTACTTTGGTGCATTTTTGTACACAATTCATCTTGAGTCACACTGTCAAATTTTAAGTGATTGCAAGTAAAAAAATCTCCAGACTGCAAGCAGCTCTTTTATTGAGCAGTGTTTTGGTAACTTATCATCCCAAAAGGTTAGAGCTTTTGGCAGAGGAGAGTGTCAAAACAAATCCCACTCTAGTTCTTATAACTTTAAAAACAGACTTGTCTGCATTCTTTGTCATAAACTCTGACATTCATGCCATCAAAAACACACACATTTGGATTACACTGTCACTCCGAATAAACGACACCACTCTTAACTTGGACGAGAACCGGATTTTCTGGCATCTCAGTGCACCTGAGTTTACATGTCCTTATTCTCACCTTCCCACATAAATCAAATTGAATAAGTAAATGTTTGAATCACTCCAAATATGCTTGGTGTGCCCACACTTCTAGTGAGCTGTGTTGTTGACAAAAAGCACAGGTTATGGGTGACAATGTCAGCCAGTACATTCAATATTCAAAACGGCAGCCAAAAGTAAGGATTAACATGACAAATAAACAGGACAGGTGAGCAGTCAAGAGATGGTCAGAGACTGGCCATCTGATGTTGTAAAAGAAAAACAGAAATCCAGAGGCATATCTCCCATTCTTGTCATCTCATATGAATTAATTTACCACTAGACTGAAAGCTGACACTGATGCTCACTCTGCTTTCACCATAAGGGGCCAGAAGCTCGACTATCTCGCTGCTATCAGGGGACAAAAGTGAAGCCCTTTGATTGCGTTGTCATCGCACAGCAAGTTTATCTACCCATGTTGCATCACTACTCAGCATTCACATGTAGAGCTCACTGCCAGGAAAAGGGCCTCTCCTTAGATAACAGAGCAAACTGCAGAGAGCAACGCTGGTTTCTCCCACAGAGTGAATCACAAAGCTTCGGACAGGGACTTGCTCTTGCATTCTCCTCCTATCTGAAACAGCTGACAGACTTGCACTGTGGGTTTGGTGGCAAATAGCCAATCTTGCCTCCCTCCTTCTGTGAGATGAGCTACACTGTGCGTTAGTTATGGGAAAAAACTCCCAAATTCAAATTCCCTTCCAAAAGGCATACATCATTTCCAAATGGTTAGAAAGCCCTTGTATAAATAGTGTGAGACATTAGAGCTAAAGTAACTAGTCATTTCATCAGCAAAAAAATGTATCTGCAGCTATTATTATAACTGACTCATCGTTTCAGCGATTTTTCAAGCAAAAATGCCAAACATTTTCTGGGATGAGGTTCTCAAATGTGTGAATCTGATGCTTTTCTTTATCATATATGGTAGCAAATTGAATATAGTTGGGTTTTGGGCTCTTGGTAGGATCAAACATGCAATATGAACACAGACATCAGACATTTACTAGCCAAAACAATTAATTGGTTAATCGAGAAAATAATTGGCAGATTAGTCAATAATGAAAATAATCATTCATTGTAGCCCTATGTAACATACAAGTAGTATCAGTTTTATAAAGATGTCAGTTCCTACCTTGGATTTTGACACAAAATAGTGGCATGCACCAACGTTTTACATACTTTATGCTGACCACCTAATAGATAACTCAGCTCAGTCACAAACCTCATCACCACCACATTAACAAAACAGCAATGACTCAACAATTTTGGGGTAATGAGAGCATCCACATGTAGTTACTGTCCAATAAGCAGGATGTTTCAGTCAAATGGATGCCCTGCTGCGTGGCTATCACACAATATGTCATGGAGCTATCTTTGTAAAGTCTGCAAATGGAAGGTAATCCGACCACTGATGTTTATCTGATCAGGGATGGCACACCAGAATGGAAATCTCCTGCTCTGTGGTTGTTACAAGGAGTAAATGCAAGCTAAAGGTCCAGCGATGATATCATTACCACATAAGATAATCTAGGACACATTATCACACTTCACAAACATTCACTCTGAATGTTGAGACTATGAGTCACAGTTTACATCTTTAGGGCGATCTACCTTTCCGATGGCTGGGCGCTGAACGTCTAAGCAGCTGTGTTTCCAACCGTATGTTTCGACTGTAGCTAGGCTGTGACACATTTTTACAAACTTGCCAAGTCACTGAACTTAATTGCAAATGAATACACTCCCTTTGATGCCAGCCTACATTATTATTAGTAACGATGATATAACACCAAGTGATCCTTGTGACAATCTGAAAATGATATGAGAAATAATGTGCTAACTGATAGCTTTTCCATCATTTGAGTCCGAGTTTGGTGCATTATTTTGCTGAGTAAGGTTCATCTCTTAAAGTTAACCAGGTAAGTTGAGTATCGATACTTCTACTTGACTAACGTTAGCTAGCTAACTGTTAACTAACCTCTTAGCTCATTCGGGAGGGCAGAGGCAGACCTTTTCCAACACACGTGAGGGATCTGTCTAGCATCCCTCTACATTTTCTGTTTTCTGGTCAAATTAGCAAACGAGCCAACCTTAACGCCATGTAACTGGGTCTACGGGAAGCTAAGAGCCGTGGAGCTACCATAGCTGCGTGTGCCGCATCCGAAAAACACACAAGCTAGTGCTGCTTAGCTTGGTGAGCTAACAAGCATAACCGGGCAGGCTGATTAAAACAAAAACGTTACACTTTTTTCAACCTACCTGTGATCACCGCTGCGACCCAGAAGATGCCCCGTTAGGTTAATGCCGTCACCTATATATCACGAATCGTGCAGTGCCAAAATAATTCAAATTCCACAGAAAGTGTTGGGGAAGACGCTCGCAGTCCAATCGCTTCAGCCACTGCCGCTGAATGGCTGCTACTCGGAGACTCAACCAAACTTCCTCCTTAGCAACGGACCGCCTCCGCGCGACCCCATTGGCCGGCGCGTGCAGATTGGAGGTGATCGATAGACGACGACGATGCAGCCTGGATGCAGCCTGGATGCAGCCTGGATGCAGCCTGGAGACCAGTAGTGGAATGTAGCTAAGCACTTTTACTCAAGTACTGTAGCCTACTTAACTACAATTTTGAGGTACTTGTACTTTACTTGAGTATTTCCATTTTATGCTAACTTAATGCTTCTACTCCACTTCATTTTTTTGAGGCAAATACTTTTTACTCCACTACATTTGGTATAGTTAATAGACACTTTGCAGATTCCGATTATTAATACTAAATCTAAATCTACAATAAATCTATATCAACTAATAAATTATGATTTATTATTATAAAATAATGCCCAGCAGTATATAAAGTAATTAAAATTAGCCCCCCATTTACCAGCTGCAACATTAAAGTGATGTAAACATTGATGCATCACTAATTCTAATGCAGTAATATAATATATATGATTCTAAAATGGGCCATTCTGCATGGTGGCTACTTTTACTTTTGGTACGGTAAGTAGGCTATATTTTGATAAGACTTTTAAATGCAGGATGTTTACTTGCAACAGAGTATTTTTATACCGTAGTATTGCTACTTTTACTTAAGTAAAATATCTGAATACTTCTTCCACCACTGCTGTAGACTTATCACTGCAAGGGAGAGATCAGCTGCTACACTTGACAAATAGTTCAAACTAAACTACTCAAGTTATTGTGCTGCGACCTAAAGAACTTATCAAGTTGTGTTTGGCCAGGTTGTCCTGTCTTGAAAGATGGGACCACGGCTGGAAGTTATCTTGTCTGTCTTAGCTCTTTTGCAGCACCAGCAGTGGTAAGAGAAGTATTCACATCTATGACATCTGAATACATAAGAATTAGACCAAAAAACACAAAGTAAAAATACTCAGTTGCAAGTTAAAGTCATACATTTTAAATGTTACTCAAGTATAATAATAGAGACGTATGTACTCATGCTGAATGTACTCATGAGTGTTATATATATTATTTACATTATTCTTATTTATATCATTACTGCTGCATTAATGTGTACTGTAAGTAGCGTGTTACTTTTGTATGTGTTTGAGGTGGAGCTACTTTATGGTAGTTTTAATCTATAACGATAAACCACATTTTATGTTTAAGTTGGATCTTTGTATGTAAAATCAAAATGCATAAGAGCAACTTGTAACTAAAAGTGTGAGATGAAGTGGAGTGAAAAGTACAATATTTTCCTCTGAAACGCAGTGAAGTAAAGGTATAATGTAGCATATAATAGCAATGCTCAAGTAAAGCACAAGTATCTAAAAATTGTTCTTAAGTGCAGTGAGTGAGTAAATAAAAATGTGACCAAATATATATATGGTCACATTTCACCTCTGGTGTCAGTCACCTGACCAATTCTTAATTATATAGTCTCTGTCTGGTTGATATGCAAATTTAGCCCTGTCAAGGTAAAGGATCTCCTGAAACCACACAGTTTAAAGATAACACCACCATCTTAATGCCCTTCCTGTTTTCACGAGTTATCTCAAATGGTAGTCTTCTTCTTGTCTCTTGATCTTGATCTGTGGCCATGTTATTTTACCGAGTTGCCAAATGGCAAACATGTTTTTAATGGCTGACACTCACTATGCTGCATCTGACTTTTCATATTTTTATTGTCATACTGTCTTTTCTCCAGATTCTGCCACGTTTGCCTCTACCCCTGATGATGAAACCTCGGCCCCTTTAAAAGGCCAGAAGTTTATCAGCATTAAGTTGCATTCCTCGCATAGCTTTGAAGCCTACTAAGCTGCAGTGTGGCATGTTTTGTGGCCTCGAAGGTTACAAATCCAACAGAAGAAAAGAAAAAACTTTGGTTAACAAAGCTGTCAAGCCTGTTATGCTGATAATTGCCATGAGAGTGTAGTTCTTTGCACCATGCACCAGCTTCGAATATCTCCCTCTCTCTCAAACACACACATTTCCTCTTCCTTCTTTTCACTGCCACGCTCCTTTTATTCTTAATGATCTTAAACCCAACCTTCTTTATGACTCCCTTTTTTACAACAAGCGTTCATCCATCGACCTGTCATGGTCTTTGAGTCATAAAATGTAGCTGGTGATCCTCTAACATATCTGTGAGCATATTCTGCCCCCTTGAGGTCAACATGTGTAAATTCCGTAACACTACACAGGTGTTTTTCGCTTACTGTGCTTAATTAGACCTCACGTTTTTTAACCCCATCTGCACTGATTTTGTCACTGCATCACATGTTCCTCATTTGGAATCTGCTTTCATGAAATATTTGAACTTGTCAGATATTTTTTACTTAACTGAAAGTACCAATACAGCAGTGCAGAAATACTCTGTTGCAAATAAAAGCCCTGCATTCAAAATCTGCTTGAGTAGAAGAAGAAAAAGATTAACAAAATATACTTCCAAGTGCCAAAATTTAAAGTATTCATTATGCAGAATGCCCCATTTTCAGAATAATATATATTATGTAACTGGATTGTGTAAGCATCACTTTAATGTTGCAGCTTTGTAGAGATGGGGCTTATTTGAACTACTTTATATACTGCATTAGAAAGAATGCAGCAATAAAACATGAACTGTAAACAGTATTTGCAAAATAAAATTAAGCTATTACAGCAAAAGCTTCTTTGTAGTGTACAGACTATGCCAGATTAACATATCCATCACTCTCCTGTTAGTTTCATTGCACCTGTTCAGGGCGGTAAAACTCCCACATTTATCATTTTTATTCGTACAAGGTCTTTGATTACCTTTGATTACCTAATTAAGAAACACATGTGGGTGTAACAAGGATAAAGTCTAACAAAGTCGGGCTCCATGAGGCTGTAATGCTCATTATACATACAGGGTAGGAGGGAGTGGCAGGATCTGAAATGATAGCAGAGTTAGTTATTTGGCAAGAGAGCAGATAGAAAATGTGGAAATGGAATCAAGCTGACGTTTAAATATGACAATTAAAAAGTACTGCTGAGGCTGACAGGTTTAGTTATTGGTTTTAGAGTTCTCCTGCCATGAACTGAAGTTCAGGACAAGGGGAATGAAAAGTCATTAGGATTCATCTTCTGGAGACCATCAGTGTTTGTGCCAAAGTACATGGCAGTTCATATAAGAGATGTTAAAAAAGATTTCACTCTGGCCCAAACAGACTATATACAGTTTGTTTGAATGTTAGTTAAATAGATGTCTCATAGTGGATACACTTTTAAATATTTAGCTGCATCAAATACATAAAAATGGTATGTCCTGAGGTATTTATTCATTTCTGGCTCTGGGAAAGTGGGAAACACAGTAAAATTCCCCAAAACTGCTGTATCTCTGAACTATCTCTTTAACCAAATCACACACATTCATGCTATTCTATGTGATCTCCTTTTGATAACTAATGTAATATTTTTTCACTTCCATTCACCGAGCCTCCCCTTAAACTCTTTGGAGCCCCCCTAGTTAAGCCCGGCTCCCTCTTTGAAAACCTCTGTTTTAGACCAAAAAGCACAATATTCCAACTTATATTGCAAATAACTAGAGCAATAATTCCTTTGTTACCACATTTTATTTCTCAAACAACATATAGAGTACTTTACACAAAAAACAACCCATTATCTGCTTCAAATATTTACATAAACCAGACAGAAAAAAAACATTCTTTGGGTCTGACCATGCAAAACAATAAATAATGTTCCTGACGGTGCTTTGCATGGTGCTTTCAAGACTGCTATTCAGCAATAAAAATTAAAAAAAGCTCAGATTTTAGTCAGTTATATATAAAGAGCTGCCCTGGTCCACACAGTCTTCAGAAATGCCTCAACCTAAGACTAGGCAACAAGACAAGCAGTGACTTTTACTGAGAGTAGGTCAGGTGCACCTCAACACATTTGCTACAGTACAGTATGCACTCATTTGTTTGGAAGCAATCCTCACTACTCGAATGTTAAGCAAATTGTTGACCAGGATAGATACAGAAATGAAAAAGTGAGATGTGCAACAGTTTTCAGTGAAAAGCTTAGATTACGTAGAAGAACTGCAGCATCCTCGAGGGATGAAGCACTGTACACAAAAAACCTCAGATGTTTTGCTCAACGAGGCCTTAAAATGTTTTCAGCGACGCTCTCATCACAGGAGCTTGAAGTTGACATCACAAAAGGACAGTTCTCACTTCTTTTCATCCCTCAGCAAGGCGACAGTGTGCAGATGTGATCCCCCTCAGTCCTTCTGCAGGCCGGGTCCAGAATCCGCTCCTTTCCTCCCTCTCCCTCTTCCCCCCGTCCGCCGTGGCTCAGGTGATAATTTGTGGCTCCCAGGACTGGCTGGCCATCTGGGGGCGACACTGTGTGATGACTGGAGGGCCCGTCGGGGTCTGACTGTCCAGGCAGAGGCCACTGACCATGTGCTGCAGAGCCGTGCCTTTTGGCTTCCACTTCTGCAGAGAGAGAGAGAGAGAGAGAAAAAATTCATCTCATGTCAGTTAGTTTTGTAGAAAGCATAGACGTCCTTCAACATTCTCTGGTTCGTATTATTCTGCTGCTCATAAATTACGTGTATCAGCACAGGAGGTTCATGTTAGTAGTGAGTAATGGACTGAGTCAGACCTGGATAACAGTAATCACATGAATGATTGACTTGCTGAACTCTCGGTGGAAAAATCATAGCTCAGCCAGCTGCCATGCACGGCAGCCTGCCATCCCGCAAGAGAAGGAACAATTTGGTTTAGCTGATAAAATATTCTGTACACCATTTGTTACTGAGTTCAGCAGTGGTTGAATGTAACTCTCACGAGGGCAGGATTGATTGAAGGACTGCTGAATTAGTTTTAGCTAGGTGTACCTAATAAACTGGCAGCTGAGTATATATTGCAGTATATGTACTTTTACTTAAATAAAAGATCTGAATATTTCCTCCACAACTGAAGTTCAGTAATAATGTACAGCTGTACATTTGACTGTAGCCTAAAGCTTACAGGAGTCAGCTTATAACCCAAAGGCTACAAGCTCATATCAACACCCTAGCTGGAATAAATTGGTGTTGCATTTCCTTTTAATTGTTGTACCTTCGTCTAATATCTATTTACGGCCATTATTAAATCACTTACACTCCTTCATCCTCTCCACAAATCACTCACAGGATCCTCTGATAAACTCCAGTTCTTGCTTCTAACATGATTTTCACAAATCAACTTTCTTTAATTCTCCATGAATCTAATAAGTAAAAGTGCCGGAGCAAGTTTAACAAGAAACTTGAGACGGACATAAAGAGAGTGAGAAAGTGTGCTCCCCGTAACCAGGCTGTCTATAAACCACCAGGTGTGTAAGTGGTTCGTTTATTAGCTCGCTGATCAAATAATTAGAGCTAAACTTACGGCAACGGCAGAGAATGAGAGTGCCACGTGCAGATTTCTGGAACCATATGGAGGCTTATCAAAGTCTGGAGGTGAATGGGGGGTTAATCTTAAAATCCCAGAGGAAGCAGAGTGCGTCTGTGTAAACGTGTGTGTGTCACATACTGTAAACATGTACTGTTACATGTGTGTGCTGTGCCTGTGCATGTTTGTGCAACAAAGACAAGGAGGAAATTAAGTGTCTGAGTGAAACACATTAACAGTTTAGTAACAATGATTAGTACATTATGTGTTTATGTTATGCAACATGAACATGCACGCAGTTTTTGCATACAGACACAGAGCCGATATATTTGTGATAAAGTTGGTAATAGCCAACATTTTGAGCCAGTTTTCTGTGTCTTGAAAATTGGCAAATTCATGCCAAAGAATCTCCAAGTATTTAATTACATTTATTTTTATTGGACAAGCTTATAAAGCAGCATTTTAGACCAGCATTGGACATAATCTCTCCAGTGAAACCCAAACAAATAAAATTCTTTCAATGAAATTTTAATAAAACATTAATGCTGAGAAAATAAAATGTTGCAAAATTGTTCCAGCCTGTTTTTATGCAGCAGCGATCAGGGAAAAGCCTCTGTCATATTAATGATGGATGACTGAAAAATATCCAATAATGAATAACAGCCCAGGATCAGACTTATGTCAATAAACTCACAACACCATTGTACCCTGAAGGTTCTGGTTTAATATGTGCCTACATATTTACATTTTTAAATGAGGTGCCACCGTGCCACCGTGTTGCTCCAAGAGTTAATCGCTTCAGTACTCTTTCATTTAGACAGCAAAGTAGTTTTTTCCCTTTCTATGGGATTAAACACTCAGGACAAAGAGGCCAAATGTCTCCCACAGGAAAAACTGGTTGCTTGTTGATGGGCAGGCTCCCGAAAGAACTCTCAAAGGACTGCGATGGGCCTGCAGAGAGATGAGAGGATGGCCTGGCAAGAGTCCCGCACACTCATACACATGGTTCGAGTTAATAAGTCCCTCTTTGCCATCATAAATCAAGCGTGCAGCCAGAGAGGGTCCGCATGGGATGTGAGTGTTCGACATACACAAAGGGGAGAACTAGGAAGGAACAGGGTGGGGTCTGAAGTTATGGGAGCGCTTGTTCTACTGCATCTATAAAATCAACGGCTCTTCCTCTGGCGTGTGCTGCATCAGTGCAATAAGGCCATCAAGCATGCAGGCGGGCTGCTAAGAACCTGTCCTGGAAGCACCTCTTATCTCCGAATCTTTCATGTCTGAGTTCAACAATGTGAGTGGCACATCAAGGACAAATGAGCGGCTGGATTCCAAAATGAGATATCCATTTGGAAAAAGTGAGAGCTACTTTTTAAAATGACTGATAGTGTAAGATTAAAGCAAATCCCAGTTTCCCAGTTAACCCTTACTTGACACGAAAACTTCACAGAACAAAAAAAAAAAATCAAAATGTAACTGAAATGTACTGTATTTTGAAAGGCTAACACTATTTCTTCTCACCTGTCTGGGCTCTTTTGTATTGCAGGGCTCCATCTTGACCTTTGACCCTGTTGTGAAGGCTGAAATAGCAAGACAGAGGTCCTGCTGCCGGATCAGTGGCTCTATTAGTTCCCATCTCTGCAAAATATAGAAAAACTGATTAACTGTGGAGGCTGCTATCATTTTTAAAAACATAGAGTAGAAATGTTTGGGTTTGTGTGATTTAGAGGGGAACTTTTGTTTTCATTTATTCTTTTGTTATGTTCAAGCATTACATTTAACATTAGTGCCTTTCACGTTTGTTTACTAAAATCACAATGAATCGCAATGAATGTGTAGCAATCCAACAGCTTTTGTGTAAACACTGGTTTCCAACTGTGCACAAGACATTTAACCTTACTGGATTGCAAATTCTTTCTGCTATCAATCAGAAACCACCAAGTTTCTGTCCAACTTGTTTAAAGAGATGCAGTCTGAAATCAAGGAACTCGGGCTGGGTTTACTTCCTGGAAAGGGACAAACTGTTCCAAGTTTTTCACAAGTTTTTAACATTCACTGGCTTGAACCACATTTCCTTGTCACTGACATACTTTTGAATCTTTTCGTACCACTTGCCTGCTTTAATCTGAACCACAGATTACACTACAAACACAACATGTAATAATAATAACTGTGATGTCCAGCTGAGCTTGCATGCATCATGATTAATATAATGGTAAAATCTTAACATGACTAATGTTGACTAACTTGACTAAACTTAAATTAAGGTTTGGCATGTAGTTCCTCATGTGATGATTGACAACACGTGTTTATCAGCTCTGTAACCTAGCAACAGAGGGGCGTTGTTTTTTTTTATTTAGGTGACAGATCAGGAAGACTGAAGGATCCTGGCATTAACATGTTGATAAAAATCTTATATTTAGAAAAACTTAAGAAAACTTTTACAAAATGTCAGTAAGACTTAACTTAACAGAATACATTTGTACTATATTACATAAGTCATACAGTCATTCAATTTTGTACACATCCAAGAATCCATGTAATTGTTAACATTTGACATTCACATCATCGCTATTTTGCTTGGGCCCCTTTCACAGAATCTGAGCTCTTATCCTGTGCCTTCTATGTACTCAAACTAGTGCATTAATTATTAATATACCCTTACATGCTCAAATTCCTGCACATTTTCATATTTACTGGCAATAATTCAGACTTTAAGTGTACAACTAACAGTCTCCCCCTAGTGGCAGAGACCTGACCTGCGACTGCGGCCTGTTGGCGCCGATGCCCCTGCACTCTGCCAGGCCGAGGGTGTCAGTCCCACGGGTCTCCAGACACAAACCGCCTTGTTTCAGCACACTGGACACCGCTTCCTGCTCGGGGACCCTGCGGGAACCGTCGACAGAGAGGAGAGGGGCCAATGAAAGGTCTTATTGCAACAATAAAGAACAGATGGGTTGAATTGACTGGTCGCCCTATTGGGTAATTGAATCGCACCACAAGTAATGCGCCCTATTACAACACGCACTTATAAAAATACACAATTACAATTCGAGAGACCACAGTTATTTGGTAGCAGATACGGCCGAGCTCAAGGAACAAGCTGGTGGGATACACACCCACTCGGAAGCTCCCATCCAAATCAGATACATTTAGATCATTGCAAGATCATTTCTGATTTAAGTGATTAGAATTAGTAAAGAAATTCCTACAGCGTTTATTATTGTGTCTTTTCTTTCTCTAAACTTTCTTTTTTTCTTTTGAAATGAAATGAAGGCTGAAAATCATTTCTGCCTCCCTTCAGCCTCTTAAATAATCAATCAAAAGAAACGCAGGCAAACAAAGTTTTCCATTTTCCATTTTGATGGTTTTTAATGGTGTTTGGAAGGAAACTTTGGCCCTCTTTGGTGTTACATAACAGACAGCACAAAATAAGTTTAACATTTTTATAATGGCCACAGGTCAGGTATAAAAATCATCCACAAATTCCAGGATAACCTGCATACCGAACACCTCCACTCAAAAATGTGTTTTGCATATTGTTACTTCACTTAGATGTTTGACCTTCACTTAGCAGAATGATGTATGTCCAGAGTTTGAGACAGGAAGACTGTTTTCACATTCATCTGCTGAAGAGGGAAAGTTTCTCTGTGCTCATCGTAAATCTGAGTTTAAAACACGTGCGTATGAGCGCAATTTTCTGACATCACAACTGGGTTTTTTAAACCAGTCGTTATTCAATATGCAGCTTACACAAGTGTGAAGTGGAAACCTGAAGCCTTCAGGTCACATACACTGAGAAAGGACGTTAGTAGGAGGCACAAAAATTATTCAAGTCTTATTACATATCCTAAAATATGTCTGGAGGGGATCTTCATGCCTCCATAAAACAAGCCTTGTCATATAGTATGAATGAATCAGCTGAACATGAATGACAGTGACTGCAGCTCAGTTTGAGCGTCGTACCTCAGCTCAGGATAGACGTTCTCCATATACCAGCGGAAAGGTTTGCAGTTCAACTTCCGCCGCAGCGTCAGGCGGTCTGCGATGCTACAAAAAGAAAACACATGAGGATGTAGAGACAGAGAGGGATCAGGTAGAGAGGAGAGAAAAGGGAGAGAAAGATGTTAAAAAGTGAGATCCGTGAGCATCTTGCTGAAGAACTCAAACCTACAGACTCAAGTAATGGTGTTGAACCATCAATAACACTTTTGTGCTTGCTGTTGTGCTCTCGTGTTTCTCTGCTGTTTGACCTTTGATACAAATAGAGTTGAAACTATTAGTCCAATAATCGCTAAGACGATTGACATACAATTCATTTCAACAACAACAATTTTGCTAATCAGTCTATCAGTTCAGTAATTTTTCAGATTAAAATGCCAACCATGCTTTGGTTCCAGCTTGTCAAATGTGAGGTTTTTCTTTGTAATATATGACAGTAAACTGAGTATCTTTGGGTTTTAGACAGATGGTTCGATAAAACAAGGAATTTAAAGATGCCACCTTGGGCTCTGGGAAGTTATAACAGGCATTTCTCACAATTTTCTGATATTTTAAAAACAAAACAATGAATCTATTAATCAAGAAAATAATTCAAAAATGAATCTATAATGACAATAATTGTTAGTTGCAACACTATATACAAATGTCCTTAAATTAAGTGCACATAAGAAAATGGTGTAATAAAGAGATGTTGCTTGCTAGCTCTATTATCACATGAGTTTGTACGGCAATTGTTTGTTGTTAAAATTCTGAGCATGTTTAGAACAACTTATTTTACTGCATTGATCGCCAGAGTGAAACACTAAAGAAAACATGGTATCTGGGAAATACAATTTTAAAAAATCAGTGAATCTCTAACCTGTATGAAACATAACCACACCTGTATGAGCTGCTGTCTGTACTGTAGGGTGAAGAAGAGGGTGACAAACCTGCCGAAGGCCTTGCCCTGGGCTGATGGCCTTGCAGAGTAGTAGTACTGTTTATACTCGTCCATCCACACCTCAGCGGCCCGCCGGGTGTTCCTGCGTGGACACAGACACAACACCTGCTCAGACACAGTAATGACAGTGCTGCTGGCATTCCTGCAGGCGACTCTAATGACACACACAGAAGAGCATTCACACACCGAAAAAAACCCCATCTCCATCAGGAATCTTCCTTCCTGTAAATTCTAGGTGTATTTGCAAGAGAAGACACATAGGCAGATGAGACAGTTTGGCTTGTTCCAGACCAATATGACTTGTTTATAGAATCTGACAGCAGCGGTATCTTTTAGACAAGATATGTATACAAAACTACGCCGTATATAAGTTGATATATGTACAGTATACTGGTGGTAAATCTTGTCTGTGTTCAGGAGGTGATGAAACAAAACGAAAGAGTGAAATAAACACAGCATAAACTCTCTAATCCAGCGATTCCCGACCTTTTTTACACCGTTTTTATACAAAAACGGAAACTTAACTGTGCTTGTTCTGTATTTCACTGTGGTTACTTACTAAACTAAAATAATACAACTAGACCTCTAAGAAACACTTGGGTAATGGCCTGACACAGATTTCATGGTGGTGATGGTTTCAGATGGTGGCCTTGCATACTAACGACCAACTGTAGTTAAAAATCTGTTTACTGTTCTTGGGGGTCGAAAAATGCAGCTCACATTACAAGAATAATAGCAAAAATAGCCTATAAAGTTCTATAATTATTATTCAGTTCTTGTTGCTGAATCGTATCGTTTCTTTGCAGCCTGGCAGAAAAAGTCCAGGCCCGACAGTTGGAAATCTCTGCTTTAATTAGTTCATCCAGAGAAAGCTGGATCTTTGTCAGTATCTCCACTGACACCACTGAGTCGTTCACTATTTCTCCGTCACATTATGTCTGGTTAAAGATGTTCTGCAAACGTTTTCAAAATTCAGATACTTGCTTACTCATCTGTCACTGCCGCTCGAGTCAAAACGTGTGAAAAATGTGAAGTTCGCCTGCTGAAGCACTTAATGTAACACTGAATCACTGAGTCATGTGACACTTTAAGATTTTAAGGCTGACTAAAAGATTAACCTTCTTGGCAGTTGGTGAATTGATTTGCGGTGTAATAATAACACTGTACAGCAGACAGGATGTCGGGCTTCTTACAGATCAACCCACTCACTTAATGTAGGTGAGAGCATTGCCCTCTGGGAAGTCATACGGGTGCCGTTTCCTGAACACGTGACCCACGCGGCTGCAGGGAAGAATCTCCAGGCTTCCTCCGCACATCCACACCCGGAAAGAAAGCTCTGCAGGAGGACAGACGCAGAGCATGAGGTCAAGCTGTCTGAAGTGGTGTCTGTTTGTCTATAAATTACAGAGTCTGAGCTGCATCATACCAGTATTGGCCTGGCCATGTTCTCCTGCTACATTCTTTATGTAGCAGATGGCTATGAACTGTAAATCAGCAGTATGAAAGCTGTTGAAGCGGATAATTTAATGCCGTGCTGCATTGCAAATTCCAAGGACACAATTGGCATTTCGGAGAGCAGGCTGCTGGACCTCTGCAGCATCCAAAAGCATTGACCCGAGCCAGGCATGCCACAACACGACTAAATACATACAATTAAGACATTAAAATGTCCAGTGTCATTACTTGAATTTGAATTTTTAATTTTTATGGTGATTTTTTTGGTTTCATGACAGTCCTGTCATTGGAAACAGCAGGGATTTTTCTCAAATAAACGCAGCAAATTAGTGATTCATCCAAGTGAAGACAGGGCTCTATATTTATTTTCAGTGAATGGGAAAACCATTTTTCTTATCGTAAAGTACACTAATGGGGTGCAACCAGGTAAAATCCATTATCCCTCATTGATTTTCCTTTTAAAATCAGAAACTTGTGGGATGTTTAAGTTTAGAGACAGCTACATTTAGAGGTTTGGTTTAATATTACAACTCAGCATGTCTCCTCTGGGAAGGTCCACATAACAAAATTATTTAGTAATAAAGTTTAAGAAAATGAAATTAAATCCTACTTTCTGAATAATTCGTGTAAATTAATAGAACTACAGTAAGGGCAGAGTACAGTTTGGTTTTGTGTACTTATTTAAAGATATTCTGAGTAGGATGCCTGTGGAGGATGATTAATAAAAAGGCATTATTCTGATTCAAGTAAAAGTTAAAAGTCATCAGTGGACTCACCAAAGTTCTCCCCTCCCCAGATGTCCATGTGGGTGTCGTACTGGCCCAGGTGGTTGAACCAGCTCTTGTCCATGACGAAAATCCCACCAGCGATGACAGGAGTCCTGCAGAGATTTTCACATTTACAAATTCTTATTGTAACGCACACTCTTATTCGGAGATACTTACTAATGAACTCTTTTCAGATTGGCCATTTTTAGTGCACTTAAAGGAGTCTGGAAAGTTTTTATAAGCCTGAAGATGGCATGATGATGATGATGATGATTTATAATTCTGCAGAGAAGACTGTCATACTTCCAATTTAAGTTACATTACAAACAAAAAAAAGTTACAATGTTTTGCACGGGAAAAAAACAAATCAAAGTAGGTAACTGAGCTTTAATTCCTACATTGCCACCATTATTTGCAATAGTAAGAGTAATAGTAAGATGTGCAAGGAGAGCTCCAGGCTTACTATGTGTTCACTGTTTTGTGCTAATTTAATTGAACATTTGTTTGGGAACATGCACCACTAAAGCACTATATCAACTGACAAAATAAAGGCCTTAAGGTGGGTCCTGCTTTATTACCTGACCTTGAGGTTTTGTAGAAGGTACTTGTGTCAAAATCTTGTTTTATGACCTTAATATTTCAGTGTTGTGCTAACATGCTAATTTAATTTGTGTTTAATAACTTTACCACTCCGAAAACTGGGAACAAAGTAGTATTTTAGCGTACAAAATAACAATGCATAGCGCCCCTGTGGCCCTCTAGGAGGTTAATCCTTCCATTGGCAAAGCAATTTAATTTGTAAACAAGAGATATCACAAATGACAGAAAATATTTGATTTTGTTAAACGAGAAGTAATCCTATAACTAACTTTAGTGAGAGCATAATTGTAACTTTTTGTAGTCTAGGAAGAATATCTGTTTTGTATTTTAGCATGTCACTTACATCCTTTATACTTTGATTTATTGATGCTTAGCCATAATATTTCATACGTATACATAATGCACGTTTATGATGGATTCTTCAGGTTTGGAATCAATACTATGGCACTATGGATCCCTAACACCATGGCATTGCAGACATACCTGATTGCCTGTGTGGGGTCGCTCCTCGCCATTTTCTGCTCGATGGGAATCTGCTCCCATTTGAAGTGGAGACTCCAGTCAAATCCTGAAGAGAAAGAGAGCCAACGAGCGAGAAAAAGTCAGATCCAGCAGTGAAATTTACAACTGTCTTGTCTGGACGTCACATCTAAAGCAGCCAAGAAGACAGATAAGAGTACCCTGCTCATTTTGGTTGAAGTAACTTTCATGATTTCACCTTCATACCAATCATAGCAACAAGTCCTTGCAGAAGATCTTTTTTTAAACTTACTTCTGTTGAATGAAAGTGTTGTATCTTTACAAACTTTACTTCCAGATTAAGTTTTTCTGTCATGGGTTTTGAACACGTCTGGCTGGGATCGTGATCTCATATAATGAGGTTTTTGGGGTTTTTTGCGAAACAGGTGTTTTCCCCAACTGCAGCTGTGTGTCATCAGCTGTTACTGTGCATGAGTTGTGTTTTGTGTCCTGACCTCCTCTCAAGTCAGCCGATGCAGCCAGGTAGGCAAAGTTATCCAGGCTGATGACGTCAATGATGGGGCTGACCACTCGTGTGTGGTCCTGCATGGGAGGAGAAGGACAGACAGACACATTGTCATTGAGACAGTAATTTGAACACTTTATATTTGAACTCTTTAAAAATATTTAAAATATAAATAGACTAGATACTAGACCCGTCTGTTTATACACAGCCACTGATGCTTTAAAAGAGGAGTTATAATTGTTCATAAATAAATTAATAAACACTTAAAATGTCCTTATATGTGCTTACAACTACATTATAGTGAGTCTTTTTATCTCTTTGCACTGTGTTGTATAATGACCCCGATGAAGGCCACCAACCGAAACATGTTGGTCTCACAATAAAGTTGTTTTTAATACTGTACTGTATATAAGTGTTGCTGGAGTTTTGACCCCTTCCCAATAACAGATCAATTAACAACCCACGATTTCTCAGTCAGTCAAATCTTACTCAGTCAGTGTAGCCTAGAAAAAGGTGCTATATCACACACTGAACTCAGTCCTCCCACTGTTTTTGCATTGGATGGTAATGATAATAAACTGGAAATTCTGACCTCATCAAAAGATGTTAAAAAACATGCCACAGGCCACCTAAAGTCTGCGCAACTGAAACTTTTTCAGGAACAATGTTTCAGTCAGACAAGAATCTTCCTCAGGATCAAGTGAAAGGTCAGCAAAGTAATTACATTTTCGTTGCGTGTGTCAAGAAAATAAACCAACATACTGTATTTCACTGTAATGAATATTAAATGTCAGATCGTGCTCTGGAGGCAGTGAATTAGTCACCCGCTGGAATAGGTGACTAAAGACAGGTTTAATGATTGATTAATTACCTGGGTTTGATAAGAAGTACACTGAACAAATACATGTATGCTCAAAGTGGACTTTAACTGCTTAGATTGTGCAGAACATAAGCACCTCTGAATGTGCCAAACCTGCCAATTCTTCCCACAGTTTATAATGAATTCATGACAAATTAACTCTGAACTGTTGAAACTACCTCCTGCTGGAGAAGTAACGTGAACCATAAAAGTAAACACAGTGGAGAAGAGAACTGTTGATTGTGTGTGTGTGTGTGTTTGTGTCGTCTGCATCTGTCTGTGAATATGTGTCTGTGCCAACACTGCTGTTTGCCCATAAGGCATCTCTGTATGTGTGTGTGTGTTCATGTAGTCGAACAGTTTAGCATCGGGACAATCCAAATTACTGTTTCCAATTAGAGCCATCCCTCTCTTTGCTCAGAGCCTGAACCAGCCGTGAACTTTGTGTTCATTGCAGCAGCAGAGAGTGCGGGGGAAGAGCGAGTGTGAAATGCCACTCTGCCAGAGAGCAATTCGGAAAGTGATGCTCTCAACAGCTTTAAGCAATAGACATTTATTGGGCTTTTAATGAGCCTCTGTGATTTGGTAATGCGTGAAGAGGCTGCACTTCCAAAATGGATGTCACTGATGATCTCTCAATACCCTCTTTCCCTCGTTTCGTTCTCTCTTTCTGTGTCTGAATTTACAACGGTCTCAGAGTGCAGCGATTTTGTTCCTTACATCTGGCTGCTTTTAATGTAGCTGATAAAGGCATTTAAGCTTATTCTTGTGCTGCACCATTTCTACTGTATGTCAAAAACCTTCCTCTTCACCAAGGCCTATGGACTTAATTAACTCCATCATCCCTGACAATCATCGCTACCATCATTTTATGTTCTCATCTTATTTATTTTGTCTGCCTCCTCATGTGTAAAGCGTCCTTGGGTCCCCTGAAAGGCGCTATATAAATGCAAGTTATTATTATTATTATTAATTTGTGAATTGATTAACAGGAAAAAGGGGGGGGGGGGGGGGGGGGGGGAAAGAAGTAACAGAAAATTGAAAAATGAACTGTTGAATAGAATAAAAAGCTTTACCCCTCCATAACTGGAGATGTGTTTTGTGCACACTGAATTTCGCAGTTTCCAAATGCCGTGTGACGTGTGCAGATCTCTGTCTCTCTGAGTAAGAGACCGACAGAACACACACCGTCCAGCTAGTGCTAAAAGTCAAGAGAGAGTCACACTTACATGTACATGCGTATTACTCACACACAGTGTGGAGATGTTTTGTTGTTTGTGGTACAGATGAGACTTTTTACCTAATGGAAACATGGCAGAAGTATTATTATATAAAGTTAAATATCAACGCATATTATATTGAGAGATTATGAATGAAATCTGGTCAAACAATACAATGAATTTAAAATGTAAGTGCAAGTGATTAGCCTACTAACTAGCGTACTTAGATAGCGATAGGAATTGGCATTAGTACAATTTTGAGGTATTTGTACTATACTTGGGTATTTTGATTTTCTGACACTTTATATTTCAACTTCACTACATTTCAATGTGAAATATTGTACTTTTCCCTCTGAAATGTTGTTGGGATCTACATTTATCTGACAACCGTAGTTACTAGTTACTTTAAAGATGAATATTTTACCGTATTTACAAGATATAAGAAGAGCTCATTGCTTTAGATAACACTACAAAACTGTATATCAAGATGTTTAATTTAACTCCACATTGACCAGACACAACATCAGAATACTGCTTATACTTTAATGCATCAGTAATAGTGATTTCATAATATAATAATAATATAACAGTGACAGGGGACATTCCGCCACCATAATGAGTACTTTTACTTTTGATACTTTAAGTATATCAATAGTACTATGTTACTTTTACTTACAGGTAAGTAAAATTTTCAATGGAGACATTTTACTTGTAAGAGAGTATTTTTTACTTTGTGGTATTGCTACTTTAACTTAAGTAAATGATGGCTATGGGTCAGTCTGACTATAGTTAAGATAACCAGCTAACCTAGAAAATGTCAAGGCTACAGTAATATTTACTTGCTCTTCTTTTGAGTTTCTCATTGGATTTCATGCTAATGTCAGTCTAAAAAATATTTTGGTAAATGGTTCCCAGCCTGGGGTCAGGTCCCAAGATAAATATGAGGGGGTTGTAGGATTGCATGATGATTAACAGGACAAGGAAGAAGAAAAAAAAAACATATCTCTGCAAAAGAAACCTGTTTATTTTTTCTCTAACCGTTGCATTCTCTTGTGAATTACTGGATAATTTCACTTATTCAGGACTCTAAAAGGATTCAAATAAAACAAACAAAAAATACTCATTGGTTGATAGGCTATACCTATGTTTCACTGAAATAAAATCTCTCTAATCCCCCAACACTTGTGAGTGGAGTTGCTGCTACTTCATCACTAATTAAATTCAAGCAGTTTCAATTGCTGCTCTAAATTAGCAAATGAAAAGTGTCATTATGTTGCATTAAAGGACACTACTGGACAGTGATCCTTCATCAGTATTCCTGCTCTCAGTGGCCTTTATGAACCCAGGGCCGTGGTCTTGGAAAGACTAATGAATCCGGGACCGGGTGCAGCTGGAGCTGAGGAACTTGATGACGGACTAAAAGATTGTAATGTAAGCTGGATGAGTCACAGCTGCCCAGAGCCAGGGATGAGTGTACGGAAACACAAACACGATGTGCATACACTCACAATGTGTAGAGTCTTCTGAATAAAACACTGAGGGGTTTCGTGCGATAGAGTCTTCTGAATATGAGTTTTTTTGCATGCAGAGTTTTTGAATTGGCAGGTTGTTTTTCTGGTGTACTTTCTGAATAAACAGCAGACACCTGACTTTTATTCAGCAAATAAATACTTATTCTTCTTTTAAAGGAATAGTTACATTTTGGGAGAGCAAACTTCCTTCAGCTGAATATGGAGAAAACTTTTTTTGAAATTTTGTTTGTGGGTGCTAAAGCCCAGAGACAGCTGGTCTGCAAGTACCTGGAGTCCAGATCTTTTAAAACAAGTGACCAAATTAAACACCTAGGAGTAACAATGGATGGGGAACTGAGCTTTAAGGATCATCGGCGGCATCACCAAGGTTGCCTTTTTCCAACTCAGAAACATCTCCAGAATCAGAGGCTTTCTTTCCCAAACTGACTCATGCATGCATTTGTTATGAGCTGGCTAGATTACTGCAATTCTCTGTTAATGGGTCTTCCAAAGAAAACAATCTACAGATTACAACTTATCCAGAACTCAGCCGCACAAGTACTAATCAGGACAAAAAGATCAGACCACATAACTCCAGTCCTCCAAAACCTTCATTGGCTACCCGTTACTTTCAGAATATAATTCAAAATCCTCCTGTTGGTTTAAAAAGCACTTGCTGCTCTGGCTCCACAGCACTTCTCAGACATGCTATCAATTTATAACCCCAGCAGATCTCTCCGGTCACAAAGTGGAAATCTCCATGTGCCCAGAGCAATTTCAAAATCTGGTGAGATGGCATTCAGTCACTATGCACCTAAAGAATGGAACAGTTTGCCCCAACACTGTGCTATTTTAAAACCAAACTAAATACCTTCCTTTTTACTAGAGCATTCACTTAAAAGAACACACCATATTTGTACAGTCTGTTTGTTTCTATGTGTGTACGTATATGTATTTTTGTGTGCATGTATGGATGTCTCTATTTATTTGCATTTTTGCTCTTTTATTCTGTTTTTATGTAAAGCACTCTTAACTGCCTTTGTATGATATGGTGCTATACAATATATATACTATACAACATATTAAATATACTGGCTTTCTTTCTGAGAGTTAGATGAGAAGATTGTTGCTGTAAATATGAAGCTACAACCTGGAGACAGTTATCTTAGCTTAGCATAAAGACTGGAAACTGGAGGAGACAGCTAGCCTGGCTCTGTCCAAGAGTAAAAAAATAGACCTACCAGCACATCCAAATCTCACTTATTAACACGTTATATCTCCGTTTTTTTAAATTGCATTCATCATTTTTGCACTTCAAGTTTTGTACAGATGAAACAACTGAGATGTAATGTGTTAATTAGTGAGCTCTAAAGGTGCTGGTAGGTGGATTTTGTTACCCTCAGACAGAGTCAGGACAGCTGTTTCCCTGTGCTTCCAGTCTGTATGCTAAGCTAAGCTAGACGGCTGCTGGTTCCAGCTACATATTGACTGTACAGACACGAGAGTGGTATCAATCTTCTCATCTAACTTGTGGCAAGAACATGAACAAATGTATTTCCCCAAATGTCGAACTATTCCTTTAATTAACTGTTGTGTCTAGTATTTTCTGTGCATTGACAAGGCTGGAGAAGCATTTGGAGAGAAAGAGAGGAGAAAAAGTAGATAAGAGAGCTGAATGTTTGTGAATAAAGAACAAAAACCAAGGGAGTGGACGAAGAAATGAGCACTCAACACTCAGACTTTAGTGGGAGCACACATGAGAGGAGAAGTAATTACTGAGAAAAATCTGCTCCTCCTGCAGAGTCAGTGGGAATGTTTGCCTGGGATGGGGGATGGCTGCGGATTTGGGGTAGCAGCTGTGCTAGTTAGAGCCCAGTCGCAGGTTAGTAATGCCAAGGGAGGGAGAAGACAGTCAGCAGACAGCCTATTACTCATTAGTGAGCGGCGGAGATCTCTTCTCTTTCCACAGCTACATATTTCTTTATCAAAACACCAGGCACTCATGCCTCAGTAAGTGCACACGTTCATCTCATCTAAGACGCTTACATGTCTCTAAATCACATACTTACATGCTGAGCGCGGTTTGCTTGTATGACTTTGTGAAATTGATACAGAAAAGCAGACTGGGACAGAAACAGTGAGGGCTCACAGCCAGAACGCCCTTGAAGGTTCACATGGAAATGCCATTGAAATTAAAAAAATGACAGAGCAAAAAATCGCCCTTTGATAACGAAGAGAGGCTGGTTTTGAATTTCATCCTGTTCACGTTTTCGTTTGGAATTGCGAAAACATTCATGTGTGGATGCAATAGCAGTGTCCCTGGCGGGCTGCATAATTGAATTTGTAGGATGGGGTGAATGGGGGTAATCGTTCCACTGCATTACAAGAAAACAGTTTGTTTTTGATCAGGAAAGAACCCAGCATGCAGCCTGGAGCAAGAGCAAACACTGTCACCATGCAGCAACACAAACCAGACCAACTCAAATAGTGAAACACTCGAGAATTAAGTGGAAAACAGATTGGTTGGGAAAATGGCACCATACTCTTTCCAGCAGTGGCAAGGTGGAGTGTAGTATCTTAGCTGAACAAATTGAGTGTTTATTTAACAATATGCAATGCCAACGTATTACATCACAGCCAATAAAATCCACCCTGAAAAGGAGCAAAAATCCCCAGAAACGTTACATCACAGGGGCAAAAGAAAATGTTCCACCTCCAAAATGCATGTGTCTGAGTGTGTGTGTGTGTGTGTGTGTGTGTGTGTGTGTGTGTGTGTGAGCTGCATGTATTAAGTGTCTAATTGGAGAGTGTGAACGACGGCAGACTGTGAGCCTCTGGGTCCGTACCTCCTTGACTCTCTGGATCATCGGCTGCAGCCAATCAGTGTTGACCTCGCAGTGGCTGTCCAAGAAGGTCAAGATGGAGGCCGAGGCCGTGTTGGCTCCTCGCACACGTGATCGGATCAGACCTGAGGGAGGCACAGGGAAGAAATGACACTGAAGTCTGAAACTGGTCCAATATTTCAACATTTTTTGATGCCTCATGTTGTAAAAGGACAGCTGGCAAGAAACTAAAGCACATTGTGGGTCACTATTAAAGATGCACTCCACTGAGTCGATTTAGTTGTCACGATAGCTGCAGTTACATGGACAATATTTCTTCTACCCGATTGGAAATCATTCTGATTAGAGATTCCAACTGTTTACATGGACGATGTGCGTTTACATGCCCCGAAGCATTTAATCAGAATATAACTTTTTTGACATGCGCAAAGTGGTTCCGCACGCTCTGAAGCATCTAATCTGCTGGAAATATAACAGAAGAAGAAGGGTTTTTTTCAGCTTTGTTCATCTTGTCTTCAACTTGTTGTTTCGAGCCTTTCGACCATCGATTGTCCTTAAATCTTTTAAGTTCTCTAATAAAAAAGTTGTATCAGCCACAGAGCAGTTTTGTTTTGCTGCTGCCATGTTTCTGTCCCCCCTGGGAACTCGCTCACCTCACCTAATGTTGCCCCATGTGGGGCAGAAAGAATATAGGCTATTTATTCCAACCAGAGAGAAACAATCAGATTAAGTATTTATATGGTTATTAGGTGCTAATATTTAACAGATTATCAAAGGTTTACACCACCTCTCTCAACCCAATTGAAAATCCCTTCCAATTGGGCCAGTCTCTTCCAACTGAGGTTGTTACATGAGGCATTTTTATTCTGTTTGTGCTATTATTCCGATTATTCGTGGAATATTAGGGTCCATGTAAATGCAGCTAGAGACTCCCTCCTCTGCCTCTACAATGCATTTCTCCTGGTTTTATTATTATTGCAAAACAGAAAGAAGCTGTTTGTCTCTCAAACTCCATTTAAATTGCATCCAAAAGGTCTTCACAGGTCACATTGTCTCTCTTTCATCAGCTATCTGCCTGCAAGAATTAGAAAAAATACCACCAAACAGCACAGCAGTACATCTCCAGTTTTTTTAATCAGTATCAATTTTCCTTTTAAGTTCTGAACAACTTGAAGACCTTTGTTCGTTAAATCCTTTTTTTTCTTTAGGAGGGAGTCGCCTGTGTTTTGGGGATGTTAATATTTGACTTTTAGGTAGAAAAGCTTCTACAGAACAAACAGCCTTTTGAAATGAGACCAGTTAATTGGATTAGTCTGAAGTAGATACCAGAAGGTGTCTCGCTTTTTGCCCTACCAACCATTTTAAATTGCATTTAATAAAAAGTGTTAACTTGGAGCTGAGAGTAAAATCGTTTTTAAAGGACACCATCGTGAATAGAACAGAATCGCTACAGGCACGGGAGGAATGGGAATGAAGGTGTCTTTCTTCATCAAAAGTGTGTCTACGATCACAGTAATTTGCACTTAATACAAAGAACTGTGGGGGAGGTTAAGTGTCTTTTTTTCTGCAGCATCTACAGTTAATTAAACACATGCATCTCATCATGAATGCGTTTTATTCCAAAGTCTAAGATCATTAAAATAACATAAACTTGTGAAATAGCTTGAAAAGCTAATTGTGCTTTTTTAAAGGAGTACAAAACGCAGCCCTGGAGTCTAACTTTCAGCTGATTATTTACTCGTTAAGTTTATCTGTAATAAACTTGATGAACTTGTGTTTCTCAGATTAATTTAGAGGATTCATTTCAGCTTTATTTTTTGTCCCACTTTAACGTCTTGCAGCATCAGCAGGGATGAAAAAGATGAAGAAGAAAAAATATGAGTCATACGGAAGGAGTGATTATTATCTATCTTTTTTAAACTAATTCCTCAGAGATGCACTTTGTAACGAGGCAGTTCGGTCTCAGACAGCCTCAAACAACAGAGCACATGCAGCACGAAGCTGAACAGAATAAACAGGATATAACAGAAACTGGTATGAAGAAGCTTGGCTCACTGCAGTCTGGTAGTAAAGCAGTACACTGTTTCTACAAACCCAAACAGACTTGATAAATTACCAGCAGTACGGAACAATGCACACCATCCTACTAAAACATTTGCCAAAGTGCCTTTTTTCTAAACCTTTACTTAAAGAATGAGGCTTGCAACATTCAATATTTTTGTTATTGTCAACAAATCCCATGAAAATACCAAAGCCCCACAATGTGTTAATGTGTCTGTCAATACTTTTCTGCTGTATCTCTCTCAGCTCTCAGCCCATTGGTTCTTACTGAATATAAATCTTTAAAAACAGGTCAAGAATACACAGTTTTATTTTTAGAAAAGACTCAGTAATTTCCTAAAACAACTGGGCACTGTAGGTTTTTTTTTTGCGAATGTTAAAAATGAGAAGATAGTGCATTTGTTAGAGACTATGTTCAATTCGAATTTGATTCGCTAGCGACTATTTCCAGCTGCAGGACGGTGTGTGTGGGATTGAGTCAAAGTAAACTACAGTGTGTGTGTGTGTTCCTTGTAATGAAGGACCATGTCAGCCAGTGCAACAGTGTGGCTCACAGATGTGTCTTTAATAATTTTTGGACAACAATTGAGCTCTATGGCACAGAGGAATAAGATATATCAGGGGTCAGCTACACAACCACTTATTATAGGGACCTAATATTAATATTAGGATCAATTCAGTGTTGGTTTTGGTCTTTTTGTGAGAGTTGTTGACACTAAGAAAAATACAGACCATCACCAGATGTATCCTTTAACTGGGATATGAGTTTAAATAGGACACTTCCATGCTTTGTTTGCCCCAAAGTGGCAAACTGGTCATACCGTGGGCCCAAATATCCCAAAATGCACCTGTGGTGAACCTGGTGCCACTTAGGCATCTATAAACTTGATGGTTTATTCTGTGACGTGGACATTTGGAGACTATTTTAAAGTAAGCTCACTCCGACTCGTGTACCTCGGATGCCAGTTGGGAAGCGTTAAAGACCTAAATCCAATATGCTTATGTTTTGTCAGCATGTGGTTCGTAAGCCCAAACAAAGTCATTAGTCTGCAGTGAGAGCAGCAACACAGGCAGAAACCTGAGCGAGAGAGATTACTGTCAGACATCCAAACAAATCAGTAACATTGGTTCTTTTGGATTTTTGTTTGGCTGAATTTCCTTGTCGAGGTTGAGGATTTAATCTAATTCAAGGATTAATTTAATTAAATTCAGAAACTTGTGGGTGATGATTCAAACTATGCTTTCATGGTTTTCTACCTTTTGATGAAATTGGAAAAAAATGTCACATACTTTGTAGAGTTTCTCATGTCAGGTTTGTGCGCCTGTCAAACAGGAAGTGACAAATCCAAATGTACTATATAGCTATTTTTTGTCTTTTTCTTTGGTGGGTTCCGTTTGGTGGGTTTATTTGTGTTGTTAAGGCTCTGATATACACGCTATAAAGTACAGGCTAAGTTATGTTTTTGTTACTGGTAGCACTGAAAAGATTGAATTTCTGATTGACAGAAAAACATTCTCTGGTTCCAGCTTCGATTTGCTGCTTTTCTTTTTTTAAATTTTATTGTAAATTTAAGATTTTGGAGTTTTGTTCAGACAGAACAGGTCATTTGAAGACGTCACCTTGGGCTCTTAGAGCTTGTGATGGGTATTTTACACTATTTTTCCACATTTTATTGACTAAACAATGAACTGATAAAGCGATTGTTAGTTGCAGCCCTGGTTATCGGACTGTTTGTATTCCTTTGTCTTTTTATTTGGTTTATTTTTATTTTACTTGATCTAATTAATGACTGATTTTATTTTCCCCATTATGTTTTAAAATGTAGATCTAGTGGCTTGAGTTGCCTCTGTTTTTAAAAGGTGCTGCACTAATAAACCTACCCTTTTGCCTTAATTCTTCTTCATCTCAGATACTATGTTGTTGTGCCTTCACGTTGGACTGCTTAAAACAAACCCCCCACCCCCACACTCACCCTCTCGCCTGCCGTTCCTCAGGCAGCGCACTTTGGGGATCTGAGCGAGCAGCTGGCAGTCCTCAGCTGGAGGAGGAGAGGAGAGGAGATGGGGATGTTATGGTGGAAGCAGAACACACACAGAAAACACATCGCCTCGTCTCACACTCTGTTACTCACACACCCACAAACACACATACGCATGGGTTCAGTGCACTTAACCACAGTCACCCAAGGAGATAGTTACAGATACACACCGTCAGTAAAGGCCACTTACACCACAGTATAATACGACCTAAACACATCACATTCAAACCACCGGTGCTCCATCACATTCCTGCAAATAATCAGAAACACATAAACACAAAAAGCTCCGAGTGGCTCAAACAAAAGTTTCATTTCACTAGATAATTAAATTCAAAATCCTTTTTCCCATAAACAAATCAAGCGAGCAGCTCGTTCCCATCATCCACTCTCCTTTCCTACATGAGCAATCTCTGGCGCAGACCTTTTGTTGATGCGTACGAACGGACATCATTACAAACACAGGTACACACACACACACACACACCCTTGAGAGGATTAGCATTAGCAGCAGAGAGTGAGTGTGATCTTGCTGAGGGATTGTGGGTAGATAAAGCAGACCCCCTCCACAGCAGCGACACAGCCGTATGCTGACAGAAACAAGCATGACAAGTTGTAATCCTCCTTGATTAAATTTGCTGTTTGTACAAACCTGTTTGTTTTCATTTAGGCTAACGCAGGGGACATGTGTGTGAGACCAGGAGTGTATCAGTGCTTTAGTTTTGCTTCTAAGGAGGGGACAGCTGGTGTGTGTGTGTGTGTGTGTGTGTGTGTGTGTGTGGAGTGTAGAGGAGGGGGGCTTTACTGTAACCACTCAAGGAAGAAGAGCAGAAAGTCACAGATCACAGCCACTGAGCAGATGTTGTACACTTTTAGCCAGATTGCAAGTGTGTGCGTGTGTGTGTGTGTGTGTGTGTGTGTGTGTGCATGGATTATTATACAGTTACATGTGCGCAACTGCATATGGTGTGCTACTTTTATCCATGCTTTGAATAGGTATACATAAGTGTGTTCAGGAAAAACAACTAAATGAATTTGAATGAATTTAAAATGCCAGACCACATACAAAAATTTACAAATTTAAGATTTGTCGATGGGAGCTCCTGTCCCATAACGCAGCGCACAATGGAAATAAAAGAGCTTCTCCCAGCTGATGAAAACTAAGACAAACAAATAAAGTAATAAAAAAAATTCTACATGTGAATTTGCAAAATTTTAAATTAGCATTAGTGACGTAAAGTTGGAGTTTGACTGATGTAATTCGTGCTACACTGTCCATGATTTCCTGTCAGTACAACACCATAAAGGCCATTAATTTCTTGTACACTAACTGCTAAAATAGTGCACGTTAACAACAGCACATAGTGTGTTTACTGGGGTCTATTCTTATCTCGACACTATTGGAGTCACATGCTGTCGTCTGGACTCGCAGTAAAGATCACTGTGTTTGATTAAGGACGGTGTCCTTATGATTAAGGCAAGCCTTAATAGGATTACACTCAGGCAAGACGATCCCTCCCCCTGCTGCTGACCAAAACATGCCCCACCATCCACCTCCTCCAGCCGTCTGCCTGCCGGATCACATCTACTGACCTATCAGCTCACACTCTCACTGCCTCAGCTGACTGCCTAAAATATAATAACATTTTATAAAAACTGTTGGGTGAAGCAACTCTGTGTTTGAATACACATGAATACCCCAGAAAATGTGGGCACTTTAAAAGAGGACAACAGAAAACAAATACACTACAAAATATATTGTTTTAGGTTGGTGTAAAAATGTGGACATTGCAAAAAAGTTCAGCGAGAAAATACGTGTTTGTTTTTGTCATTTGGGTGCGCTGACCCTTTTAGTTTCTCACCACTAAGACGTGCTGAATGTACTTTTTGCTTTTCTGTAATAGTTGCTCACACAGAAGAAGACTTACGCTGTTAAAACCTGAAAGATAAAAGTTTAAAGTGGGAAACACATTTCTGATCTTTGTACATTCAAGCTGCCAAGGTGATAAAAACAAGGACATCTGTGTTTGTCTGCTCCGACAGTATTGCATCAAGACAGTAAAATCAATGATTTACTGTAAAAACAAGCCATACTGACAAGACTTTGAAATGATTTATAAAGAATACAATTTTGTAAAAGTAACATTTGTTTACGGTTGACAGTGCGGGAAGCATACCATGCTTCATTTCTGAAAAATGATTTCAGCTATTTCGCCTCCATCAGGGTGGTATCTGAGGTTGTTTCTGTATCTTTATATACAAGCCATCGATTAGTCATGTGACTTAAAAATCAGGATATTTGGTTTGTACTATATATAAAGAAGTCAAAATAGACATAATCGTCTGGGATATAAAGCATGGTATGAGTAGGGCTCACACCTCACTGTGTGTGCGATCTGAAAGAAAAAGATCTGTGTTAATTTATGTGAATTTATGTAGTGATTTGCGGTTTTAGAGAACACGCTCAACCTCCTGCCTTTAAACCACAACTTAAACAGCCATTTTATTTTCTACTTTTCTTAGTAGGGATGACTGAGGCTCAGCATTAGAAAGTGGCAACAAGGGGAGACCACAGAGAGGAGCTGGAGCAAACCAAAACAGCCGCCTTATGGGAGGCTTATTGGTTCACAGTCAGACTGAGTCAAAACTAAAAGCCACAAACCGGAACCAAAGAGTGTTTATGACGGTTTCACATGACAATTTAATGCTATGAAATTCAATCCAAAAAAAGGGAGGAGGTTAAAAGTCTTGCTCTCGCTTTTACCTTGTGTTCACCGTGAGTGCAGGTAGACTGGCTGCAGCAGAGTGTGAATAAACAAGGCATTAGTAAGCTAATAGAGCTCCCGCTGCTACAGCCACTGAGACACTACTGTTTAGATGTCTGGCCAGCTCTGACACCTCACATAGAGCGTGTGTGTGTGTGTGTGTGTGTCCGTGCCTGGGTAAACAGTGAATGTAGGTCGCTGCGCAGTTCCCACAGACAGAAGATGCATGTGGTGGTAATTACTGAAAGCGCTGTGGACAGTGTGAAGCATGAGCTCATGTAATTCTTCTGCCTAATGCTGACAAAGAGGAATAATTTTCTAAAATGTGGTTATCCTTTAATTCCACAGTCCTGCTCAGCTACATAAAAACACAACGCGCAGCTTATGCTGTTATTAACTGATTTGTTTTCTAAATGTCAAAGTCAATTAGACTAATTTGCTTTTACATAAAAACCTAAACTCATGGTGTTAGCATCTCCAGCTAATTTCTGCTATTGCTGTGTTGTTAATGTATTTGTATCCTTCAGCAGTGTCACTGATCAGTTACATGAAAAGTGAGCAAATCCTAAGGATGCTCTCACCTCCGTTTCAATGTCTGATTTGTGACACATCTTCAAAGCCACTCCTGTCTCTTGACATTAACCCGCCACCTACATCTTCCTGTTATTTGGCTTTCTCATGTGCAGGAAAATTCCTCTGACATTTGCATCACGCATTTTCATAGCAGATGGCCGATTGAAAACAGAGTAACACCTGGATTATACCAGGATTTTGAAAATACAGAAGTCAAGGGTTCCCCTCGGTGCCCAAAGCCACCTGTCTGTAAAAGTGTAAAATAAACTATTCTGTTATAATTTTTGAAAATATATCTCCCTACATGAAGGTCTGAATACTGTTTTAAAGCATTTTACAAACTGACAGACACTCTGAATTCCTTTATTTTGTTCAATTCAATTTTTTTTTCTAACTATAACAGTAAAATTACAAGATATTGAAATATCAGAATCAGCCTTAAACCTGCAATAACTGACTTTTTTTGGCCACAGGCGCAGCAGAAACAAGCTGTAAACATAACAATATACTTTTAAGCTGATATGGCAGTCTTGTTAGCAAACAGCTTCTAAATTACACATCTAGCAGACATGGAGCAACACACATAAGGAGTCGGTCTAGACCTGCTCTTTATGACAAAGTGCCCTGAGATAACGTTGTTATGATATGGCGCTATATAAATAAAACTGAATTGAATTGAATTGAACATGAACATTCATTTGGAGTCACGTTTGTGCCCACCTGGCGAGTGTAAGACCAGTATTCACTCTCTTTCAGCTCTGTTTTTGGTCTCTACTAACTCCTGAGGGAAATCTCTCGCTCTTTAGCTCCTAAACGCTCCACAATGTTCACCAGCTAGTCTCTAATTTTGTCTGTTTGCCATTTGGTGCTGAACACGTAGTGTAATGTGGGTTTTTCTTAAGTGTTTTTTCGCTGAAAACAGCTGCCTGGTGTGGCTGTTGTGAGAGTGAACAGTAAAGTTGCAGGCCATAAAACCAAAACAATGAGCTGAAAGACACTAAAACGCTCAGTAAAGCTGAGGGGATAATTCTCTGCGAGTTCATCACTGTAAGACACCTTTAATTACTAGCAGTCATGTGATCCATTGTTAAATAAATGATTATAGCCACTTTAAAGATGTTTTTGAATCAGCCATAAAAACATTACATCATGTGTAATGTGTGTAATTATAAAACTCCTCCTCAAATTCCCCAAAACATATACAGAGGACAAAACCTCAGCGTGCTCAATGGCAGCTCCACCTTAACATAACTTTCACCAGCAATGAAAAAGCAGAAACTCACGGTCAGAGCTGAAGTCGTCTATCAAGATTATTTCTTGAATCAGAGCTGGAGGACTTCGTATCAGGACACTGGGAGGGAGAAAAAGAGAGGTGGAGATCAGACAGCAGAAGTCAATATCAATGTGTCTAATCAAGCCATTTGTGTTGGACCTCATTACCTTTTGATGGTGCGAAGGAGAGTGGAGCGAGCTTCATTGTGGAAAGTGATGATGATACTCGTGGAGGGAAGGTCTGTGTCATAATTCAGAGACGCACACCTACAGAGAGAAGAGTTCATCACACAGTGAGAGCAGGTTTAACTTCTTTCTCTTTAGGAATCATATAATGTGTTAAATTGCCTCAGACGTTTGGCACACGGTGATAGAAATATCCTGCCATTGAAGATGCACATACAGGGCAGCACTTTGGGCAGCTGTGATTTGCAGTGGTACCCCATGGAGTCGCCTCAGCATTGTTGCCGTAGTGACATGGAAATATCTGGTTGCCAGGCAACAGTTGTACAGATATCTGACCCTTTGCTGTAACATGCTACCTGTTGGGAGCTTGAAGCCCAGGTCAGAAGACATGAAGACGAAATATCACTGATTCTGTTACTGTAAACCAATTCACCATTTGTTTACAGCAACAAAATAAGAAAATAACTGTTCATTTCTTTCTTTGCTTCATAGTAAAGAAGAAAAGTCACAAACAATATACGCAGCGGAGTCGTTATTAACACAGATGAATTTTATATGATCCGTAAATTTGCAAACTGGTATGTAGATTGATCACGACATGTTGCCATTTTATAATATTTTATATTAGATTTATTTGTGTAAACAATGAATAAAGTTCTGCAGCAGCTTATCAAAAGAAGTGAAACTGGAATTGGGAGTCAAGCTAGACAAAATCATGTTTTTGAAACACCTATGTGTGCAGTTTTTATGTGATTGGAGCATCTTTCAAATCATTCTGTTGGCATATGTTTTTGTTTATAGAAGAATTAGACAGTGCTGGTGACAACTTGTCACAATAGCAAACACAGCTATAAACAGTTTACCTGCCAATTTACAGCCAATCTATCCTGTTTGAAAACAGGCGGAGAAACAGATTTCCAGTTCTTCAGCCTCTTGGTGTCTGTATCTTGAAATCAAAGGAAGTGTTTATATTATTTTGTCCACCCCCTTGTGAGTGAGGGATAAAGCCTAGATTGAACCCATCAGTCAGGGCGGTCAGGTCAAGACTTTGCAATAAAATCACCCTATTTAACTACCTTTTAGTGTACAGGACAGATTTTTCTGCAGCTCAAAGCAGACAGGCAGCACCTGAGGCTGAGGCGTTAACCCCGCTCACCTGTAGTGTCGGGTGTCTCTGATGGCTCGCTCGCTGCCCAGCCGGTCGCTCTCCTGCAGGTTGAAGGCGTGGTCTCTGTACGGGTCGTCCCCCGGCTTCAGCTGCTTCCCGGCCAGGTAGGCCTTCTCATCGAGGCCGCCCAGTAGCTGGCTCTGCTGCTCCACTCGCGGGGGCTGGGTCACCTGCAGAGGACACGACAAGGTGTGTGCTTACATGTTCACATCAGCTAGACAAACAAGGATAAACGTCTGAGTAGAAATAAATGATTAAAACTTCAAGTCAAAGAAAGATAAAGATAAAAATAAATCATGTTAACACACAGAGGGGCAAACACATCGGCATGAGTTGTTTTTTATGTCAACACTCCACTCCCTCACTGCCATCACTTCTGCCAACAAACTTCTGTCACATCTATTATTACTGTGAAGTGGCTGCAACATCCTCATAAAGGGAGTTATCTGTATGTTGTATTTAACAGTTTTTCTTAATACATTGTTTGTGTGCTGAAACAATTAATTGATTAGTCAACTGAGCTAACATTTATCTGCAACTATTTTGATAATTGATTAATCTTCAATTAGTCATTTTAAGATCAAAAATTGCAAAACATTCTCTGGTTGCAGCTTCTCACACATGTACTGTGCAATGTGAAGGTGTCACCTACGACTCTGGGAACTGGGAAATCCATAATGAAAATTATTGTTAGTTGCAGCCCAACAAACAACTGTTTTCAAGGTCAAAAATGAGCTTCACAAAGATATTAAATTTATATTGGTATAAGACATAAAAGGCTATAAAATTTTAGAAGCTGAAATGTTTGGCCGTTTTGCCTGATAAATGACTTAAACGATTAATAGATTATCAAAATTACTGATTAAATGTCTGGTAATCACCTAATTAATTCATGGTAAATGGACTTACATAGTGCTTTTCTGGCTTGGTGAACAAAGACCTTTACAATTCGACTCTCTCTCTCTCTCTCTCTCGCACGCACGCACACACACACACATCTTGCTCAAGGACACTTTGACATGTGGACAGGAGGAGCTGGGAATTGAAAAAAAAACAACCCTTAGAATAATGGACGACCCGCTCTACCTCTTGCAGCAGCCCAGATTGACCAATAAACTGCCGTCTGAAAAGTCTAAAAGCCATGTGCAACAAGACCTCTGCTGTGGCGCTTAAATGCAATCCTGCTGCAACGCTGCTCATCTGAGAATTAAACCTTGCTCTTCTACACTCACTGTAAAAGTGAGTCTGAAGATCAGCCAAATGATTAAAATGTAAATGCTACTTTCTTATTCAGGTCACTGTGTCAGTTCTAACACGGCAAAATGGGATAGGCACTCATCAAATCAGAATACACAAGTCTATAAATCCTCAGTAATTAATTAGTTTTCCCCCGCAAGGAGCGTTAACACTGGCAACCTGGAGCCAGTGAGTGGGAGGTTTAAGCAGCCAATGAATACATAAAAGCAGATGAGAGTCAGCTCTCATCAAAGAGAAGCAACAGTGAGATGGACAGATGGGAAAGAGAAAATGAAAAGAGAGGATGAAGCTTTGTCCTGCGCAGCATTATTAAAGGTCGGTGTAGCTGGAGGATTTAGAGAAAGCTCCTGACCAGGTTCAGGTGAGAGTGACCTCATTTTCAGTCTCTCCAGAGAGGCAGTGTGAAAGTTTCAAGGATTCACACACAAAGATGTCCGCAGTGCACAGCTACAGAGAAAGTACTGTAGATGAATTTTGATATCACTGTGTTACCTTCACAGACTAAAGCTCTAAAAAACCCACTGTACACTACCTGCACAGCACAAAAGAGCAGACTAACAAAGCCAGCATCTGGCAGGTGAAGCTAGTGGAGCATTTAGGCTAGCAGCAGGAGTTGGTGGAGTGCCAAACAGAGCTAAAAGAGAGAAAATATTGGACTTAAATTCATCATGTAGCCAGAAACACTACTCCAAATGAATGCTAATGTTGCTCTGTGTCTTTTGGATGCTTAAATAGCTAACTGTTTGCTAACATGTTCCCCACATCACCTTAAAGTGACAATATGTCAGTGTTCAAAATCAGTAAATGCAGGTTTAAATTGACCTGGCTAGTAGCTCATAAACATTTACTGTCTTTTCCTGTGGTGAGGAAGTTAAGAGACGCTTTCATGCATGAACAAAAAGGTTATTTTATCTCAGTGTTAGCAAACATAAAAATACAAGCTAGTAGATATATATTAGCTCCTGCACATTATGCTGAGCTCTTTAGACACTTTTTGGGCTTATTAACAACAAACTTTGCTTCAGTAAATCATCCTACCGACGAGGCGACAACCAACTTCTCACAGCCGGGCAGAAACAACGGATTTAGGTTGTAAAAAGTATAGAAAAAGGTAAGCTAATATAAAGTTTATACCTTATATATATAAATAAGGTATAAATGAGCTAGCCTAACAACAACATAGCAACAGACTACCCATAATGCAACACTTTCTTAAAGAGACAGGCCTCCTGTATTGCCCCTTTTTTAGTTTGTTCCATTTCTGGTTTTGTATCTTAGCTTCCAGTTGCTATTACTGCTATTACTGTTTCCAGGTTCAAACAGCCCTACTATACATTTCTCAAAATTAGGAACACACGTCCACATTTTTGAGTAGGTCAAATGGCCTGACAACACCACATACACCACAGATATCGGATTAAAAAGAAGTTAGCTTACTGTGTGTTGAAGCAGCAGCTTTACATTTCTAAGGTGAAAAGTATCAATAGCTCTGATGCTAACTCATCAATGTAGATAATTAAGTTATTAATATTATTTGCATTCCTCACAAACGATCACTAAACCATCAACCATGTAATATAATATATATTATGTTGTTCTTTTCATATTTTGTATTATTTCTGTTTGGCCATTCCCTGAAATTCTTATTGTATTTTATAATAGGCCTATTGTATTTTATGCACACCTGTGAAGCACCTTGTGACTCTGGTTTTGAAAGGTGCTATATAAACAAAATTTACTTACGTACTCACTTACATCCTGTTCCAACCGGTTTAACAGTATCTGCTTGTTCTAACGCTTAAAGTCTGAATATGAATTGGGAATTTAACAGAAGAGCTGCACTGTCAATTCAGGCAATTCAATTCAACCAGTGCTACACATATAAAGTTCATTATAAATACAATTATATGATGATTACTTTATTTTACTGTATTTACTGAACTTTATTTAGAAAAATGTAACTGTATAAATGGAGTTGCTACAGTTCCTGTGCAGCTTTAGTTAAGTTAACCAATGCATCAATTACAGTCTGCAAGTCTCTGCATACTACATACAGTTAAACCTGAAGATAAAGACTTTGACTTCAGCTGAGTGCATGTGAAGTTACCTAAGGGTGTTAACCTGAGCATATAATTTTCAACATTGTCGACACACTTCTCTGTAGTCCATCAAATCATCTGTAAAATGATGACCAAGATGTTACTTTCTTCAAGAGCTCCACTTAAGTACAATTAAGAAATACGATTGTCTACCCTCTCTACTTTTAATTACTAATTAGATGTAGAGAGATGTCTAATTACATTATCCTTATGCATGCAAAAAAATGGTTAATTATAATGTTTAATTACCGAAGACATAACTCCTTTCACAAGCATTTTACTGCCTGCACAAGTTATCTGTGTACAAGTTAAACAAGTAATGGAGATAATATCCCACGCAGCACGACTCCATTAGTTACATGAAAAGAATTAAGATACTGCTCCACCAAATCTAACCTGTAAACCAATACACAAGGATTCAGCAATAAAAGAGGTTTTACTGTTATTCATAGTGTTAAGACCTCTTTCCAAAATCTCGTATCTTATATCCCTTGGTAATCCGCAAGTATCACCATGACTAAATATTAAAAGCTACAAAAAAATGGTATACCGAGGATAATAAGACAAAAATAACAGAAGGCACTCCGAGGCTCGGTCCACTGAATTAAATATGAAGCTCGTCTGGAAGATGAACACGTCTGCTGGCTCTTTGAAGCCGAGTTATAAGACTCAAATCACAAACCACACACAAGTCAAATCTGTCTGTTGTGGTTCTGAGTCTGTGGTGACAGGGGGTGGTGTCCCACAGAGGATACACAGCACAATGTGATGTGGTGGGTTTGACTCCTCTTCGTGATCTATTTACATGTCATCAAGTCTGTAAATACTGTACTGTATGTCGTGCCATAGTTTCTGTATTAGTGTGTGCAAGGAGACACTTCAATTTTCTGTTTTTTGTTTGGCAAACCAATTGCTAACAGGGATTCATATGACAAAATGTAAATGTATTACATGTATATTGTTTGTTATGGTAACCTCTTTAACCCTAGCGACCTGCCAGTGGGGCACTCATTACAAACTCGTGTATGTGCAGCTAAAGTTTGTTCAAACCCGCAAATCTTTATTTTAAATTGCAGTGAATATCCCAAAGTTTCCAATGATACAGAATATGTCAGACTGAATTTGGATAAAAAGAGGTACAAAACATCTAGAATATTTCTATGTGGTGTCTTGGTTTTAAATACTTCACCCACTGTAAACATAAAAAAAACGTAAAGCTACTTAAGGTGAAATAAAAGGGGAAAACCCGCTTTCACTGTCTGCTTTCATTCCACTAAACTTCAAGATATCACATTTCAGAAGTCAGACAAAGCCGTTATAGAAGCCAGATCTTACATTATTCTTATTAAAAAACCTAATTTAAGAGTAATTTCCCATCCTGCACGTCACCTTTTCTGTCTCCGCCTGGTGTGTACTGCGCTGCTGATGCCCCTGCATGGATTTGAGCCAGGCAGACAACTCCAACCACAACTGCTCTCTCTTGCATGTTTTCACTCCCTCTACAGAAATGTCTCTCATTGTGCATGTGTTGTGTTATTGTCTTTTGATTATTTCGTTTCATTTGAATTTATATCTTGCGCTGCACTGTAACTGCACTGTAATTTAAATAAACCTGTTTTATCAGTTTTATTCTATTTTAGCTTGTTCTTATCTTATTTTACTCTTTTAAGTCCTATTTAAATGTGTCTTTTTATATTGCCCTGTATCTATTTTCTTAATACCTTTAATGTATTATGCAAAGCACTTTAAATTGCCTTGAAAGGAGCTATACAAATAAATTTGCTTTGCCTTACCTTGCCTAAATTCAGGACTTTTACTTTCTGGAGTAGGTTTACATTGTGGTGTTGCTACCAATTCTTCCACCACTGTTTCTATTTTCCAAACTAATAGACATAAAGACTTGATGCCAAGTAAATATATATTTGCAAGATCAAAAATGATTAAAAACTGACTTAAATGACAAAAAGAGATGATGTGTGACCAGAAAGTTGCCAAATTGTTCAGCATTGGTGGAGGTTTAATACCTTCAGGTTTTGTATGTATTACTGTAATGGAAAATGTAGCTAATCCTAGTTCAGGAAGGATTGTTAACGGCACATTTAACCCAGTTCTCTTGTGAAGTGTTTATATGGTCACATGTCAAATCAAAAAATTGTTGCCGAGTTAGTCAGGGGAAAAAAAAGTACCAAGTGGTCTAAAGTCTGAGCACTTTAACCGGCAGTCACAACCTGATCTGAGGACCTGCACTGAAAACTCAAATAATAGATAAGTTGAAAGATCTGTCCTGAAAAAACTTGACCACACATATGAAAGCATGAGGGAGCGGTGACATCAAGTGAAAGCTAACAAACTGACACGGTGATTAGCTGGATGTGGATCTGTAGTCAGATGTTTACAACATGTCCACTGCTGATGTTGGGAGCCATAACAGCAGATGTGCAGGTCAGAGAGAGACTGCTGATTACTGTGACTGTTACAATAAAGAGGTCCATTGATAACAGTGTTCACACACACACACACACACACACACTCTCTCTGTTAGTGTAGAAAGAGACTGAAAAGTGGTGCTGGGAAATTAGACCACTCAACAGAGGAAATAAAGGGAAAAAAAGGGAAGCCAGTGCAAAGAGATTTCACAGATGATGTCATTAGTGAATCAAATGCTGCTAATGAGCGGGCTTAGGGGAAAAGAAAAAAAAGAGGGAGTCAGGGAAAACAAAAGAAAGAAAGGAAGTAATGATGAAAGAAAGAAAAGGAAATAATGAAAGGGACAAAGGAAGTAAAGAAAAAAGAAATAAGAAGGGAGGACAGAAAGAAAGAAAGAAAGATGATGGGGAAAGAGAGAAAGATGGACAGAAGGAAAAAGAAGAAAAGGGGGGAAAGAGCAAAAAATAAAGACATAAAGGAAGGGAAGATGGAAAAAATAAATAAAATGGGGAAATGGTGGAAAAAGAGGGAAGGACAGAAAGAAGGGAGGAAGATGGAAAGACAGTAGAAAAAAAGAAAGAAACATATAGGACGAACGAAAGAAAGGACAGACAGAAAAGAAAAAAGAAAGGAAGGATGGAAGGATTAAAGAAATAACTGAGGGACAGAAAGAAAAGAAGGGGGAAGGAAGGGAAGTAGAAAAGGGAGAGAATGAGGGAAGGGCTGAATGAAAAAAGAAAGAAAGAAACAGTTGAAAAAGCCCCCTTCAGTGGAGCCCTTTTTTCTCTACCAGCCTCCTCTTGTTGAACTGTTGGACCTTGTAGAGCTGAGCTGGCAGCCTGTGAGCTCCAGGTCAGATTACCAGAACAAACTTCTGCAGGAACTGAGGAAATCTCAGTTTGGTGACAAAGGTGAACGACCCCGCTGGGCAAAAGAAAAAGCTTTGACTTGGGAGTGTACAGTTCAAAGAACGATCTGATTAGAAGTCTGTTTGAGTTTCAGCAGCAGTTTATCACATCAGTCCTGGAGAGATGATATATCTCTCTTTCTACCACAATCAGATACTCCGATTATTCAAAGTGCTTCCATATTTGTTTGCAGGCATCTTCTGATCATCACCATATTCTTGGCCTGCGTTCGCACACTGATGCAGACCACAGTTTCCTCTTTTGTTTTTTTTTCTGCTTAAGAAGGCGTGCAAGCATAAATGCCACAAAAGCTCCACCGTTTGGCATTTGCCCTTGAATTATTAAATCTTGTGAACAGGGCTTTAATGATTCTGCTGGTGCCAGAGTGAAACATCCTGACATGTTGGCACACATCGTCAGCCGCAGCTCAGACAATTTTATTGGTCTACTAAATTGTGAAAGAGGCTCCAGTGTGCTGTATTTCCGAATAACAGTCCCTGTCTCCTAAAAATACAACTGGATATACATATTTAATTGAGCTGTCTGTCAGCTTGGTTATGGAGTGGTAGTAGCAGTAAGTATTCAGCGAAAAACTGATTCATGTTTTCACCCTAAAAATTTCATGACAATGATATAAAACAGCAGAAAAGCAGCAAATCCTCACATTTGAGCCACCAAAAAATGACATTTTCCTTGATAAAGGCCTGTAGATCAGTTGTCTGTCTATGGACTAATCAATTATCCTGCAGACTTCTTCACTTTATCCCTGGTTAGAGGACTAAAAGCTACAGGTCTTTTATTTCTTACACTTAATGCACCAGAAAACCCTGCAGCCAAGTAGACATGCTCTCCTAATCTGAGCTGGCATGGACCCAGCTACAGTCCCAGCATGCACTGTTCAGACTGTGTCTGTAGGCTGTGTTGCAACCTGGAGAGGTTACTGCACGCCAAGCCCGACGACCGACCACCACACCTTCAGTAACAGTATTTATCAGAGGTTATTTCCACTTCTCCGCCCTGGCTGGCAACAGCAGGCGAATACAGACCTGACCTGACCTGACTGAAATAAGCCTTTAATGGCAGAGTGAAGTGCAGAGGCGATAAAGATGCCTCCTCTTGTGCCCTGTCCGGACTGAAAGCCCGTGTTTTTCACCTCACATGTGCAATCCAAGAAAGGTCTCAGCATAATATGGTTTACGAGGCGTTTGCGCACGACGCACAGGACTTATGGAAAGCCTCTTACGTGTACTTGAGGTTCTCTCGGGCTCGGGGAAGGCACGAAAAACACCGACAAACATAAGCAAGCTGCTGACTCTACAGCCTGTAGAATAATATGAATGGTATATGGCTGCACGGAGGAGGTTGAAGATGGCTATGATGCGTGTTAAAGCCACACATGTATATCAGAGCAACATATTCCTGCTGTGACACCCAGCTGTGCATCATCTCCACCACCACCACCACCACCATCCTCATCACCCTAGGTTTCACACACACACACACACACATGCACATCAACATGCAGCACACACTCTCCTGCAGCTCGGCGCCTCCAGCGACACCGCTGTGCGCAGCGCCGCTCTCCTTTCCCCTTTCTCTTTATCCCCCACAGCCGCGCTCACTCACTATCAGCGGGATGGTCCTGTCGTCCCGGTGGATCTCCAGCCTACCGGAGACCATCTTCTGCCCATGGCCCCTGCCGCGGGTCTGCGACGCCGACGACGACAGCGACGACTGGGGCTTGCTGTCTTGCCACAGGTAATAAAACGTCCCCAGGATCCACGCAACGGTCAGAATAGCGATGGCGTTGGCCCGTATCCTGCGCATGGTGAGCCCATATGGAGGGCTCCGGAAGCGAGCCCGGCTGGTTCAGGTCCGTCCTCGGCAGAAGGTGCAGCCTCCCCCGCCGGTGATGGGTTGAGTCGCAGCGCAGACAGACAGCCTCTATCTCTCCTCGAACAGGCTCTTCGCTGCCTCTCTGCTGGGATTTGCGCACTGACAGAGCCACGGTCCTAGCGCCGAGTCATATCATCCCCCTATACACACACGTACACACGTACACACACTCTCACACTCTCACACGTACACACACACACTCACACACATACACATCATCCATCCACTGGCTACAATGAGGATAAGATGTCCAATCTGCATCCAGCAGCTGAGGTCCTAATTTCAGCCACATATAGGTGCAGATCAGGGAGAGAGGAGGAGGTGATGAGAGATACATTTCTCCACTTCAGGTCATTCTAACCTGATGAATATGTGTTTTAACTCCCTCTTCGTGTCTTTGAAGGCTGTGGTTGGTTTTAGTTACAAGAGAATCACCTCTTTCCCTTTAAAACTCAAAGCCCAGCCCCTTGTCTGAATCGCCTTGTCTAATGTAATCATGAAAAGCAGTGGTGGCTAGTAACTAAGTACAGTTACTCAAGTACTGTACTTAGTACAGTTTTGAGGTTCTTATGCTTTACATGAGTACTTCCATTTTCTGACTTAACTTAAGAGGGAAATATTGGGCAACTGCAACATGAAATTACTGCTTACATGTTAATGCAATAACTGCTTACATGTTAATGCAATAATAACAACGGTCCAATATAAGACTGACAGGCACCATTCTGCACAAGGAATACTTTTACTCTAAGTACATTTTGTTGCTCATACATACTTCTTGTTTCAAAAAAAATCAAAAATTACATGTAAAAACTCAACAGCAGCATCTCTCACCAGAAACAGTGTCCATGTTGGCCTGGACAATGCCCAGGCCTCAGGTTTAATAAGGACTATTTCGTCTGCATGAAGTAGTTTCAGTGAAAACTGGAATTAAAACCTGGACAAATTTAACTAAATCAACCTAGATACAACTATAGGTAAATGAGAAAATATGTTAATTTCAGTGAACTGAGCCTTTAATTTCTTCCACACTGATTGCCTTCCAGCCAGAATCAAAATGAGATCTGCACCTTAACTGCAACATATTCATCCTCACTGTATAAGAAGACTCATTCTTCTGCCTATATGCATTTTAAATTATACATTTAAATTAAGAGCCTGCAGCTCACACAGAGCAAATCAAGCAATGCAGCTGAATTGATCATGAAGGATAAAAAGAGGCCTTTGCAGTCTTTGAACAGCAGCATCATGAATATTCAACTCCTCCTGAGTTAATTCTGGATTTTCACAGATGACCTCTGCAACTATGACTTACGAATAAATCAGAGGCGTAAAAACAGAACAGAAAGAAGTCAGAATTCATTAGACTGAGAGGACCCCTCTCCAAAATCCATAATGGCCTTTAAACGGCTGCACAGACCAGCAGAGAAGTCAGAGCAGAGCAATAACACCCCCGAGGCATAACAGAGCTGAGGAGGCTGAAATATTTTCATCTTATTCCTGCTCTGGTAGAAGAAACATAAAAACAGACCACAGTATGAGCTCATCCAACCCCACCTAGCAGCAATATACTGTGTGTGCGTGTGTGTGTGTGTGTGTGTGTGTGTGTGAGGCGTCCACACGGCTGGGCCCACCACCACAACATCAGGAATTAGGAATGCCAAGTTTTCCCTAATCAGAAACATAATCATAAAGAAACCTGATCCAGAGTCAGCGGGGGAGAGGCAACAATGAGTACAACAAAATCAATAATGAAGCGAAAATCCATCTGCAGCTGCACACGGTTCTGTTATGTCAGGCGTCTGTGATGCATTCAAGGAATTATGTTGTGATGAAACATGATAACTTTAATTGGCTTCTATATAACTTTTCATTTAAATTGCCTCAGAAAGCCTGTGTTACAAACTTGGAGTGTGTGTGTGTGTGTGTGTGTGT
>LKNJ01000561.1:87281-273417 GCA_002120245.1 Maccullochella peelii
AGGCACTATGCATTATGGGAAATGTAGGATCCAGTGTTTTTGGGAGCTTGACATAAAAGTCAGGATATGTTGGGCTCCGCTGATTTAATTTTATTACTATTATTTATTACTTTACTATTCATTTTTTATCTTCCGTCTCTTGTGAGTCCCCCAACATTATGGAAGTTGCTAGAGGACCACTTTAACTATTCCTATACACACTCCACTCTTACTGCCTCATCTAACTCTCTTTTCTATAAAAACCTTGAGATGTTTTTGGACTCAGCTGCTGATTAAAGGTGAAGTTTGACAGTGATCAAAAGGTTTTCCCAAGCAAGAGTTGCACCTATAGGCATTTATTGATATAAAGAATACATACTATAGAAATATGTATTCTTTTTTAATGTGTTTGAATGTGTCAAAACCGGTATATTGTATTGTGTTTTGTATTTTGTATTGTTTCACTTCCGCAAAGCTGTGTTTTCTGCAGTGTTGCATCTAGTAAATGAAACACAGTTCACATCTCAAGTTGCGGCACTGCATTTGTTTAAATTGTGTTTCTTCTATGATTGATTTCTTCTTGTTTAATTATTAAATGTTGGAGCAAAAGGTTGAATCCTCTTTGATTCTGACAGTTGTTAAAAAAATAAAAGGAGCAATAGATTTGTTAATTCATGGCTAAAAGAGAAACCACATTGCTGTCACACCTAATACTCCGGTATAGACACACCTGTATTGTTATTGTATTGTATTTCTATACCAGTATTGTATTTTTCTTTTCCTTTTTTGTCTTTTTTTTCCTTTTCTTCTTTCTATTTTAACTTTTAAAAAAGCCGTCTGTGGACAGGTGTTGTAAATTAGCATTTTGCTACAAACACTAAATACAGTGGATTTGGTGCTTGTGCTATTGCTATGTCCATGTCAAATAAAATAAACTTCAATTTAGCCAGATGAATGAAAAACAAAGAAAAGCAAAAGTATGTGCAGTACAATGCAGTAAGCTGTGGCTATGGGACAGTGGATGAGAAATATGGGACATGAGAATGCGGAACAAAATGTGAATATGGACATTTTATATCAAACTCCCTATCTGCTAAAAACCTATTGATGTGACGTTATGTTGCTTATATTCCACCAGTTATCTTCAGGAATAAGAGCAAAGCAATACCAAGCAACAGAAATTAAAAGGTGCATCCCCAATAACAATGTTGAATTGTTACAGGTTGGATTTCATATCAAACAAATCAGAGCCTCTTTTCTTCTTCAGTTAATTGAATCACCACATATAAATGCGCTTTGTAAAATTCAAAGCGTCTAACGAGCTGCAGGCAGAGGTTTCTCCACTGTGTCTGCTGTCTCTATGAAGCCTTGCGCTTGGAGGTTAATCTCATTATACATGTAAGCTGCTCTTCCCTCTCTTCCATCATGGAGAGACCCGTCAGCAAACGAGATCTGGCCCGCATCCAGCTTGTGTATATAGAGAGGGAAGGTCACAGGGGTCAGAGCCACATCTGGCTCAAGGCTGCGAGATATTTATCTTCATTCGTACGGACAGGGCTGCGCCTCTCACGGCGCTGCTGTCACTGTTATCTTTGGGAAAGACAATGACGCCCCCAAAGCAAGGAGGAAAAAGTCTCTGCACATTCAGACAAGGGAAGGATAAAAGCACACAGCAGACATGGCGAGGTGTTGGTACTGGCAGTTCTGTGGGGGAATACTGCAAACTCACAGCCTCTGGACCTGGCATCCCAGCCCTTAACTGGCTTGGTTGTGTCAAGATTACTGGGTGCAGAGAGGAAACGAGGGCTGCATGTAGAGTTTCAACAATCCCTCTCCTGAGACTCATGGAAAGACAAAGCGCCACTTTCCCATGTCAGCAGTGAAAAAAAAGGAAAAAATGGGAGACTTTCCAAAGTCAGATATAATGGGTGGGAACCAAAAATCAGCACACTAATCACAACAAGCTGAAAAAACAGAGTAATAAGACTATTTCATTTTCTTGGAGAAACTGACATATTTAGCAGAAACTGACTGAAAAAAGGGTCCCATTTTATAATAAGTCACCCTTTATAAACAGGAACTAATGCGTTTGTTAATGTTAATAAACCATTAACTACAGATCAATTATTAGAATAGAGAATAAAGAATAAATACAACTTTTGTTTTGCTAGGTTGCAAAAACAAATCTCTGTAGTCTGTTGGCTTATTAGAAAGTTATTGTAAATGTTATTAAGTCATTAATAAAGAGTAATAAACATCAAGTCTGCAGTTATATTTGTTAATAAGTCATTAATAAAAGCTCATGAGTTTCCCACTTTCTAATCAGCCAACAGCAAAATCATCTGTAGATGCTAATATCTCATGAATAAAGGTTTCTTAAAATAATCCAAGTGTTGTAAATGTCAATAAGCTGTCAATACATTCATTCTGGTCCCTGCTCAGCATGATAGCATGCTCTCAATGACAATGCTAACATGCTAATGTTTCCATGTTCACCATCTTAATAAAGTGTGTTAGCATGCTAACATTTGCAAATTAGCAATAAGCACAGCTGTGATAATTAATAAACCAAAGTATTGGACAAACAAAAGAATCTGACCTGATTATGGCGCTAGATGAAAAGTTAAAGTATCCCCAAAGTTTTTAACAAGTCATCCTGAGGGGGACATGAATGTGTGTACCAAATGTCATGGCAATCCATCCAATAGTTGTGGAGACGTTTCACCTAAAACCACAAATGTTAACCTCATGGTGGCGCTAGATGAAAAGTCAGAGGATCACCAAAGTCAGTAGGATTCATCCTCTGGGAACCATGAATGTCTGTAGGAAATGTAATGGCAATGCATTTAATAGTTGTTGAGTTATTTAATTCAGGACCAAAGTGGTAGACCGACCGACAGAGCTACCCTGCTAGCATAGCTAAAAATTAGATGACATAATGTATAAAACCTTAAAAGAAGAAAAATGAAACCATGAAAATAAAGGACTCAACCAAAAACTACAGAATAGTTGCACCTTTTTTAAAGCAGAATGAATTTGCACATAAATGGTCAAACACTCTATCAAACTGGTCAAACAGTCATCACGAGTGTGTGGGGGCGTGTGACCAGCTCGAGGGTTTCTGTTCTGATCAGGACTTTTTGTCTTTGAGGACGTCAAAGGAAAAGAGAATTTTCCTACAGGGATTTACAAAAGTGTTGTGTTTGTTAAAAGCACAAATCCTGAAGCAGAAAGTATTTTCTTATGTGTGCCTGTGTTTTCTGCAGACACTCCCACAGACCTCACCAGCCTTTTAGTTCCGCCGAGAATCACTGCTGGCATTTCAGACAACGATGCCAAAACGGTGAATCCAGAAAAGGCGAACAAAGACACACACAGAAATCCCAGTATCCACACACACACACACACACACACACAAACATGCACTTTCTTGCTTCCAAAAAGCCCCAAAACAAAGACACACAGAGGTCTCAGTATGCATGGTTGCACGCACATCTTCCAGAAAGATGATAAGAAAAACACACAAAAGTGTAAATGCACAAACACACACACACACACACACACACACACACACACACACAGAGTCGTGTTTCCATCACTTCAGAGGACATTACATTGACTTACATTCATTTCCTGGAGACTTACCCTACTTGCCTAACCCTTAACCTTATCCTAACCTTAAACCAAGTCTTCACCCTAAAATGTAATGATTTATGATATGGGGACTTGAGTTTTGTCCCCAAAAGGAAGTCCCCACAATGTGACTGCGTAAATCGATTTATGTCGCCACAACATGAGTAATACACACTCACAAACACACACACACAGGGGTCTTAGTGTAAATGCACACACACACACTCTCACACACAATCCCGTAAGCCTCTATGGAATTCCACAATGATAATAGTGGAAACTCAGCCAATTGCCTCTCGGCTGTAACCAGTTATCGAGCTCTGCAATGTACAAGTTCAGTCTTGTATGTGTGTGTTGCGTGTGTGCGTGTTATGCAAACATTGAGTGTCAGAGAGCAGACACACACAGCAAGCAGGATTTTATCTGAGCTTCTGTCCCGACGTGGAGGGAACAAGCGCAGGTTTTCCCATGCTGCTTCACTGCAGACCAGAGTGGACTGTTAACAATAAGCAGCTTTTGTGAGTCAACTCTGGATAATTTAAGTCTTTTTACATCAGACCATGTTCCAGATTTAAAGTCACACTCCATCCAGAATCTATCTTTTGAGTATGAGGCACTCCCCGTAGGTTTGGGAGGGGGCTGTAAAACTTTGCAGTTCCCTCACTGACAAGGATTGTAGACTTTCACAATGAAGAAAAGTTTTCACAGCAGGAAAAAAACGTCCACAGAAACTTCTCAAACCGCTCTCGTAGTGAAACCCACTTGTCCGCTGTCCAACTGTTTGTTGCAAACGCACACACAGCTGTGGGGCAAGTCACAAGTCTTCATGAGCAAATTGCAAGTTAGGATGCACGTCTTTTATATCTCTGAATGCTGACCATTGAAATGGCATGGCATATGCTACAGTAGGTGTTAAGTCTTTTCAATGCATACTGTAGGCCTTACAATCGAATATTCATGGTTTGGAGCTTTGCAAGGCCTGCTCGGTGCTGTCTTGTTTGTTAGTTATTGTTCCTTGGATTTCACTAGGTCATGACATGACCTGAGGATTTTTGCTTTCAAGTCATAAGGCAAGTCTAAGTTTAGTTGTATGCTTTTATTCATTTATTGCACTGTGTATTTTATGTTTGTTTTATGTCTGTGAAACACTTTGTAAACTTGTTTTGAAAAGCGCTATATAAATAAAATGTATCATTTATTATATATATTTGGGGAAATACGGTTATTTGCTTTCTTGACGAGAGATACCACTCTCTTGTCTGTCTGTTAAATATGAAGCTAGAGCTGGGAGTTTGTTAGCGTAGCGTAGCATAAAGACTGGAAACAGGTGGAAGCAGCTAGCCTGGCTCTGTCCAAAGGTAACAAAATCCACCCAACAGAAACCTCTAAAGCTCACTTGTTTAATCCGTACAAAAACTTAGCAAACGTTAGCAGGCTAACACTCAAAACTAAGAAGTTTAGTGGAGTTTTGTGTCTTCTATGATAGATTTGATCCCTGTGTGATCGTTGAACGTTGGTGTTCTTGAAAGAAGTTTTTGGTTATTGATTCTGAGGAACTTGACACCAAAACGTGACACATAGCCTCTATGTTGTAGATCTTTGATACCAAACAGTGTAGCTGTGCTGGAAATAACTCAATATGGCCTTACATATTTAGCTGTTATAACACTTAACACAAAATGGACCAAGAAAACTCAAACCACATCACTACCAGCTGTTTTACTCTTACCAGTTACTGTACCACCTACTATCCTTAAATAAGTACAACTGTTTATTTAATCAGTCATTTTGTAGAGCAGCTTACAGCTTTTTTCCACGTGATGTCTGATGGAACAAAGCATCATTTGTGGTTTGTTTTACGCAAGTCATACCAGATGGGTGGAGCGACAGGATGCAGACATTTGTGAGCAGGAAAGTACACTAACCTGACGTGCTGATATTGTCAAACCCTGCCACTAACTCTTGTGTCCTGTTTTAAACGCCACCCATCTTCACACACAAACTATGAACAAATATTTGCAGATAAAATTAAACACTCTTTGCTGGTGTTGTTAGCTCTCAGCTTTCTCTGTCAAGAACACATCTGCCGTCGCTGGACTGCCAGAGGCGAGCAGACTGGGAGCCATTGAAGGCCATGTTGTCACAAGGCACATGGGGGATTAGGAGAGAAGAAAAGAGGCAGCCGCAGTGTTTACACACACACACACACCTACTAAACACACATCTCTAACATAATAAAACACAGGGAAGATAATCATATCTTGAAAAGATAGGATAAAAAATGCTTGTGAAGACATTTTTCATAATCTGATAACAAATAGAGAAATAGACTCCCAGGGAAATGCATTTTGCTATGATTCAAAGTTCTTACTTTCTATGAAATGGGTAATAATACCCCACTTCTACCCCGCTGTGGCTTAGCAGGCAGTAGCTGTCACTGTGTGTGTGTGTTATAGTAAGTCTGTGATTGTATAAACCAGAGTCAGCAAAGAATAAGTTCAGCAAAAAAAGCTGTTTTACAATCCTCAGACTGTGAAAATCAGTGTTGAGGCTGCAGGCCGGCAGGGTTTGAGATTCTACAGTCATACTAGCAGCTCTGTGAGGCTGTACTTAGGAACAGCGGTGCTTTAAGCTAACTGCAACATGCTAACATGCTCATAATGACAATACTAAAATGCTGATATAATGTTTATCAAGTTCACCATCTTAGTTTAGGGTGTTAGCATGCTAACAGCTAATTAGAACTAAACACACAGTACAGCTGATGGGAATGTCCATTTTGTGTTTGGTGGTAGCTTCCCAGAAGTAGAGCATGTAAGGCCTTTCTGAGTTATTTCCAGTGCAGCTACACTGGAGTTTAATATCAGAGATGATCAACATCTAATCAAGGTATTGGACAAACTGAAATTTTGTCTTGATGATGGCGCTAGAAGAAAAGTCAGGGGAACCAAAAAGTAATTAAAATTTACCCTGAGGGGAGCATGAATGTCTGGACCAAATTGTGTGCCAATCCATCCAGTAGACGTTGAGATCTTTCAACTCAAAGCCACGAATGTGAACCTTATGGTGGAGCTAGAGGAAAAGTCAGCAGATCACCAAGGTTTGTAGGAGTCATCGTCTGGGAACCATAAATGTCTGGACCAAATTTAGTGCCAATCCATCCAGTAGATCTTGAGATATTTCACTGGAATAGTGAAAACCTTTACTTGCTGTTAGAACTAGAGGAAAAGTCAAGGGATTACCAAAGTCATTAGGGTTCATCCTCTGGGCACTGTGAACGTCTGTACAAAATTTCATGGCAATCCATCTAATAATTGCCATGAAATGTCACTAAAAACCAAAAATGTCAACCTCATGGTGGCGCTACAGCAAAAGTCAGAGGATCACCAAAGTCATTAGGATTCATCTGCTGGGAACAATGAATGTCTGTACAAAATTTCATGGGCTAGATGTTTCAGTCTGGACCAGAGTGGGGGACTGACAGACCGACATTGCCATCTATGGAGCCAGGTCTCTAGCATAGCTATAAAACAAACCATACAAATTAACAAAAAACAGATGGGAGTTTCAGCATCTTAAAATCACTCATCACATCATCATCGTCACAATTTGCTCAGTATTTACACAAACTAGTTCTCCATAAAAACCGAGGAGGTATTTTCTCCATGCCAACTTTGCAGAACACAAAGCCGAGGTGGGCTGGGTTAAACCGGGCGAACTGCTGCTGGCCTCACAGCTTCCAACTGGAACATCTTTTCCATTTGCACACTGGTGCACCCTTCCAAGACATTACAGCATCCCAGTAAAAAAAAAACAAAAACACACACACACACACACACACACTCATTCACACACATTCAAAAAAAGAGAGCAACAATAATTTGGAGCATGATCAATTATTCAGTGTTTCTCTCAGCCTCATGGACACCGCTTTTTCAAAGTCACAGGAGACCTTCGTACGATCACGTCGGAGCTCTCCATATGTTCCCGGTGATGCGTCTATCAGCCGAACATATTCTGCTGGTTCGGGCTGATGTCTCAGGCTCTGTCCTGTCTCCCTGCCCAGACGAGAGAGTCATCAGGATCCATCCCAGGCCCCGATGTAGAAAGCAGTTGGCAGACTTCACCGTGAGGGTGTGTGACTAAATGCGTTGCTGAGCAGTCGGGCTGTTGTGATTCTGTTACTCCAGCTGGCTCGGCTCAGTGTAGGAAGTCCATTAGCAGGACAAGTAACAGTGTGGGTATTCTCCGGTGCCTCAGCCCCCGAGGATAATGGGCCTATCTGGGAAAGGACTTCCAGATGAGAGATGGGGATGCTGACAGTCCATGAACAGATAACTGGAGTACAGCCACTCTTCTTCGTGTATGGGAACAGTAAGAGGAGGTGCTTTAATCTAAAATGTGACACACATTTTAAATTAGCGTTCAATATCTTTAATAAACTCACAATTTGGTCTGCACATGTGCACAGGCTCTAAAGATAAAGGTGAATTTTGTTTCTGACAGTGTAAATTGTTTTAATTGGCTCATTTTTATTGAAGTGCATTACTGCCAGTAAAATAAAAATAAAATAAGTAGAAATAATAATAAAAAATATTCATAGTAGGTCACAATTATGATCAAAATTGTTAGTAAGTCAAATTTTGACCAAGACAAGGTAAAGATAAAATTAAGAGACTTAAGAACTAAAGAACAAAATGTTTGACTCACCATGTAAACACTATGAAGTAATAGGTCATAATTAAGATATGTTAAAATTATTAAGTAGTAATATTAAGTAAAAAGTGTTTTACTAGTAAAAAAGAATTGCTTTAAAATTTAGATACTGTCAATTTTATAATACTTTTTCCAGATTTGATCATTTTGAATAATCATATTTTGATTTGTTAAGTCTAAATTAAGATATTCTAAGTCATGTGAGTATGACAAACACTTTGATTTACCTGAGCAGTTGGAATTTATTCATAGCAGTATTCTATAATATGGTTTACTATCATTATTTTGACTTTTTATATTTTTGATTAAGAATCTCACTTATTTTCCTCCTGACGTTAATGGGCTTCCGTACATTTTGGATCAAATTCAAATTTCGAAATATATTTTCACACTGAGCACATTATTTTGGGGTTTTCATGAATGTTCAACTTCAAGTGGAATCACTCTTGCATCGACTAAATCTAAATTTAAGCAGAAATAAGATGTTAACACCTACACAGTAAATACAAGCAGCCCCAGTGTGAACATCTGCCGGACAGTACGCTATCACACAGACACAAACACAAGTGGAAATTCTTGTTTATTACTGATTAAAGCCAGACAGACAGATGGGTCGCAGCTCAGAATCAAACGACTTCAATGAGAAATTTGTCATTAACGCTTCTTTATACAGTATACACACATTGGCACAAATGTTACAGCTAAAAAAAACAACAACCAAAAAACAGAAGAAATGTCAGAAACAGTCTTAGAGAATGTGTGCAAACCTTTAAGAGCAGAAGAGGAGGATGAGGAGGGCGTATTTAAAGGAGCAGGAGAAGCAGATAATGCTACAACTTGTGGGAAAGTTCACTTCAAAGTTCAGACGTAGACTTAGTGGTTAAAAAGACAAGTTCGAGTCATGTAAGTCAACTTTCCAGAGTGTCACTGAGTAATGACACTGGACCCCAACTCAGTCTAAAAACATACATTCGTTGCTTGTATTTCATTTTCAATAAACTGTGGAGTCCTGCTTCTTGAATTACATCCCAGGCAGACGGTAAACAGACACATTTTATAACAATATTGCCGATAAAATGCACAGATTAATCAATCCTTCCAAGTCATTCAGATTACTTCCAGTTCTCATCACGTGTGATTTGACAATAAACAAACAGGACATCGATCCACTTTTAAAGTGCTGTACTTTTGTGATCCGTCTTACAGCGAGACTATGTAACTTTTGAAAGAAGAAATAACACAATCTTCCTCTTACAAATAAAAAGTTGAATTCATAAGCAATAAAAAGCACCTTCGCTCAGGTCTGCCAGCCTGACCAGTATTTTTTGGTGGCTAATGTTAGCAAACTTGACTTGCTACTGTAACACTCCTTGTTACAGTGATGCAACTAATGATTATTTTCAGATTATCAATTAATCTGGCGTTTATTTTCTCGATTAATCGTCGAGTCTATAAAACGTTAAAAACAATAGCGAAAAAAAGCCATTTACAATTCCTCCAAGCCCACGCTGATGTCTTCAGCTTGCTTGTTTTAACCAATGAACAGTCCAAAGACATTAAATTTACTGTTATATATGACAACAAAAAGCAGCAAATACTCACATTTGAAAAGCTAGAACCAGTGAATTTTGGCATTTTTGCTTGAAAAATGACTAAAACGATTGATCAATTATCAAAATAGTTTCAGATTCATTTTCTGTCGACTGACTAATTGATTAAAAGAAATTCTGTGTGATTATTCTGTAATTGGCACTTGTGGCCACCTTGGCTGCTGTTCAAAAGTTGCATAGTCTCAAAAACCTTTAATGTCTGGTAAAGTAAAATAAGACACATAACAAAATGATGCATTAAAGAGAAGATGTTGATGATGTCTGGTAGCATTCATTCACAAACTCTAAAGACAGTAAATGAGGAAAAGAACATAGCTGTGAATAATGATAGTTGGAGAAACCGCCTCAAATGTTTAAATAAAAAACAAAAATGTCAAAGACACACTAAGACGAATGCTGTTTTGCTTAGTATCAGCACATGCTAACAAAAAATCATGGCAGACATCTGACCTCTCTGTAAATACAATCTTCAGAGTCACAAAAGGCATTTAACAGCACTCCTGCAGAGCGTGGATTCGCATATCAAGCAGTTTGAGGCCTAGACAGTGTTACAGGAGGGGTGGGAGCCAGTGACAGCCAGGAAAGCGAGAGAAAAAACAAAAGAAAACCACTGACCAAAGCTTGTAATCACCTCCTTGTGAGAACGAGCACAAACTTCTGTTGTTACAGCTCCTCTTCCTCTGGGTGCCTGTCAATAGCGCCCATTTTCCTCCGAGGCGACGTGTAGGGCAGTGAATCCCTTCTAGCATTACGTAACAGTGACACATGCTTTTCAAATGTCAGAGTCCACCTCCCTCTTTCTCTTTATTTCTCCCCTCCTGTTGAGCGACCCCGGACATTCCTCTTGGTACTTCATGCACAGAGAGAAAGAAAGTCGCAGCCTTTGCTTTCAGGAGGGACATCCTGTTCTGCTCAGCAGGTCGAGCTTGGCAACAACTGTGCCCCCGGTTAACTCAGGTTAAAAAATGTCTGCACTTGTAGCTCTGTAAGGTGCTTTGGATACATAGCATCTGATTCCACAGCCTGGCAATTAACTCGAGCACTTCTGATGCATATCTAGTTCAAAGATGTCCGAGCATTGAAATCCACAGGGGTGGGGGGTGGGGGTGGGGGGGATTATTTATTAGTAAACACTCATTGTCAGGTGGAGCGGTTACTGCTCAGTGGGACACACGTTGCGGTCTTTGCAGCAGAAGTAATGCACCACCACGCCGTTGGGGTATCTGGCAAACGCACTGAAAGAGAAAGATAAACAAATAGAGAATGCTTTACTGTTGGTAGGATTATTACTCACTGCATCACAGCAGATAAACAAGAGTTTAATTAAAATTTATAAGAGCAAACTCAAGGGGATTTGAAATGAACAGTGGCTCAGGGCATAAAACTGTGTTCAACTTAATAAAAAGAGATAAAAGATATAAAATGTTAGATGCTGATACTATACACTGACATGTGTCATAATACCAAATTAATGAGGATCTTGATAACCCTCAATAACTAAGAAAAGCCACCTAAAAATCAGTCCACTTTTTATGATTTAAGATTCAAGACTTATGCGTCACTTATTTTCAACATGTGCAGTGAAATGGGGGGTGGTGGTGGTAGGATAACATAACATTTCAAAGACAAAAAAATATATAAATTAATGTACAAAGTTACATTAAGAAGTTAAAGTGCATATGTACATGCTTCTGACAAAATAAAATTAAAAAGCCTGTTTTTTGTGTGTGTGTGTAAGTGTTACCTGTTTCCTATTTTCTTCTTGCAGACTCTGCAGGTCTTCTCCTCTGTAATGACACATTTAACCTGCTGGTGGAAGATGCGCTCCTCCTGCACCTGAAAACAGAGAAAGTGCTGTGTGAGCAGAGACAGATGACACAGTAAATCAGGTTTAACATCTTGTTTCTGTGGCAGAGTTGCTTGTGTGCTAGATTACAAGGCACAAAACCTTTATCTCTGACCCTAAAAACTGTTGTCAACCCTCAATTCAACACAAACATTCAAAAATACATCGTGACAGACTGAGGACAAAGTATTGTGTAAAGGACTCCACTCCAGCTTCACCCATCCCAGTTCCTCTCTTTTTTGAGGAGCATCAGTCACCTGTTGGTCAAACACTGTGGGCTCTAGACCAGTACCACCCGACCTGGGGGATTGAGCCCCCAACAATGGAGTCTCAAAATGACTCTCAGGGGTTGAGAGAAGATTACAGGAAAAGAAAAGAAGAAAAAAACATGCTGCAACACAAACATCATGTTTATTTTTGGGACTTTCCTCCCATATTTGCTTTTTTCTTGTGAAATACTGTAAACATTTACCTCTTCAGGCCAAGTCCAACTGAAAGTCCTCCCAATTTAGTCATTTTTTATTTACTGTTAACAGTTTTTTTATTATTAAAAGGAACGAAAAAGGGTCTTTGGGGAGATATCAGTAAACAAACTTGCGCTGTAGCCTACAAGCCATGGGCAGACAGACAGCGTGTTGTTAGCGGTATTGAAGAGTAAGGACCACACCAGCATGTATCTGAGCCTAAGTGACATTTGCAAGTTTACATGCTGTTTAATGTGCTACAGCCGAGCAGCTAGTTAGCTACCTGGCCCACGAACTGATGTTAGCAGTGCACTTTCCCCCCGGTGAATGTTTGTTTGGTAAGCTAAGGTGCAGGACAAGACGTTGAAGATGTTTGTATGAATGTGTAGTCTGAATGTTTGCTCCACTCCCACTGAATGTTGCATCATTCATTCTTTTTGTTTTGCACCAGGATAAACACAATTTTGTTCCTCAATATAATGTACTGTTTATTTGATCTCTCTAAGTTAGATGAGATGGAGACTTTAGCAGGAAAGCTGATGTAGGTTGTTGCTGGCCGTTATTGTGACTGACTGTGATAGACCACTGACGTTATTGCAAATTACTTATTCAAAGGTTTGTTTGGCTGTATGGAAAAAGAGTTCTCCATCTATGTAGACAGAACTAACAGTTTCTTTTCTCAAAGAAGAACAGAGGGCATGTGATTCACAGAGCAGATACGTTTGCTTTAGCAGACAATTTAATTTCAGTTGGAATCAAATGAAACAATCTGACAAGGAAAAATCAATCTTCAATTGAACTGCTCTCAACTAATAGACATGCAACCTGTGACCAGGGGCAGTAAATAGACACTGCTTTGTATTAAGGGGTCAGAACAGGCTGGCAGCAACCCCAGTACTAGGAAACCGCAACATCAACTTTGATTTTCTGTTGATGAGTTTATGTAAATGGTGTTCATTTATCTGTTCTGCAAAGGTGGCTGTCACTGCGATTGTACAACTCACCAGATCCTTTGTGCTAGAGGACTTTTAAAACTATTAAAATATATAAAACTATTATATAAGGTTTAATGGGTGCAGGTAGACCCACTACTGTGCTACATCACCTGGAAATTTTTCTTAACAAAAGGTTTTCTTTGACTTTACCCAACCACCAGTCATATCAATGGCAAACTACATTAGATGTTACAACTGAAATTTTAATCTAATTTACATACACCATTTAAACAAATTCTCCAGGACTCACCCTGAGGAACTCAGCCTGCAGCAGGCTCTTCAGCACCTGGTTGCAGCGTTTCCTCTGTGCTTTCTCCTCCAGGACGCTCTCCAGGAAGACCCGGATCTCTCGGATCTGGGTGTTTGCTGGGAGCAGATTCATAGCCTGTATTAAAAAAATCCAAAAACGTTGGCTTGTTTAATACTGTTGACCAGACATTATGTAAAAAACAAAACAAAAACGTTACAATTCTTTCATTATGAGAGGGAACGTTGTGGTTCAGATGGAGGAAAAGTCTCAGAAGCAAATTACACTAATTTTAAAAGTATGATTTATAAAAATTAGCATCTTCTCTAGCCGTGGTGGTAATCTTCATGTTGTGGTGCTGAATTCAAAGGAAACTGTGATAAAGACTTCTAATAGAATAATTTCCACATTCATTAGACTTATAATTATATACATGAACATAACTCAATCATTTCAAAGTGATAATTTTGAATTAAATTACTCCTGCTTGGATAAACTAATTTGCTGTACAACTTGTTAGATTGCTGTCACACGACATCCCCAACTTTGGCAACTGCATCTTCTTCTTTTTACCTTTAGAAATCAAAACAAGTCGCCTGTGTGCTTCTGTGCGAGACTAAACACAATCAAGGCCCAGTAGTCCTGTTGTCCTCCTGATCGACTCAATTAAATTAAATTGGCACAAACAGCCTAGTTACACTCAGACAGCTTAGAGTGAGAGTTTTCTGCTGAAAAACAACTGAGGAACAGAGCTGGGATTTACTTTGTGTATAATTCAACTTGAGTTCTGTATTTTGACTATTTTTGTTTAACTAACTGATACCTCCAAACTATTTAAAGACAAAAATGTTATCAAGTTACTTAAAATACAAGTTCTAGCAATAGGAGGTTTGTGTAATACACCAAAGAATATGCATTACAGTTTGATTACAGTTTAATACGACATGCTACCCTGGCACCACCAGCAGTTACTATTTTCCTTTTTGAGCGCGCCGACAATGTCTATACCACATCAAGATAAAAAATCTGTAAGCCTTCAGTCACTTTTGTGGAGGTTTAGCAGAACAAGGAGTAAGATGGGGCTGCTGCAACCTCAGCGTTCAGGATGCAGGTTTGTCACTGGAAGGCTACAGATTCGTCTGTTTGGGGAATTTTAAAAATTCCTCTTCATCAACATCTATTGTGCTGAAGTTCTTTTGAACAAGGAGCTTGACCCTGTTGCTCACATTGGGCTTCTCAGTAGCCAACAGAGAAAGACTGAAGTAGTTCTGGGTAGCTCCTACTTACTTGGGAGGTCCCACTTGTTCCAAAGTACTTTACGTTACTGAGTTTTACGACAAGAATTTGTGCTGAAACGATTAGTCACCAACAATTTTGATAATCAAACAATAATTTAAGTCATTTATCAAGAATAAGTGTCTAACATTTACTCTGTTTCCAGGTTCTCAAATGTAAGGATATGTTACTTTTCCCTGTTTGTCATAAAAAAAAATGGAATATCTTTGGGTGTTGGACTGTCAGTCAGACAAACCAACAATATAACAGATGTCACCCTGGGAAACCTTTGAGTGGTTTTTCATTATTTTCAGATATTTATATAAAAATATATTGACAGACTAATTAATAATGAAAATAATATTTAGTTGCAGCTCTATACAAGAAGTAGTTCAAAAAGAGCTGAAAAAGACAAGCATAAGTTTTGCCTGAAGTTTTATACAGTCTTGTAGCTCTTAGGCTCTCTTGGAGAGGCAGAATCTGGGAGCGAGGCCAGGGGAAATGAAAGCAGGGTGCCATTAAAGTCAATGAGGGAGAGCAGGGAGGCAACAATGGCACAAAAAGACAAGATGGAGAGCTCCAGGATGTGGGCTCTAAACCTAAACATTCATATGAACCTGCAGTGTTCCCCTTGAGAGACTCTTAATTTGACATGCCTGTGGCTGGACACAGATCAGCTGTGCCTTTCACTCACAGTCACAGCCTCTTTAAATCACAGATACAACACACAGACTGTTGTGGTGCATTTTACAATGAGAATATAACTCAGAACAGATTAACTTCCTTGTTTTTTGCAGTGGTGAAAAAAGTATTCAGATCTTTCACTTAAGTAAAAGAAGCAATAAGTACAGGGTAGAAATACAAAGTACAGAAGTATTAGCGTCAAAATATACTTAAGTATATAAAAGTACTCATCATGCAGTATGGCCCATTTCAGAATAATGTATATTATATTATTGGAATATCATTATTGACACATGAATATGTAAGCATCATTAATGCTGCAGCTGGTAATGGTGGGGCTAATTTTAACTACTTTATATACGTACATCCTAATGTTGGTTGAATATTTTGTATTAATCTGAATCTGCAAAGTAACTAGTAACTATAGCTGTCAGTTAAAGATAGTGCAGTAAAAAGTACCCTCCCAATTGTATTGGAGTAGAAGTATAAAGGAGCATAAAATTGTACTTAAGTACAGTACTTGAGTAAATGTACTTAGTTACATTCCATACCACAGTTTTTTTTGGTATTAAATTATTTACAGTGACACAGTGGGGGTGTTTCAAAGACTGTGCCTCGGTTCCTTTGTGATAGGATATGGAAAGAAAGAATTACAATCTGCTGAGTGGCAAAACACAGGACCAAATATCTTTATAAAGCATTCCTTAAGGGATATCTTCTTTACTAGACAGCAGTCGGTGAATTGCAACGTGAAGGTTTGACAAGCAAAATAGGTCATGAGCTAGTTTCGAACAGAACAGCTTTTTATGCAATTAACTCTTTGCTATTTTGCTTCTGGGTTCAGGTAGTCCAAACAGGTATATGAAGGGAATTTCATCAAAGATATTCCCATTGCAATGTCTCTTGCGGGAGATCAGCACCCTGGTGGAAGTCCTTTTTTTGGTCCGCTGGATCTTTTCTATCACAAAAGGCAGCAGCTTGATTACCCCCGACAGTGCAAACCCGTCTCATCTCGCTCGAAAAACAAACGCGTTGTGCTCAGCTCAGTCGCTGCTTTCATTTCACACCAAATGCCAAATGACTAATTTTGTGCGAACGCGTGTCATTGTTAATCATGTTATCTTATCTCGTTTCAATCCAGCCTAAACAAGCCGACTCTTATCAGTTTCACTTTCACGTCTTGTGTCTGAATTAGCAATGATTACTAAATTTGTGAGATGGCAAAGAGTCAACTTACAATAATAAAGCCCTGGGTTGAATTAGAAGCTAATTCTTGCTTTCTGATTTAATGAGCTGTTTGAAGTACCAGATGGAGTTGAATTTAACTGCAAGAATTTTATGCACGTCTCAGGCAATTTCACAAAAGTTACAGTACTTTTCTGTGACTGACAACTTACTTGACATTGACACAGTCTTAATGCAGTAAACATATGTTGTAAATAGAATTATTTGTGACTGGGGTTTGTTCTTAAGTCACCCTGGTGAGGAATGGAGTGCTGCTCTGTCCTTGTTTACCTTGGTGGTGTTGAGTTTGCTGTGGTGCAGCTCCAGGACGTGCAGGGCCGCCTGGAGGTTGGCCTGAGGCTCCAACAGCTCCATCTTGATGGGTCCCAGGCAGTGGACGTCAGGAGGTGACAGGTACATCCGCAGCAATGACAGATAAACCTGAAGGGAAGAAAGACAGCTGTTAACACTTAGTCCACATTTGATCTGAATCAGAATCTTTTTTTTATTTCAATTGACCAGAAATTTGGCACGGAGACACACAGGACTGCAAAATGTCACGTGAGACAATAATGAACAAAACAATAACAAAATATAATATTTGCCAAGTTACAAGAGAAAAAAATTGATAAGAGAAATTAGAAATTGATTCAAAATGTCATTAAAAATGTAAAAGGAATATAAAAGAAGTTAGAGGAACCTACGTGACTAAAAACATGCAGAAATAGTTTGAAATTTTGGGAAATACATTTTTTCAAGTGTAAAAAACGATTATAGATTAAAAACAAACAAACATATATAACGTGTTAATTACTGAACTGAACTATGCTGGTAGGTGAATTTTGTTACCTTCGGACAGAGCCAGGCTAGCACTTTCACCCTGTATCCAGTCTTTATGCTAAGCTAAGCTAATCGGCTGCTGGCTGTAGCTTCATATTTAACGTGCAGATATGAGAGTGGTCTTCTCATCCATCTCTTGGCAAGAAAGCAAATAAGCGAACTTCCTAAAATGTTGAAGTATTCCTTTAAAATCAGCCTATAACATTGGGTTTAATATTAACAGTAGACTTTGTCCAAAAATGAAAAAAGTGGTCATAAAAAACAAACAAACAGAGCTATAATGTTGTTGGACACAACAAAAAAAAAAAAAAAGAGGACAAGGCAAAGAAACTAGTTTTTTTTAACAATCAGGAACAAAACATATCAAAATTAAATTACATTAAAAGCTACTTACATCTTTATTCCCCTCGACTAAACTGTTGTAATGCCCGTGACAGTATCTGCAGAGCACACAGAGAAAATCATAAAGATAAAACATGAAAGTTCTCCTTATTTCTAAGACATTGACTTATTGACCTTATTTGATCAACACACTCACAGCACAGTAACAAGATAATCAGGATGACACAATTAAGTCATGTGATCTGTTTCAGTTGTGGTCCTTTTTTTATTTATATTATTTTGCTGCCTTGCCAGAAATTAATTGCACATCATTAGTCAATTTAGCTGCTGGAGTTAGCAAACATTAGGCTAATGGTTGGTGTTAATTTCCCACTCAGTTACGCAGGATTCTGTGGTGTTTGCAGGAGCACTCACTCTTCAGCCATGTGGGTGTCTTTCAGGATGTGCACATAGATGAAGAGCGCCTGCTCGTGTTTACCCATCCGACCCAGAAGCAGAGCCCGCTCCTCCAGCAGGCCTTGGAGATGGAAAACAAGGTCAAAAGGTGCACCCTTCTGCTTAAACATATATAACTTGGCTAAAAAATTCCTCTATAACTGAGATACTATGTACAACAGGTAATGGGAAATATGTGGTTTTCCCAAGGTGTAAAAAGATTATTTTCACATCTTCACAAAAAGGATCATGAAGTGAAATGTCAGGTATTAGAAACAAAACCTACATCCTTGTTTGTATTTGTCAAGCAAACGGAAGAGCTGTCTTGTTTGTCCACTGTGAAAACCCAACTCTTACCATCAAAGGGGAAGTCACTGATGAGTCTGGCTGGTTCATAGCTGGTAGAAATATCCAGGAAAGACAGCAGCTTGTTCCTGAACACTCCCAGATCTTTTTCCTCCTTCCCCGCAGCAACAGCTGGAACTCCTACAACAACACAGGGGTTTTAATTATACAGTCTAGAGCTGCAAACATTGGTCAATTAATTAATTAGTTGATCGACAGAACATTAATCTGCAACAATTTTGATAATCAACTAATATTTAATTTTTTTAAGCAAAAATGCCCAAAATTCACTGGTTCTACCTTCTCGAAAGTGAACATTTGCTGCTTTTCTTAGTCTTCTGTGATAGTAAATTGAATTCCTTTGGATTTTGGACTGTTGGTCAGCCAAAATAAGCAATTTGAAGACATCCTTTGACTGGGAAAAGTGTGACGGGCATTTTTCACAATTATTTGACATTTTACAGACCAAATGATTAATCAAGGTTCCCTGTGGAGTTTTTAACCACGAGTAGCGCTACAGATGAATGGTTTTATCCTGTTTTGTCTGTATTTGTTCACATCCTGCCAGTGGTTTCACACAATTCCGCTGGTCGACAGTTAGAGTTTGTAACGCGCCAACAAAGGCAGTGAAGACAAAGACTGCTAGCAAACAAACATGGAGGTAAACAATGCAGGTTTTCAGATATTTAAAAATCGGAATTTGCAAATATTTTATGAGGAAGGAAATGCACTCAGCATGTTTGTTAGAGCTCAAGGACACACAGTGTGTTTTGGTAAGTAACACTGAATGTAAACATAACTTCTTAGTTTTTCCTTTTACAAGAAAGCCCCAGAAGAAAACTCAACACTGAGACATTTGAGGTGAACCAGAAAACATTATTACTGATACAGCAATTATAAATAATGCATATAAAACTGTAAACCGTGCAGTTGCTGCTGAAACAGGCTTCAATATTTACAAAGTCAGGATGCTGTAATGTTGAACAAAGTCCTATTTCATTGTTGAGAATCCCAATAATCTCAGAGGAACAACACCTTAATATCACGGGCTGTGTCCTGCAATATGCTTCATAATGCGACGTGAAGCAATAAGCTGCCCCAAGGACCGATTTATTTATTTTATTAGTTTGTTCCTCAGACAGAGTGCACATTAATGAGCATCCCTGCAAATGTAGCCGTGTTGGCTGAGAGGTTCATTTCAATACACGTCCCTGGACGATCATTAAAACGCACAAACAGAGAAAGACGGATGGATTTCATAATAAGTCCTGACACAAGCTCAATAAGAGACAACTATCTGGATGAGTAACAAAAGCAAACTGAACCCATATGCAGTGATGTAATCACATGCAAATCCTATGATAAATTAGAATTACGTCCTTTTGGCGTTAAGTTGATTTCCAGAAATGAGGATTTTGAAGATATTAAACCCCAGGGGTCACGTTGCACTGCAGCTCTGAGAAGACAATTACACACTTCCATTTAAAGCATTCCTTTTACTTTCTAGCTTTGCTTCAGGTCAAAATCACTGAATGTTAAGCATCTGTCAGCACCTTTAATTATATATCTGTATCAGGCTGAAAATAAAAAACAGCCCTCCATTCCTGTTGAAACTTGTCACACTTTTTAAAGTTGTAAAAATTAATTACTGTAAAACTTTCCATGACTTTTTAAAAAGGGCCAGCAGAAACTGTGAACAAATTAACTTTTGAGTTTTCTCTTGCTCGTACCTTCTGGCAGTGACTTGAGGTACTCTTTCATGAGGCATTGGACCCTCTCCAGGTAGAGCTGGATCAGCACATTGTGAAACTCCGGGCCTTTATCGTCCCACACGTAAATTATGTGCTCCAAATATGGGATGGCGAGCTCCTTAAAGCCCTCCTTCAGGAAGTTCAGCACCTTGTCTCTGGGCAAAGTCTCCACCTCTGTCAGGTCCTCGGTGAAGATCTGGACAAGAGGAGAGACTTTTAGACCTATAGGAGAGCTTTCTTCATGGTAAGCGGACATAAAATATAGTTAGACTTCATAAAGAAAGGTGTATTGTAATTTTTCTGCTCTTAGTGCTGACTGTCATTGTGAAAGCTGGAGGTTATATGAATTTAAAAAGGTACAAAAAAAGAATGAGCTTTCATCTACAACCAAACAGCAATAAATACAAAAACGTAAAGCAATTCATAACATTGAAACAAATCCTACCTTCAGACCATCATCAGGATAGGTCTTCAACACCCAGGGAGAAAACTCAAAGATGATCCCCAAATTATCCACTCCTGTGTGTGTGTGTGTGTGTGTGTGTAACAAGAGATGTTAAGTAAGTTTAACTTCATCAAGGAAGCTCAGAGTAAGTAGGGATGGAGACACAGCACATGATCAAGCCCATAATCAGCCATCAGTTCCAGAAAACCTCCTTTCAAGGTGACAAATGCAGCAAATATTATATCAATAATTAATAAGTCTTCGGGTTTTGTACCATTAGTCGGACAAAAAAATAAAATAAAAAATAAAAAAAGACACTTGAAGATGTCAACTCGGACTCTGGTAATAGTCACGTACATTTTTTATGACAGTTTATAGACCAAACAATTACTTGATCAATCCATTTTTATTGGTGTCATTTGTTTGTAGTTGGTACAAAGCAGAAAAATTATGTTCATCATTCATCAAGAAATTATCAAGATGATTTTATTAGTCACTGTCTCTCAAAAATGACATAATTGTTGTAATTGCATTATTGCCCAGTATTGTTTTACTGCCCAACACTAAGCATTGCTACCATTACCAAATTAAACTGCTGGAGGAGGTTGACACCCTCCACACAGCTTATTTTCAATTTACTGGATTGTTCTTGAGTTAAACCACATTTTGGGAAACAGGTGAAGGGCTGATGGGAAGAAACAAAAACAAAATCTTTTCTACAGCCAAGAGAAAACTGTGGTATTATACCACAGTGTCACAATTAATATGAAACGGATACATTTAAGAAAAACACACGCAGCACCGTTGCCAAGTACCTAGTAATTTCATTCATTTTTCTTGGCATCACTGGTGTACAGATACAAACGATTCAGGGTAAATACTGACACATATGGTACAAAAACCTGACATTTAGTCAGTGCCAGTCATTTGAAAGACTGCAGATCATAACATGCGACAGAATGCAGACTGTACATTTCATCCAACATCCACAATCAATCAGGGTGAAAGTTTTCTCAGAGGCTTTCCCAAAATCATTCCCAACAAATTAAACAAATTATCTAGCAGAGATGACAACTTCTAATCTAAAACAGACTCGAGTTGGCCGGTGACCCTTACCCAGTCTTTGGAGGTATTGCACTGTTCGCTCGTGGCCCTTTAGTGGCGAGTTGGCCTTGGTGGACTGGTCCAGCAGCACCTGAAGAGCTGAGAGAGGGAAGACAAAGTGAAGGGAAGCGAGCGAGAGGGGAGCAGGAGCAAATATGAGATTAGTCGGAGTGGTGGAAAGTAGCAAGATGTCACCTACTCGGGTGTGCACTGCCTTACATAATTCCACTGTGAACAGAAATTGGGACATGCAGCGTTAATTGGTGGATGGGAGCAGCTGGTTTGAATTGGAGGAGATAAAGAGAGGCAGGCTCGAGCAGCATGACATCACAAGCACAAGTTGTGGCAGGCCGATTAAAACCAGCCGCGCTCACAGCGAGAACAGCCCAGAATGTGCCGCAGTAAACTGCCAGAAACCAAATGACATTAAGACAGCTCTGATCTACGATGGATGACGAGTCGACCACATGCAGGAAACCTCCGCTGAGAGACAGAGCTGATCCACCCTGTGCCCAGAATACAGCTTTGTTACAAGCACATATCTGGTACCTATTGAATTTAAATACACTGCAACAACTCAGCTTACAATGGCTCTTGTATTTGAATTGGGAGGTAACGCGGAGACCGCTGACAAAGGTCGACGTAGGTCTGGCATCAAGTGATCTGTCATTTAAATACTAAACCCTAAATTCAACATCCAATTTGGAAGTGAAATTGGGAACAGATGGTTCATTGTGTTTTATTGTTGTGTGTTTAGTTGTCATGCTGAGGGCTGCAACAGATAAACCACATTCCGACAAATAAAACTGAACTCTAATATCGGTCATTATCCGGTTGATTGACGTATCTGTTGTCTGCTGCTTGATGATAAATTTCCCACTTCAAAAAAACGAATCATCACATTGGAAATGTCATTGTAAAGTGATTCTCCAAATTGAAATTTCCTTTGAAAATTTTAATAAAATGCAGCTCTAACTACCACTCTGTAAAAATACTCTGATGCAAGTAAAAGTACAAAAGTATCAGCATCAAAATGTACTTTGTACACATTGAGAGTGTCATTATCCTATATATCATTAAAATATTATTACTGATGCATTAACTGTATGCAGCATTTCGATGTCACATCTGGCTAATGTAAGTGATATATAGCCGCATATATGTATTTAATATTATATTTATATCGATGCATCATATTCTGTAAGTTGATCATATCTAAAAATCATTCATTTGAAAAGTAAACACAAATTTGAAAACACTTTATGTACAACAAGCCAATTGTTTCTTGATTAAAACAATATTACGAATTTGTTAGAAAACCAAAGAATAAACCCGTTTTTTATTCCCAGAATTTTGACAGATGAGTTAGAATACTCGGAAGGAAACTTTGCAGCATTTCAGCTTTTTCTTGCAGAAAACAATCTGCTCTAATTCAAGACCACCGCTGACAATTCCTCACATACCGAAATATTAGATAAGGGTTTATTACTGTATGATGCAGTTTACCAGGTTGGTCTGTTTGGCTCCGTGTTGAATTAAGGTCAGTGAAGATTTCTTTAGAATAACCACACATTTCAGTTCACATCCGAATGAACTGAAAGAAAATCAGTTTAATGATACCCCTGTAAACCCAGCTTACAGTGTATGTAAGCTTAGCTTACACATATATGTCTGGGCGACGGGCGTGACTCACAAAATGTATATTAGATTATAGAAATTATTGTGCATATATATATATATAATTGAATGTTAACTTATACTGCAGGTTTATCCAGTTCCAATTCAATGTATGTTCTTGTTTCTCATGGTCATGTTTTTAAATATATACTGAGCCTTCTTCTCGCAGAGCGAAATATCTGCCAGGTTTCCAGCCATCAACAGCTGAAGGAGGTGTATAAATCCCCACCATTTCAAATGAATTATTACGCCCCAAATCACACATAATCAAGTGGAATTCAAACTGTTTTTGCAGAGAAGCACAGTTTAGTACAAATATGGACTTTTTTGTTTTTGAGACAGAGCTGGGTGAAAAGTAAAAAATCACTTTGTAAATAAGTTGCCCTCTTGAAGTACGGCAGATCACTCTAGGAAATGCACAAAATATGCACAACATATTTGTATTAGCCTTAAATACAAATAGCGTGAAATTAAAGTGCTGGCAGGAAAAATACATTTTACAATAGAAAAGGCAAATTTTTAAAAACACTGACAGTTTTCAGATCATTATCTTTAGCTCACAGGACCTGCCAAAAACCTATAAAGTTTAACAATTTACTGCTGCAAATCACTGGCTATTCAAGAATGAAAGGAGTAATGACCACTCAACGTCTCCAAACCACAAATGTATTTATATGGACAACGTTTCCCAGTCAGAAAATATCAAAAAAAAACAACAAAACATATTTGTGAAGTTGTAAATTGTTTGACCTGACGAAGATCCAACTGGGATCGAACCGTTGTCCATTTAAAGAAATTTGTGGTTTGAAGTCAGTGTGCAGGTGTTACTCTTTTCATTGACTTTCCAATAGCTCTGCAACTACATGTGATGTGCGTATAATTAAGCGCTGATTCCCATAATTATACACAGCTCCTTTCTGCAGATGAGTCAGAATTTACGATTTAATACTACATAAAACATCGTGATCAGATCATCAGGTTTGCAGCACACGTGGTTGACCGGCAAGCAGACCCTTACCTTTCTGGTGCAGGCCCTTCTTCTCATAGAGAATAATGAGCTCGCTGTACTTATGGGCCTTCTTCAGGACGTACTCACTCTCCTCGATGTGGCAGTGGTTGTTTTCCAGACGAAGGAGGGGGGACACCAGGGCCACGTTGGTCTAAACGGGGAAGAGGATAGGAACAAATTACAAAACATGAACACCACACATTTCCAAACTTTAATCCATTCACCCCTTTAAAGCTCATGTTGTGTTTCACCCAAAGACTACGGGCAGGTGATTAATTCAACCTCTCTGCTTCACAGTGTGTTTATCGTTTAAATAATCTGGTACAGATGCTTGGCACTCCAAAGCTCACGTTGTCTTAAAGGATCTCCAGTCACCCAGTCCACTCATAGGTTATCCCTCCAGTGTGATCTGGGTCTGCCCTAGGAGTTCCTCTGATTAAATAGTGCTTATTATACCTCCAAAGGGAAACACCTGGTGGCATTTTCCTGGATGCCCAAACCACAACTGGCTCATCTAAACGTGGACGAGCAGTAGAAAGGTTTTGTTCCTCACACAAAGCCTTTCCTCCTCTGCAGAAACTTACTTTGGCTGCTTATATCTGTGATCTCATTCCAACACAATTTGCTATTTTTCCTTTACCATAGATGGAGGTTTGACACACAGATTGCCTGGTAAATTGAAAGTTTTGCTTCGTTACCCAGGCATCTACTTCCCCGAATCAACTCCAGACCCACATAACTGAAGCTACTACACCTAGATGACAGTCAAACGAACACTACTTTTAACTGTGACTCAGTTTTTGGCACTTCAAAGTAAGTCTACCAATGAGCTGCCTAACACAGAACCCATTTGATTATGTGTGAGGTAAAGTTAACTGCCTAGTGTTGCTGCCAGTTTCCATAAGCGTTTACTTTCATGTGATATCATTTTTCAAGTGGACGGTGAAGACTGCCAAGTTCTTAAGAACCGACATAACTATTATCATGAAATATAAACATTTGGCTAAGGTTCACTGGCAACTGCATGGTGGTTTTTAATTAAAAAGTGTGACATGAGTGGCATTATAGCAAAAAAGAGAAAGACACCGCTTAAGATAAAAAAGTAAGTCTGTTTCTAATAGAAAAAGTGTTTCATTCCAAAATTAAAAATCCATGAAAAAAAAAAAAGATATCTTCTGACAAAATGACAGCATAAAATATAAACAACAGAACCTTTTAGTATATCACTTAGGTTTTTGGTTGACTAAAGAGCAACACACTGTACATGTGTACAGTGCTTCATACTCTAACCATTGTTCAAAAGTAGCAGTTCAGACTGAGATTTCTCCATTTGCTAACTCACAACACACATGAATGAAGAAAACATAATCCGGGCCTTACGTGCAGGTAACATTTCAGCAGGGTGGTATCAATGATCTGCAGGAGTTTTTTGCGGCTTTTAATAGTAGGCGTGCCCTCCATGAGTGGAGAAGGTGTAGAAGGGTCAGAGTCATTCAGCTGTTTCACAAGGTGGCTGCGTTTCTGTGAGGACAACAAAAAAAGATTACCACAAATTATTTTGATCCCCGCCCTTAATAGGCTTTTATCATGATACGACCCTTGAGTTTTTGTTAATTCTACTTTAAGTAGAACCTCATTCAAAGCTTAAATCCTTTACAAAGTGGGGTGTGACAAAATGACTGAAATCCCTGGACTTTTCTAATTATCTCTGTGTTGTAAGGACATCATACACACACACACCTGGGTGAGGTAATCGATGAGAGCGAGATGAGCCTTCTCCAGCTCTGCCCCGGACAGAGTAGGCAGAGGGTTGGGATAGTGCAGCTGTTTGCGGTAGTCTTGCGGGAGCAGGTCTGGGTACAGCCCAATCACATGGGTGGGGTCTGCAGAGGACAGGAGGGGAAATTGGTCGTACTTTATTCCACATATGACACTTGAGTTTGTTTATTAGCCTTTGATTGAGAGGGAAAAGTGATTTGAGGACAGAGTTTATAATACAAACACAAAAAATTACCACAACATATACTTTAAAAAAAAAAATCTTAAGTTGGCCAGACCTGAAATCAAGAGCTCATTAGAGCAAGGAAAAGTCTGTTGTCATTGTGGAAAAAATTCTCACACAGACACACAATGTGACATCATTACATGTGAAAGTCATATGTGAATACAACTATTTCCATCAATATACACAATAAGCAACAGATGTCTAATGAGTTCAACAAAAGAGAAAGAAAAAAATATTAGAATAAAATTATGACCAGATTCACCTTAATTAGACTGCAACGCATAAACATAGATCATAAGAGAAAAATGGGTGAGGTTTATGACACTGGGACAAATCCGTAACAACAACAACCGTAAAAACAGTACAAAAGTTGTGGGTTGTAAGTATTACTATTATGTGGGCTGTGAGGGTTGTTGTGGACTTTAAATGTTATTGTATGGATGGTCTGTATTTATTTATGTATACAAAGGATAAGAGAGCCAGGGCACAAGCATTTCACTGTACTTGTACATGTGACAATAAAACTGGACTTAAAAATATTTACTTTCAAGATGTCTAAGCTATGGGCACTTATTGTGGAGTCCTATGTAGTGAATAGTAGCCATGTGTTACCGGTTAAAACAACATTGCAACACATACAATTTGATCCAAGTCTGACTCTATCTTAGAAATTTGGCCTGAACAGACAGAAATCAGGTGTCCACTGGGAGGGAGGAACGCCTTACCTGTGCCGAGTTTGGCAAACACCTGCATGGAGTCATCAAATCTCTTTTGGCAAAACAGATTGAAGGCATAGAGATTCTGGATGTGATGTATCTGCTGCTTCTTATCACCATCTGAATCATCCTTCATCTTCTGGCAGAAATAAAAGAAAGCAAAGCAAAAAGATTCATCACGCTACAGCAAAAATGTTTACTTATCCGAATGGTAGCTTCCAAGAATGTGAAAAGCACATGAATGGCCTTTAATATTCTTGGAAATGCCCCAGGAAAGCTAGATTGCTAGATAGGCTGACCATAACATACAAAGCTGTGAGCATTTTACTGTTTCAACGTACAGCTCCTAATCAAGATTAAGTGATTTTAATGTTCCATCCTCTGAGCTGAAGCACTAATTGAATCTCGAGTAATTTAATAACAGAGTTTAATAGTAAAGAGAGTGGTTATGCTGCTCACCGCCAGCTGGAGAGCCAGCTCAAACTGCTTGTCCTGAAGAAGCTGCCGGATCTGGCTGGCTATTGACACGGGCACCAGGCGCCACACAAAGTGGTTGCTGGCAACATACACAATATTTGGCCTGAGAAAGAAAAGAGGAAGAGACAAGATTAGAGAGAATAATAGGTTGGAACTAAAGTGATTTCTTTGTAAGGAGAAACTTACATTATCAGGATCATTATCATGAGAAATAGAAACCAGGAGAACTGATGAAAGCGGCAAATCACGCATGATGTTCTTTTAAGGATGTTATGCATACAAACCAGAGTGGTAGCTATCAAAAAAAGCCACCATTCATTATCAAATCTGTAACTTTAAGCTGGGAGTCACTGCAGGTTGTTGGGTTTTTTTTACCTCAAATACTACAGCACAAAATCTGTTTGTGCTGTAGTAGAATGAGGTATTCTAACTGCAATTTGCAAGTGTGCAAAAGTCCATTTGCAAGGATAAGTTGCCAGAAAAAACTATACAGACTAGAGTTTACTCACCCTGCTGAAGTGATGAAGCGAGGTCTCTGCAACTCCACACTCTGCACCAGCAGCCTCGGCTCAAAGGTCCGGATCTCCACGTACCGAGGGAGAACAGCTATGATGTATGGAGGCTGGTGCTCTGAGAACGTTTGAAAAGGGGCAAAAGTGTTAAATTTGAGTAAGTGCACGTCAACCAAAGCCGACATAAAAATATTAAATACCTTCGGCAAGTCATCAACATCTGTGGACTAAGTTAATACACGGGTCTGACAAAATGAATAATGATAATAATAATAATAATACAAAAAAACCTAAACAAGTTCACATTTTTAGGGGAGAACAGGTAACTTGTTTTCTTGGAAATAAAATGACATTTTTATAAAATGGATGTTTTTTTAAAATTCTTTTTTGTTGACAGAGAAGAGGCAGAAAATCAGGGGAGGGAGAGAGAGGGGTGTGACATGCAACAAAAGTCCTCAGCTGGAAACAAACCTTGGAAGTTATGTGGCATGTGCTGTAACCATTTGACTACCAGGGCCCTCCTACAATAAATTGTGTTGCAGAATGCACATTCTAGGCTCTAACAGTATCATTCTGACATTGAGAAGACGAAGAGCTATTTGCACTAAATTTGACCTAATCTACCGTTTATTTTCTCGATTAATCGTTCAGTCTATGACATGTCAGAAAATACTGAAAAATGTCCACTATAATTTCCCAGAAGCCAAGGTAGCGTCGTCAAATTGCTTGTTTTGTCGGTGCAACAGTATTTAATGTACAATGATATAAAAAATAAAAAGAGAGAAGCAGAGAATCCACAGTTTGGAGAAGCAGGAAACAGTCAATAGAATGCATATAAAATGTTTCTGTCAATCCAGTAATCAGTTAACAGACTTGTTTTGGCTCTAATTACATTTGAGAGTTTTGATGTCTACCCAACCTAAACTCTCTGTCTTGAGATGAGGTGCCTCAGTTGTGATTATGGAACACCTTGAGGCTAATGGGGCAGGAAATCCAGCCGGAGACAGCTATCTAGACAGGCCTGAGGTTGGACTCTGGATGTGGAACAGACTATGGCCACAGGGCAGAGCCCAGGCCCCCTGCTCCAGACATGAACAGTTATATGTATTTTAAACTGACCAGCATTCATTCTCTGCTGATGCACGCCAAAGTCACAATGCTGACTGTATCAAAACAAGGAAATTGCAAACTGTATGAAACCCCTGCTTGGAGGCTTAATTTCCCCTTCATATTGTTTGATTCTGCATTCCAATGAGCACAGAAGGAGAAGCCTTTAAAACAATGTGAGAACTAATCTGCATCACTCCTGTCACAAAGCTCATTAGTAACCCAGACCTGTGGTGTCTTAGTCATGGGATAAAAAAGCTTATCTAAAAATGTTTCCTCTTATGACATATGGAAGACAGCAGCACAGCTCAGACAGAGTGGAAAGAAAGACTTTGCACAGGGGAAGGAAAGCTGGAGGAAGAGAAAAGAAAAGACAGACAGACAGCTGGATGACAACAACTGACAAAGCAATGGCAGTATTTATGCCAAACGCTTCATCAGGTGCTTGTTTTAATATCCTGTTACTGCTATGTGAACAAACCTGCTCAATCAGTGTGACAAGAAGAGAATAAACTGTTACAGGCACAGGCGGAGTGAACATACATGACTTTACTTAACCGGTCAGTGAAATCAAATAGCAACATACTGAACACTTCAAACAGATGCAGTGAAAGCTGCATATAATTCAACAGCTTACTATTAACAGAAGATGAACTGAAACTTCTTTCAAATGATGGAAACGTTAGCAAAGAGGAAGGAGATTAATCTCAGATTATGCTCACACTGTTGCAGAAAGAGATCCAATTAGATGCTGAAAAAGGTTAATTTTGCACCAGTCTAAGAATTTAAAGCAAAATCAATAGATTCTTACTTATGAGATACCATAAACTAATGAAATATGGCTATGTTCAGTTTGTGTAACGCTGTGACGTTTTTTAATTACCTTGTTTACTGCGATGTCTGCAAACTTATCTTATCTCTCCTTTTTTACTTTGTCTCTCTCTTTTTCCACATACTTCTAATATTTTTTCTCCTTTTCTAATGGCTTATGGTATGCACTGGAGAGTGCCCTGATCAAGCCCCTCTGAGGTTTTTTTTTTGCACCTCTCCATCACATTTTCTGTTGTTTACGTATGTATTCATTTATATTTTTTGCATATATGTAAACAAAGTGTTTAGAAAGAGTGATAAGAAAGCAAAACAAAGAAATTAAGCTGATTTTGTTACAGAGTGAAATCGACTGGCAGGGCTGACACATTTTGGCAAAGCACTGTGTTATCTGGAAGACTAACCCACATAGAGAGCTGGGGAAGGATTATTTGGCTCTTGTTACTCAGCATGTGTGTGTCCTTTTGACTTTTCTGTCAGTTACTATTGATATCGAATACAAGTTAACTCAAGCGAAGACATCAAGTCATAAAAGGATAGAAACATCAACTTGGACTGGGTATGTAGTAGGTTTCTGTAAGCAGAAATATAACAGCCACTAAGAATTTAATGTCTACAAACTGGTCACAGAAAATGGACACAGCTGAAACACAACAGTAAGAGTAGAATCACATGAATTTGAAAATGTCTTCATAGTATTAGTTGTCGTGCCTCTTTCTTACCCATTGCTATAGGGATGTCTGTCCAGTTCAGGGCACACTTCTGGGTGCAAACGCCCTCTTCATTTAGCACTACAGTTAGGTCATCCTGACCAACAGCCACCTTCCCATCAGCCAGCGGGGCAACCAGAGGCTCCAACTGTTTCCCAGTGGGGAAGAGCTCCTTGATGGAGCCACGGCTATCCATCTGGTTGACAGGAGAGATAGTACGAGTGAGTCGGAAGATACAGAACCTATTAATAACATCTCACAAACTTCATCTGTAAGGTCAATTATAAAGTGCTTTAGACAAACAATAAAACAACATTAAAGAAAAGCTGATTAGACTAGCAATAACACTACCAAACATTAGTTGATATTAGATTAGATTGATTAGCTGAATATGAAAAACAAGAGAAAGGAATACTAAGGAAGAAGCCCAAAATAAACACATAAATTCAGGAACAACAAAACAGACAGGAACTAATTATATAACAGTCTGTTTCTAAACTTTTCAGAAGAGGTATAAAAAGATCATTTTACAGTGATACTCCTTCCTATATGTGAAACACTTGAAAGACACCTTTAAAATGTTTGTAGTTTTCCCCTTCACAGAGAATAAAAGATTCAAAGTAGTTCATGTAAGAGTCGTGACGGAGTCCAGCCCAGTCCACAAGGATGCACGGAGACTTATGTGTTGTGCTGTTTTTTTTAGCAATATTTTGGAAACATATAACAAAAACTGAGCATGGCAGCACATTCTGCTGCAGAAGTGGTTTAAGTGGTTTCTATAGAAGTTTTGATACTTGATACGCTGAAAAACAGTCACTATTGGAATCCATTTTAACTGCCATGAATCCAACTGATTATTTAAAGATTATAGCGTCTCTTCTCCATTACGGAACACACTACAAACCTTTTACAGCCTTCTTGCAAGTTTACAAGGGATGCGTTTTTCATATTCACGAGATAGATTACTTTAAGTTGCAGGTAGCTACAGATAAGCAAAGCTGAATGTATGAAGCTTAGTGTTATCCTTTCCTGTAGCACATACCCGAATGAGGTAATAGTCTCGTTTGAAACCAACACATATGGAGTTTTCACACCAAGCCATGGACTTTGGAATGTCTGGTGCACCAAAGTCCCCCTGACAGACAAAAATAAAACATTAAGATGTCTAAATGTGTCAAAGGATTGGGGAAAAAACCCCCTTCTAAACCTGGATCATACTGCAATGAGTCACATCTTCAAATATACAGCATTTTATTTTACCTGCAGCTCGTGGAACTCCCTATCCTTCCAGTAATACAGCTGGAGTTTCTTTTTCACTGCGACGCACATTCTCAACCTTTCCTCTCCCAAGCTGGTTTGCTGAGGACAAAAGAGACAAAATATACAATTCATGACTTCAGATCAGGGAAAATAGGAGAATAACACAGAAATGTGGAAACAAAAGGAAAACAATAATTGTTATGACTGTCTTTAACTGTGTTGTGAAATTGAATTGGAATCATACCAGTTTTTTGTATGTTTTAGCCCATTTACTGAAAACTGTGTGTATCTTACATTACTGCTTAACATTTTAAAAACATGCTGTTGTATAGATGTCTAATTGTGTTTTCCTGTCTTTAAGGCAGCCGTTTCCAAATCGATTTTAAAACAGTAAAAAAAAAACTAAAAAAAAACAGCTGACAGAAACTTGACATACTTGAGCTTGGTAATCCATCACAATGATATCATCACATCATATTTCTTTTTATTCTCGTCAAGGATATGTAAGCAAACTCTGAAATAGGAGGCTGATTTAAAAAGTATAAATTGGTGTGGTGCGTTTATGTGCTGGTGGGACGCAGCAGCATGTGAGATGTGCTGATTCGGCCTAAGGAAAAGGAATGACCTGCAAATGTAGGATTGTAACTACTGTTATGGCTCCTGCTCTTTATTTGCTTAAAATGTGTTAATTCAAGCGTTACTGAAGCATTACTAAACATTTTTAATATAATGGATTACCTATCTTAATCCTTTTTTCTTACCACACTGAAATTAATTGCAAAAAAGAATGTAGAAAACACACATTCAAAAGAAAGACAATGACGGGTTCCAGGAAACAGCCAGCAGTAATACAGATTATACTGTACATGAATTGCAGTAAATTGGTCTAGACATGTAAAAACACTGATTAGGAGCCTCTCGAAGCCTAATTTGATAAAACCAGTTCACTCAAAGCCCCCTTGTCATAAAACAGCTTCCCATTAAGACACTGACTTGCCTGCCTTTTCTCTTAACCAGTCCACTAACTTATAGCTGTATGACTGCAGTACTGTACATACTTTACAAGTGAAAATTGTTCACACTAGAAAGATTTGGAAGGGAAAGCAATAAAAATGCACGAATATGATAGCAGTGGTGTACAGTTACAATACTGCTGGAATAGGGCCTGAAATCCTAAACTGCAACCACAAGGGGACTGTAACCGACCTGCAAGTCACAGGCGAAGAGCGTGGCTCCTTTGGCTTTGGACAAGACAGTGATCTGCTGGAAGGTCAGGAGGTCATGGACATGGATGTTGTTCTCTGCAGGAGAAAACAGATTACTCTATATCTGTGTAGAGAACGAAGATGAATGCTATGCTTTGTGTCAATACACAAAAAGATTGCAGTTTCAAGGCTGAAAAGGTTTCACAATAAACAGATGAAGACTAACCAGCATGATCTTTTGAACTGAAAGTGTATATATAGGGAGTGAAACTTACCAAGAAGACTGACAAGAATTTTGTACTGTGAGACAACGTAAAGCTGTAGAAAAGAAGTAAGAAACCCGATTAAAGGAGGTGTCATATCAACCACGCATTCATGACATTAACAGTACATCACACCTGGGCTGAGAACACACAGCTCAGTTGTTTAACCCACTTTGCCTGGGGCTCCTGCCACTATCTGTAAGCATGAGAAGAAGGTTGATCTGAGCCATCCCAATCCCATCAATCATCTTTGGTATTCTAAACTGACATATGGATGGGTCTTGATATGTGTGGGATTCCCAGATTCATTCCAAGAGAGGGAGAGTGAAGAGCTGAATTTAGAGTGAAGTGAGGTTTATGTTTACTATCAGACAGTCCTATTATCAATAATAACCAGGCAACACAGTGTGTAGTCCCAAAAATCTGGAAGTATTTGAGTTGTGACTTCCCTCACCAGACTTCTTCCCCACAGAGTTTGTGATTTATGCAGACATTAGTCTGTGGTTATCCTAAATCTCATCCTGCAGTCTTATCTACCTGCTGAATCTTCTTTGAGAAGTTCTTATTGGATTTTTCCAGTGTCACCTCAAACCGGTTGGTGCCTAAGGGGAAAAGGGACAGGTTAATCAAAAATGACTCAAAATGTTATTTGACGCAGGCAACTGTAAGTTCTGCAAACACACAAGGAATGAATTGCATCCCACATCGCTTTGGCTCTTCCTACCTGCATCCTTCTTTATTCGGTAGAGAAGAAGATGCCCTGGCTTTGTTCCCACAAGCAGCCAATCCTCTGTGGGAAGAAAAACTCAAGAGTCAATGTCCGTTCTGTCAATCATTTCAGACATATTATGTTATCAAACACAAACATCTTTCAGTCAAACTCTGAGCCGTGACCCGCTTGCAGGAAGATCATTCGTGTCAGTAGGACACCTGAGACTGCAGTTCAATAAACGCCCAGGGGGACCACTTCAATGTCAAAGAACAAAAGTGTAGCTGTGGGATACATAAAGTGTCAACAACTTACCCCAGGCCGCAAGACAGTCAATCTGAAGTGGAAGCTTTTCCAAAATAGGCACTGATTCATACGCGTCGTGCATCTTGACGCAATATCGCTGATACAATTATTGACCGCTCTGATAGATCAATCCCACACGGAGTTGACGCCTGCAGGTGACTGACCGCTGATAAGTCTGTCAGGGTGGTACGCCTTTATGTGTCGCCATTAACCGACTGGATAGTTCAGTGTTTCGAAAGGCGATGCGGAAATCTTGTCTGGTAAACCTGGTACCGCAGACTCCTGTAATGCTATGCAGTTTGGCTTGTTAGCCAGCTCCCACCAAAACAACAGCTGATCGTTATCCTGCTAGCTTAAAAGTTAGCAAGCAACGGCTTCTACTCCTAAACATTGTCCCCTCTCACTCCATGCCAACTGAAACCCGAACAAAGGCAGTCAGTTTCTTTGTCGATAAAGACAAACTCAGCCTTTATGTATTAACTTAATGCAAATAGTAAACACTATATCGGCCGTAGCGGTTAGTTTTCGTTAGCTTCTTGCTAGTTCCTCAGTTGTGTTGACGACGGCTGCGCGAGAGAACGGGGTTTGACAGGCACGTGACACACGTCAGTGCACTCACGTGGAACGAATTAAAGGTGCAGTGACTAAAATTGTAGTTGTGGCTAAATGCTGTGTAATTGCAATTCTCGCGATACTACAGTACAATTTGCCTGTCGAAAATAAAGAGTTTTTTGGGGAAATAATTGGATAATAGGGATAAAAACTGCTTTATAGTCTGTGTGATATTGAAACATTAGATTTTTTTTTAAATTAATCATTACATTTTAAGAACGAATATCGCAAATATTTTTTTGTCAAAAAATACTTGGTTCAGTTTCTGATTAGATCTCATTCTTTCATTTGTTTGCTTCATTATCATTATTTTAGTTGTTTTGTTTTTGGATACATGTCTTGCTACTTAGCATTTTTGATCAATTTAATGTTGCAGGTAATTTTTTTTGTATGTTTGAGGATAAATATATATTGCCATAAACTGCTCAATTCACAACATTCTAAGCCATCCTTGTGCAATATTCTTAATAATAGGTACCTACATATTAAAAGGATTTGTCCTAAATACATACAAAACTGACAGTGTAACCATGTTTCAATATAAACTTTATTTGTAGGACATACGCAAAAAGCCATACAATATCATCAGCTTCACATTACAATGCAGACTCACATCCAGAAATTGGGCTTTAGTGTCTCTCTAAAATAAAATATCCTCAACAAGACTTTGACAAATATTAAAAAAAAAACATAAATAAAGGAACTTAGAATATCCACTGCAGTAGATTGCACAAGAACAGGGATATAATTCTAGATTATTTTGTAGTGTGAATGGGATAGGCTCAAAGGAATCTGTAATTGTGGTGAAATGAAGATTATTTATTAGCATGTACAGTATGTTTTTTAAATACCCTGTGCTACTAAATTTGAGTGAGGACCTTAACTAACACTAGCCCAGTAAGTGGAGGGGTAGTGAGAAAGGTTTACATACATACAGTAAATCACATGTTTATTTGAATTAAGGCCCACACCACATCCGTGACGCTTATCAATAAGTTCTGTGATTCAGTAGCTAAAGAAAGTTTTCACTTTGGTGACTACAATATGAAGTGGACCTAAATCACTTCTGTTATGTGAAAAGTTAAATTTTTTACCTTTTTATAGAAATGAAAATAAACATCCTTAAGTTTAGACTCATGACTACTTCTGCTTGAAAAGAGGTCTGGAAAATATTTTATAAGAGTTATACATTTTCCCCACTAAGGACCAAGCAGTCTTTCATTTGTCAGTAAAAGCTTGAAAATCACCAATATCAGTCATATTTTCACTTGCTTGAACTGTTCTGTGTAAAGAAAGACATCCCAGAGAAGTGATCTCTTTTAATACTCTTGCGTACAAAATAGACACTTCTGCTGACACTGTGTTTTTGTTCTTTGAAAAAGTTTCATGACCAAGAGTGCCCTTACATTCTCCCAGCCCAGAAAACTGTGTGTTTCAGTCAACACAAGAATCCCCAAAACACAGATGTAGCAAGTTTTACACTGACAACTGCGATATGCTTCAAGTATCAATATTCACTGATGCAGGTGTGTTTACATAGGGTAATCCATATTCAGGATTACTCAGTTAGCCAGACAACAAAGTGTTAGTTATGTGTTAACAATAAGACATATATCATTTGTTGATGCAGCTACAAGAAATGAGCCCAGGAAATCTTCACTGGTTAGGTGAAAGCATTAAAACTTGTTTTTTTAGTTATCTGGCTAAATGATTAATTGCACCATAAAGTTGCTCGCTCATTTCAATATAAATATACGTCATCATGTGACCTGATGTAACGCAATAAAACACATGATGAAAATGAAATGTTATAACTATAACTTTTGTTCCCTGAAGAATAGGGAACGAGGTACAACAGTATGGGAGATATCACACCCCCGCGTGACCTGACTCTTCACCGAGCTCAGCTGTGTGTTGTACCTCGTTCCTCTCCTTCAGCGAACAGAAGTTAATAGTCATAACATTTCGATTTCGTTCCCCTTCAGTCGATTCACTCGGCACAACACATATAGTATAGGACATGTATTCACGCCCTGCAGAGCAGCCACTGCACCGGGTTCAAACCTCCTGCACAGTAGTGCATCAGTGACCCAGCAGAAAGGACAGAGTGAGCCACAGAAGGGGCTGTCACATCCAAATGGTAAAAATCGATCTTTAAAAAAAATCTTTAACAGCCCGAGCTGCACTACAGCAATCATAGATGCCATCATGCCTACATGCCTGTAAAATCGTCCAGAAACGCAGTTTGCATCCCAACTGAAATTGAGCGAGGCAGCAGGGAAACACTGCCACTCTGACAGACATGCTCGGCTAGAAACAGAACGTATTTCCACAGACGTACATCACAACAGGTCATATGCCTTAAAAGACGTGAATAGAGGTGTCTTCAGTCAGGTCACGGAGGGATCTCCCATTCTATATGTGTTGTACCGAGTGAATTGACTGAAAGGGAATAGCAATTTTTTCCATTTAGTTCATGGCACACACCTCTGAAGATAACCTAGTGTTCAAGTGTCTGTTGCTTTGTTGGCTTAAATATAATCTTATTATGTACAATAACTTGGCGTTTTCAGCATGTGTTTTCCTTCATCTGATTTCTTGGCTGAGACAACTGCCAAGCACCTGAACGGATTCGAAATCAGTCCTCCCCAGGCGCTGGGGTCACTTCTGAAATTGTGACCCTGAAGCGGGTGGGGAAACTTCTGAAATGTTTTTATCTTGCACCCCAGTGCTCAAGAAACCACACGCCCCATTAAATATTTTATCAGTCTACAACCACTGGACAGGATTTTGATAAATATTCTATTTTCCACAAGGGCATTGTGTAAAATGCCCAGTTTCTGCTTGATTTTGGCCATGTTTGTGACATTGAAGAAACATCTTTGAAACAAATAAAATATTTATCAAAGTGCTCTGCTGTGTAATTGCTTCAGTAAAGGTTGCCACAGTACCGCCTTAATATAAACACACTACTGATGCTTCTTTGAGCTTATTAGTGTTACACAATACCTGTGAAATAAAACTAAAAATGTAACGTCTCTGGAGAGAACAGTTAGCTTTGCCCACATTTTTTTGGTAATCAGATCAGTCAGAATGCATTCATTGCTGCCCCAGTGAAATTCTCACATTTACTTCTACTCCATTTTGGATCTCTCCATCTTGGTTTTCAGGATTTCCTGGAAAAAGAGAACACAGATTAATGCATGAACAGAAATGCGATTGTGGAATGGTAGGACAGTAAAGGTCATAACTAGGGGCATTTTAAAAAGACAAAAATGTGACTGGAAATCACGGAACTAGCAGGGGGGGTAAGTAAAAGGACCCTTTACCTCTTCCTCATCTAGCATTACAGGGAGAGCTCTGTATGGAGAGAAAAAAAAAAGCAGAGAAGGAGGCAGTGAAACCATTCACACATTTCAGGCCTGGATCAAACAACATTTTAAGATACTTTCTGTAGGTTGTTTGTGCCATTTGAGTTGCTATTTGAGTATTAACAGTATATATTTCTAGTCTGAGCTGTCCTTGATCAGGTACTCTAGGCTACATTAATACACTTATATAATCTAAGACAATATATTAAAAAGGATTACCGTTTTAAGCCGATACCTTATTCTCACAAATTCCAGGTTGATAATACTGTATGTTTTAAGAAAGCCTTGAGCTTGCAGAGACTGTCCTTAAGAGTGTCAGCTCAAATTGACTTTACTTACACATCAGCGACAGTTGTAGGAATGTTCTCCTCAACCCATTTTAGGTCTTCATCCTGGCAAAAGCAGAGTTTAGAAATACAAAACGATTTAATTATGTGTGAAAAAATGCACAAAAGAGGAGAGATGTTGACAGAAGACAGTCGACCCACCTCTTTACTCAACAGTTTCTGGGAGCCATTAGAGTCAGGCTTTGAGCCTCTCATCTTCATTCCCTCTAAAGAAAAAAAAAAATAAATGATCCAAGTGAAATCAGATAGACGTCCCTTATCCAATGATATGATTATAACAAAACTAAGTTATTACATTTTCCATTTATACTATTATACGATTATAAGATGAACATGCATCTGTTCTCCACATATCTGCGTGAACAGATTTAGATCATGGCCTCAGTAGCGTTGGGTTATACAACACACCACCCCAGTTGACATGGTCGTCTTTATAGGATCTGAGATAAATTATGAGCAGACCTAGATTATTTGCAGATGAGTGCGTTTGTCACAGAGTACAAAAATGGATAGAAGCTTTGCAGATGCAACACAAATCTACTGGAAAACATTGCAGGCACTATCACAGAGGTCCATCAGAACAGAACAGGAAATAATAGAGACCAGAAAAGATTGTGACTTAAGTGTTTCCACATTTAGTGTGTTGATGTGACAAATATCAAACTGTCTTGTCTTCATCCCTGCAGTCTTTATGGCCCGGGGATCTACACTACACTATTGAAGCACTGTGTTGTAGATCAAAAAGCATCCATTCACTTCACCTGAAACAAAAGGCTTTCGGCCTTCAATCAAATTTAGACAAGCAGTCGTAAAATGTTTTCAAGTGTTCATAGCAACTGATGCCAATGGGTTGAGGAGGGAGGGTGTTAGCTGGCACATTCGGCCGCTATAGCACAAGATTTAGATATTAACAGAATGTATCTAAAAGTCAATTTAAACAACATTTCTCTGGTTGTCAGGGCCTCTGAACTGTACAATGCAACAGCCCACCCCCACCTATTTCTATTCTAAACACTGTCTGACGCAGATGTCCTCAATAATGAGCAATTGTTGGATAACCCTTGGCTGGTCTTACCAAAAGCCTCATTCAGCATGGGCTCCTTGGCCTCTTCCTCTTCATCATCTTCATCAATCAGAGGAGAATGGGAGAACCTGAGAAACAAACAGAACCAAAACTGAATTAAAGCTGCAAGCAGCGTTGAGGGGCCCTCGCACTCCTGCGCACGTCGGGGCGTGCAGCATCCACCGCAGAGCTCAGTTCTCACACACAGACACACACACATGCAGCAGAGCAGAGAGTCTGCAGTGGAGATTTTCATTTCCTGTTGTCAATAGGTGGCGCTATGACTATGACTGAATTTTTGCATATAGATGTCTTCAGGGCAGTATTGTCATGAAACATGGGAAGTTTGGAGCAGATTGGACAATGTAAAGTCCCTTTAAAAAGCACTTCCTGTTTAGCGGCAAAACGCCGAATGCCGTTTGATGAAAACTCACAATTGTCACAGTGATACATCAACAATGGGAATGTTATGAAACACGCGAAATCTGGAAAAGATCAGATGATATGGAGCCGAAGTACAACAGTTTGTTTTTTAATGATGAAACATCGAAATTCGCCACGCCACGGCAGCGACACCCGTTTGGTGAAAACTCACAATATTCACTGTAAAGCATAATCAACTACTTAAGGCTCAACTAGGAGCACTATGTCAGACTCTAAAACGAGTTTTTGAGCATGGCTAGCACCTCATTTTTGCAGTCAAAGGGGTAAAATAAAAAGCATAATAATCCTTACAATAACAATAGGTCCTCTGCACCATTCGGTGCTCGGGCCCTAAATATTACTACTGGCAACTTATATGACAGAAATGGCGTAGGGCTACAGGATCAGCTTTAGCTCCAGATTGACTCAGACCTCTGGCTGTTAGCAGAGGGTCGCAGCAGCACCATGATAACCAGCAGAATGGTGGAGAACAGGAGACGCCAGAAGGCATCGTCTACCCACAAGTCCCTCCAACCCTGTGGAAAGGATAAAAATAGAAAACAGTGAAACACAGAGATGATTATTAGGTTGGAAGCAAAGTTCAATTTTCATCTCGGTATAAACAAGAAACGGAAACTGAATGAAGGAACAGGACCGGAACACAATACAATAATCAATCAATAACAGAAAACAAACTCACCGTCTGGCAGTCTACCAGCTTGAAGACTTTGGTGGTCCAGATGATGAATATGATGGAAGCTGTGGACACAAAGTAAACAGTGGTCTCACTTTGATGTCTGTAAACAATATGCTCAGAAACAGCACATGAAACCTCCCACAAATGGAACCAAAATTAGAAAGGGCTATCCCTGCAAAGGGTCTGGCAAATATACAAACGCATTTACATACTTAAATACATGAAAAGCATATATTTAAACAGTACAGGACATATGTTGTAAAGGAATAGTTCATATGCCTATTTGCCTTTCTGAGAGTTAGATGAGGAGATAAATACCACTCTTACATATGTACAGTAAATATGTAGCAGGAGCCAGCAGCCAGTTAGCTTAGCTTAGCATAAAGAATGGAAACAGGGGGCAACAGTTAGCCTGGCTCTGTCAAAAGGTAACAAAATCTGCCTACCAGCACCTCTAAAGCTCACTAATTGGTGCATATATCTCCTGTGTTTTCTTCCCTGTCAAAACCTGGTGCCTACATTACCCACAATGCAACTTGAGAGTTGACAATTCAGTCAGAGATTCGGGTATGTTATGCTAGTAGCGGCTAATGTAGCCTCGAGCTGCTATCCTCAAGTAGAAGTGGGCCACAGAGGTCTGGTAAGCTCACTTCTTTTAATCTCTACACCCCCAGATGTTTTTCATTTTCATATCGATGTTGCTTCAATATAATTTATCAGATTTCGTGCAGCTCCTTTTGGAGCCACAAAAGGCTTTATACAACACCTGTAAACAGACTTTGACATGTAAAATTGGTGGAGTTCCCCTTAAACCGATCGTTATGAAGCAGCTGTTTCTGAACTAAGGTACCGCTCTACTAAGAGGCCATCCATCTTAGAGCAGTTGCTACTCACCGACAACAGAGAAGATGAGAGTGTTGGTGAAGTGCTGATACAAAGAGAGTTTCACTACATTTCTGCGGAGCTTCAGGAGACGAGTGGTTTGAGACAGACTGATGAAAATGTACATGCAAATTAAGGAGAACATACTGTATACACATTCAAATAACCATAATGAAAAGCTTATATCTGCTTCTGAAAATGAAAATCCTGAGTAGCCATTTTGGCTGGTTGGTCAAAGGATATCCACCACATGACACAGGAGTCAATAAGGGAGAGGCTGAGATTAGCCACCAGGGCAACGGTCCCATAGAAACCCTGGAAAAAGACGACAAGAGTCGGATTTTACAAACGAGACAAAACATGAGCCTAGAGGACAAAAAGTGCATGTGTATAAACATGACTAAGAGAGAGGAGAGCTACTTAATCATGAGGGAGGTGCCTTTTTAAACATAAGATAAGACTGTGTTAAGATTTAAGTCTCCCCTCTTTGGATCTGCCTCATGACAAAACACATCTGCTCACCAAAGTACACAACCTCTCTCCATGCTTACTTTCTTTCTCATCTCATGTTTGTTTGCATAACTTTGTGTTTTCATGACTTTCTGAACTTGCTGCAGTGTCTTTGGCTGCTTTTGAAAATCACTCTCAGATCAAATTCGTCATTCCCTATTATCATCACTTGTCTGCCTCCCAGAGACTGAATCCCTGTGTAACCTTCTCTCTCTCCATCGTCTCCTCTGCTCAAATCAAATTTATTTATACAGAGTGCCTTGAAAGTTGCGCCAGGCAAGAGTTTTATGTAGAAATACACCACCACTATCAGCTTCAATCAGCCTGTGGAGGCTGCAACAGATAACATCCTGTCTGCACTAGTTGAAATGCAGTGGGTTCATTATATTTGCCAGGATGAAATTCATCCGTGGCCACAGAATATGATGAATTAAGTGAAACAGAAATGGTATCCTAAACAGCAGCAAAAGAGTGTGCCTCTCAGAGAAAGCTAGACTCAGTGTTAAATCTTTTTTCCTCTCTCATCCATTTGGTATAATTTGGGATATAGTAAATCTTCACTGGGTGTTTGATTGATATTAGCGAGGGATTCACAGGAAACGATGCAGCATGTAAATCCAACGTCACTGTTTTTAATTTGATCTCATTGATATCAGCCTCACTGTTTACTGTTCACTGCAAATACAAACCATGTGTACAGCATGAAATTAGATCATAGCATATGATGGAAAAAGGCAGATTAGTGAATGACTTCTTCATTAAAACAACGTGAGTTTGTTTGGTTGCACTGTAAATACCCCAGTTGCTCCTCTATTGCATGTCTGACAAAGTAGCTGCTCAAAGGGTGTCTGCTGTGGCCTTAAACAGCACTTGCTGTTACCATGGCAACCATGGGTGTCGCTAGATCAACCAGGACTGATATCTTACAACTTTTATCAAGCAGTTTTGTCACACTATGTTTCAGCGAGCAACTAAGAAAATAAATAGAAATCCAAATAAGAGAAAACCAGTATGTCAGAATAGTAACAGCTTATCATTGTTGGTGTTCAGGCTGCTTGAACTACCTGATGAGTGGAATTACAACCAGGACAATTCAGACAGTTAGAGGAGAGTTACCTTTTGGGTGTTTGTATGAATTATCTGAAACTGTCACTGTGTCCTACATGGCATCTATTACTCCAAGTAGGCTAAAACAAATAATGGGGATACTTACACCGGTCACTCTTAGCACACCTTCCACAGAGGAGAAGAGCAGGTAGAGAAGCCCCACAGCTACCAGCCGGTGCACTGTGGTACCCAACCTGGGCCTACACAAGTGAGGGGAAAAATTGTTCAATTATACTGACAAATGATTGAAATGGGAGTATTAACACTGTTTTTAATTTGAAAAGAATAATGGTGTTAAAATGTTAAAGAATTGAGACACGACGTGAGGGGAAAAAGGTCCGTTTTAAAAGAGTAAACTTACTTGACTATGCCATAACCAAGACTGACAATGAGGACCAGGATTCGGGCCAGAGATCTTTTGAGTGCAGAGAGCAGCTCAGCAAAAATCACAGCACCTTGAACTGTGAAAAGTAAAACGCACAAACAAAATGACGATTATAACAGACTGAAGTAAAGAGAAAAAACATTATTCCACAGACAAGCAAATATATCAAATCAACCAACCGTAGTCTCCTTTGTAACGGATGCTCTGGTATTCTGAATAAAACACAGCTTTTTCCAGCATGCCGAGGATGATGACAGCGCCGATCCAGAACTGGATCCGCAGCAGATCCCTCCAATAGCAGGCACACCAGAAGAGCCAGAGAGCCCCGAACAGCACATACACAATGCACATGATCATGAAGAACTGTGATGGACAGGAGGGAGGGAAAGGTGTTCAGCTTAGTTTTAAATCACAGTTAAGCTGTATACCGAGGTTGGGCTATCATTTCTGAAGACTACTACAGATACTGTCCTATTCAGGCTGTGGACTTTGAAACTGTATTCAATATTGAGCTGAGGAAGGCCACAACATGTAAGTTTCAGAGTTGAAAGCTTCAGAAACAATAAGTAAGTTGGATCTTGTGTTGAGATTTATTTGTTAAATATTCTGTATGTTTATATTTAAAAACTATTATGGCCAAAAGGTCTGTTTGCCCCAGACTGTAATGTCATTTATTCATACTATTTCTGATTTAGTTGTAACCATACAATTTGTGTTTAAGACATTTAAAAACCCTCCCTTTATGTAATTTACAGTACGTACCATCATCAGGGGCCAGTCTGCTGGAGAAGAGTAGTCATGTGGTCCCTTCATTTCAACTTTCACTGGGGAGAGAAAAATAAAAAAGTCACTTCTTAAAATTCTCAATTATTATTATTATTATTATTATTTTCTTTTTACCAATTTATCTACTGAGTCAATATGAGACATTCTAAAGCTTTTGAATTGAAATGGTATTGTTTCTCACTTGTGAAAGCAAAGTTGAGCTGCTCTCCCCCGATGTCTTCATCCTCAACCCCGCGGAGTTGAGGATGAAGTTGCACCTTCACTATGAACAGATACGGACTGTCCTCCCAAGCTTTGGCCACTGCACTGATATCCTGCAAAAAGATGTTTGTGAGTAAAGAATCATAGGGGTTATGCCATTTTTTAATGTATACTTTTTATGTACACCCACTAAAACCATAAATCAAACCAAATTTAAAAAACACATCTGCCATATCTGATAGAAGCACCAGGTTTAAATCCTGGCTGTACAACGTTCTCTGCTAATGTTAGAAGCAGCAGTAAAGAGTAGTCACAGTAAAGCTACCGTAGCCACATCCATAGCATCATAGAAACAACTACAACTGCAACTGTAGCCCTAGCGATAACCATGTCCAAAGCCACAGCCCACAGTCAGGCAGAGCAGATGCAGCTGTAGTCACAGCCAGTGGATGTGCAGCCTGCTGTCGGAGCTATGAGCAACAAATTCCCACTGTGACCTTTTGGGGGCTCCATCGGACACGACCTCTAATAAGAACATATATTTAAATTAAAAGTAATAACAACACGTCTTACCGGCTTGTCAGGCCAAATAAGGCTCTGATTCGATGGGTCACTCTAAACAGAACATAGAACATAGAGTTAAGGTGAACAGACAACACAAACAAATTAAAAAAGCAATGCTTCATACAGTTTTTAGATATTATGGTCAATATGGTCAATCTATCCATGATCAGTGACCCACCTTTGGGCTAGTGAGGGGCTGATATGGGTTGAAGTCTGCATAATACACCTAGGTGAGAGGATAGAGTAAAGACATTTTTATGAAGTTACCTGAAATACTCAGACATTAGATAACTGCAGCACTAATGAACACTGAGGTCAAACTTATGGACATAGTGATGATTAATTGTACAACCCTTTGTTTATGTGCTTTCAGTTGTAAGACGGTCACAAACCTTCGGTAAGAAGAGGGAGGAGCAGTTGTCGAAGTACATGTAGCCCTGACTGTAGAAGCCACTCCAGCCGTCTTTCAACATGTGGTCCATACCAAACATGTTCATCGCTTTGTTGTCCTACAAAAGGACAGTGAGCGGGAAATATATTACACAATGCAGTCAGTTAATTCTCTAAAACTATTCTGATGTTGCAACATTATACCAAATTAACGGAGGACAGTGTCGACATGGAGGTGAAGTCTTACACTGTTACAACAATAACAAGGAGATGTGTATATTTAAGGTTACACAAAATGATGGGAGGTATACCTAATTTAAGTCACAATGACTTCATGCATATATGTGCATTTTTACTATAAATATATAATTTTTAATATAAATATCTATTCTAGGCTGCCTAACAACATCAGGCAAAGGGACTGCCGATGAAAACTAGCCTTTCAGCTAACTTGGGTGCATTTACATTTGTTTGAATGTTGATTAATGTACATTGTCCCTTTTCAAATAAAAATTAATTCAATTCAATTCAAATGCACACTGCATACTGAATATTAAAAACAGCACATGGTGGCGGTAGTTTTATCATACATATCCAGTTTATATTTTATATAGACTGCTGTGAATAAAAGCTGCACCCAACAACTAAGTAAAAAAACAAAACACCAAAACCAAACATGACACTGCATGATATTTCAAAATCAATAATACAATGTGTGAAGTAGAAATGAAATCAGCATAAATATGGAGATTAAGCAAAGTAAAGACCAGTGTTTTGTGCGAACTGACTTCCTGTTATATCCTCCTGCAAAAGGAGGAAACAACTACTTAGTGAATATTGAGAATGCTCTAATCACCTAATCCTCCAAATACTTTCAATTCAACCCACTGAACTACAGTGGTAGACTCCTTTACTCGTGGAAACCCATATAAAAAAAACCAGCAAAAATTACACATCAGTTAATCTATAAGAAACACCATTGCTATGCATGTGATTCCTGTTTGGACAGTGGAGAGAAATTCTAATTTAAATGGTAAACGGACTTTTACTTATATAGTGCTTTTCAACCGTTGAAACGGTTCCCAAAGCGCTGTAACAGTAATCTAAGTTCTAACAGTAGTCTAATTCACCCATTCACACACATTCACACACCAATGGGGACACAGCTGCCATGGTGGCCTCCACCGGGGGCAATTTAGGGTTCAGTGTCTTGCCCAAGGACACTTCGACATGTGGACAGGAGGAGCCGGGATCGAACCACCAACCCTGGGGTTAATGGACGACCGCACTACCCTCTGTGCCACAACCGCCCCTAATTTAAAGGCCTGACAAACAACCTGCTAAATACAGTAAAATACATATAGCAATCGCAAAAATCAAAATCACACGTGGCTTACTTTGCTTACACAACAAATTGGTGGTAAAACTGCATATCTGAGCCACACATTAGCTTGTCAGTGCACTTTATTGATGACAATTGGAAATGAACGTGAAGATGTTTGAGTGTGTGAGTGATGAGAGGAATCCAAAAGCACAGCTTGTTGACTAACAACTTAATATTTGGATAATTTTAGACTACTTTTAGGTATTTGATTTGATTCAAATGTTAAAAATATTGTAAAATGTGCTATATCTTTTCTTTTTCAGGACTTCCTCACTACTTTTTTGTCATCTGCCAGAAAGCGAAGAACAAACAAGATGTCAGCTGCTCCCGTCTCACTTGATGTCAGTCTTCTACCTGTTTTAGGAGAGTGTTTTGAAATGTCAGTGTCGTCTTCTGTCAGGCTCACATGTGAATGATATATGTCCTGGTCGGGCTACAGGTGACCTCGATATATCCTCGCTTTTTGACCCTTCGCTTCAAGACAGACAGCAACAAGGTGAAGTACATCAAAGCTGAAGCAGCAGCAGCTGAGTTTGAGACACTTCTGGGCGGAAAGCGGAACCCAAGGAAGGAAGCGGAGCCCAAGGCCACAAAAACACTTTCAGACAGGACACACCAGCTGCTCTGACTGACAGATTGTTGATGCTGAATGTGAAGCCAAATCCCCCGAACTAGTGAAAAGTCCATAAAGTGAACTTCCTGCGAGCCACAAAAAGTTCTTAAAAGCTTAAAGATGTAGCTAAACTTGTCTTTCTTGCAGAAAATCCATAAAGCAAGTAGACGATTGATCAACCATATCCACAGTACCTGTGTGTGATATTTACATTCATGGTAAAACAAACTAAACAGTCTAAACTAACAGACTAAAGTCAATACTCACTGGTGTGTTAAAGACCTCATTGTAGCAAACAGAGGAACGCAGGTACCAGCTGATGTTGAAGGCCAAGTTTTTATCACATGACGCTGTGTCACCCTGGACTGCAGAGAGATAAAAGACGAACAGTTACTCAAAGAGTGGAGCACCAGATCATTAGGCAGTAACAAGGCCTTAGGTCCCACCAGCTGTTCCAGATCATAATGTGTCAATTTGTGATGTTTCCAGGAGTTAATCTGTGTGATTTACCCCCCCCCCGAATTCCCTCGTCTAGTTCTATTTCAAAAGGTGACTTTCGCTATTTCCCTACGTCATGTTGCTGCATTGTATCCCGGTCTATTTTCTGCTACTGTGGAAGTAGAAATCAGTATCTCTCCCTCATTTACAGTATTATGGATGTGAGTGCTGAGGCAACCTGGCGTTTCTAGAGAGAAGAAATAGTATCTGATTCTGAGGGACTGACAACAAAACCTCATGTTTGCCATTAAATGTTATAGATTGTATTTCCTCCTCCTACCAAACTCCAATTGCAAATATGCTGTAAATATCATAATCTAGGCTATGTCTGGTACAGTACCTCAGCAAGACATGTTTACATTTTTTAAATTTTTTCTAAACTGAACCCCACTTGAGGTATATTGTAACTGGGTCAAAACCCAGAGAGATGTGAAACTAAATCATCCCCCAGGCACTGCATGAAATTCTAGATGAAGGACAGGCAGAGGACACAAAGGGCCTTTCTGTACATTTGCCTGTTGTATTCATGTATTGCTCTGTCACAACCTGACTCAAATGCAACTGACAAATTTTGATTGTGGTTGGTTTTAGCATTTTAATTTAGGTGTCTGATAGGTGGAATTTGCCAACAAGTCCCAGAATAAACACCACCAACAACAAAAAGGATGTATTGTACCTGAGTGTTATGTTCCTGGGACTTCCCTGGCAATACAATAATGAATGTCTTGTTATAGTAAATATTCCACCTCTTTGTATCTTAATATTTATATTAAGGTGGATGCAGAAAGTAGCCTGGGGAAATGGTACCCTTATTGTTGGTATAAATTAAGCAATGCTCCAATCCTGTTTTAGGGAAGTTATGATGACGAGGTCAAACCACTTACACTTCATGAAGATGGTGGTGTTGGCATACAGCGTCTTTCGAAACACAGCATCCTGTGTCTGAAAACACAACAGAGACAAACCAGTTCTTATCTAACAACTGTAGTTCTGCGAGAATGTGCTGCTAGGAATATATGTGCATGTGTGTTTTCACAGTTAAAAAAAAACAAAACTAGACCATGCTATGAACTAAAACACGTCTTTTTTGGTGCAGCGCCATATTTGTAGCTTACAAATATGGTTTAATATAGGGTAAATTAGCCACCTACAAATTGTAGGTATTCTTATAAATATCTAACTACTGAGAGGTTTAATTACCCATGTTGTAACCACATCAGTGCAGACAGTAGTACATTCTGATGGATTTTTCCTATAACCTACCCTATTTCCAACCACATGTGGAGGCAGGAACACATTTGGAAACACTTGCAGTCTATTTCCTGAGAGGACACACTACCCTGGCTCCAATAACATCCAAGTAATGCATTAAAAGTTTGACTTAAGTAAACGTACAAGTATTGGCATCAAAATATACTTAAAGTACCAAAAGTAAAAGTACTCATTATATAGAATGGCCCATTTCAGAATAATGTATATCATATTATTGGATTATAATTATTTATGCATTATTGTGTACATCACTTTAATGTTGAAGCTGGTAAAGGTGGAGCTAATTTTTATTGTATCTGCTGGGTAGCTTGTGAATTATCCCCCCAGAGATCAAATCAATTTTGATTTTAATCTATAATATTATTATCATTATTTATTTAGTAATATATTTTGTATTATTAATCTGAACATGCAGATAACTAGTAACTTAATTTATCAAATAAATGTTGTGGAGTAGAAGTATAAAGTAGCAGATATACTAAAGTAAAACACAAGTACCTCAAAATTGTACTCAAGAATAGCACTTGAGTAAATAAATGTACTTAATCACTTAGTCCACCACTGGTTAGTAGCTTATTCTGATAAATGTTTCCTTTTCTGTCAAGACTACAATACTTTTAAAAGTAGCACCTTCTGTCATGAACTGAGGTAATAACCGGGTTGAGCTACCTTTTATGGTAGCTAGCCTTATGTTTACTGACAGAATACCCTTCCTTTCTTTTAATTACACATTTGTTTGTAGAGGTACATTTCCCTTTTCCTCTGTACACACTTGCAAATAACATTATGTCCTGCCAGATGACCTGTCTTTACTAAATTCCACTGGTAGCATATTAAGATGTGTACTGCTATCTAGCAGGGAGTGATACCATAATGTAACGTTACAGGCAGAGTTATGACTTTCAATTAGGGTAATGTAAACTAGCTCATTCCGAATGAGGGGCTCATCTTGACAGACTAGCGAAACCAGAACTGTCAAAGCACCGTGTGTGTGTCTAAAAGGTAGAACATACAGTGGAAAGAAGGGTTGCTCGGGGCTAGTTAGCTATCCAGGCTAACAGCTGCTACGGAAAACTTAGCACGACAGGCTATATAATAACAATACAAATGCATGTGTTGAAGGTGTAACACTGACCGAGTTGATGTCCACCTTCCATACTGAGACCTCTGCCGCTGTCCCGAGACGGAAAACTAATGCAAAAAGCAGCAAACATATCCGATGTGCCTGAACATCAGGCATCTTCGTTTGCGCATCTACCACAGGTCAGACTCGTATCCGCCTCCAGGTCCGGGTTGTTTCTTGTTGTAGTTCACGCTGTCACCACGAGATGGCGACAGAACACTTGAACTGCAGTTAGCTTGGAAAAAAGGGCATCAAAGACTACCACTTATTATTTTTATTAAATATATACGTATTACTTACTTCTGTTTACAGACTATGTATAGCTTTGAACCAAAAGTAGTCTCATTAAGGCAATTTAATTTTAAAACATTATTTAGCAAAAGTGCATTTTCCTAAATTTGTAGCTAACGTTAGCTGTAGCTAGCTAATGCTAGCATGTTAGGTGGTAAGCACTTTCACTTTTTTTTTTTTTAACTAACTTTCTTCAAACCCCCACCGCAAACCATTTGCTAAGTGGGAGAAACACAATTTGGAAACACAAACATAAATTGGAAATAAAAATAGAGGAAGCACTAAAATCCAATATGAAGAGCCATTGTTTCCTAGTTTGTCCAATGTAGTAAAGTACAGTGTTCAGTGTAATTTCTGGTATAGATTTGGAGTCACTAGGCTACTGGGTAACATGACATGGAAGCTATATATAGCTATAGCTAAATTTTTATTATTAAAATATGTATGTAAAATAAATTAATTACATATTAGCAATCAAAATAACTGTGCTACATGAAGCCAATTTTGTAATTTTTTTTTTAAAACAAAATTTTCACTAATAGGGGCAAGTCAGCATAAAGGTATTTTACAGTAATTTATTGTTGACTCCAGAGGTCATGCGCGAAGGTGAGGAGGTGAGCTAACCCTCCTCCTACTGCCAACAACAACAAAACTTACGGCTGCCAAATTTGTTTGAAGTTTAGTTTGAAAAGTCACACCGGAAGTGTGGTTGTTGGTCTCGACGCGTTCGTATCCTGTGTGTGATCGGTTGCTCGCTCTGTCAACGCCGAAGAGATCCTGCAGGTTTGCACAGAAAAATTATGTAGTTAAAGCTCATACCAGAAGACCACGGTGGAAGTTTTCTATCTGTCTGTCTGCTCGAAATGGCGGAAGTGAGCCAACCCGTTGTTAGGTACAAACAATATGCTGTTTCCAGCCACTCTGCAGCAGTGGCAAGTTTTATTATTGACCTTTGACTTTTCACATGGAGTCTGTGTAAAGAAAGCCACTTGAAGTACTTCGGTCCCCTGAGGCGCCCGTGTTTACATTACTGCAGGATGAAACTCACCTGTATTTTGTGGGCAGATTTGTTTGTGGATTTTGAGTTTGTCTACTAAACAGCCACCCTGTGCTTAGTGTATGATGAATGTATTTATTTTTCTCACTGCTTGTTCCTCAGTGTTGTCCCGGATGATGAAGGAAAAGAAAAGTTCAAGAAAAGTGACCATGTTGCTTTTTACAGGTATGTTTATAGCACTTAATAAAAATGTTATAATACACAATGTGTATTCACAAATAACTAATAAATAATTACTTGCAGAACATTACCTTTGTGCGTGTTCAGTAGGATTTGAGCCACAGATCTCGTCAATACTTTGCTGCACAGGATCACTCTGAAATTTATAATGCACTTTTTATTTTTAGGCGACAGATCCAGGGCCCAAACATGCAGCACCGAGCCCTTTTGGACACCATGGTGCTCACAGAGAAGGGGGCTCGTTTTGAGCTGCTGGAGCCTGACACACAGGTCTGAACACCAGTTTTACTGTAAATCAAAACCAAAGATGAGATACATCTTTATTCAGAATTGACGCAATTTGTTCATTGCCATAAATAAATAAATAAAAACAAAAAGTTACGGGTATATTTCTGCTGTGTTAGTGCATCATAAATGTCATACGTACCTTCAAACACAAATACACTGTTTTTAATTCAGATTTTTGTTTTATTTAGGTGTTAAATTTAAATTTAGGTCACATTAAAAACGGTCTTTATAAACTGTTACTGAATTGTGCATAGAAGCCAAACCTGAACCTTACATCAATGAAATCCCCTATAGGTGACAATAACCTAAGCTAGCTAACTATGTAGCAGTTGTGTAATATAAAAACCTTGACTAGTTAAAAATGCAAATAAAATCCAGTATATCAATAATTAAAACATTTCTACACGTGCGTAAAAGAACTCCCATTATGTAGTAAATCACATAGACTACCTTTTTTAATTCTACATTAAAAAAAACTCTGACTTTGCTCTTTTCACAGACCAAACTGCTTCTTTCTGTGTCACCTTGCAAAAATGACACTGTGAGGATATTAATAGATGAACTCCAGCCCATTAAAGCACGCTACAGAGTCCCAGATGTGATAACGGAGGAACCACAGTGCGAACAGTAAGAGCTGCATCAGCGTCATCCCTCCATTATGATATCTAGTTACACATGCAATGTACTTAAAAATCCACTCCTCCTCTCTTTGGCCTTTCTCTGATACACTAAAAGCTTTGTGTCTGTGTTGTGTTGCACATCTGTGATTCTCATGTGGATAAGTCGAAAGGTCAACATCATAAAATAGCTTTTAAGTTAGAATTTAAGGGTGCGGTTTCCAACCCAAAATGTTACATGGATTGAGAAACTTTTTTGAATGTTGGTGGAATCGTTTTAACTATGTCTTGATGTGTGTGACTGTTGCAGTATTCAGCCAGTGGTTGAACTTTTCCCCTCATCACCTGGCAGGTTGCGAGTGGAGAGACAGTCTAAGGACTCTGTCACCCTTTCTTGGTCTTCAGGACGTCACCGGGTTTGCGTGTGGCGTTTCCCTTTCCGACTGGAGATCCTGTGCGAAGACGAGGTGATGGTTACGTTCAACTCTAAAAGCAAACTGTGGTTCGAGGCCCTGCAGGATCCACCCAGGTGAGGATCTCAGGGAAGGGTTGTGTACTGGAAACAAATCAGCACATGAAGAAGAGGATTAAATTACATTTTCTTTGTGTCTGTCTCACTCAGGGCCACACCACATGGCAGTGAGGTAAGAGAATACCAGCGTTGTTCAAACTCCAATGTGATATTACGCCTACTTGAAGCCTAATCCGGTCTATAAAAGCCTTTGTTCTTTTTCACTTTGTTCCACTGACAGCTTCAAGAGGACCGCACAAGTTTATTATGGAAAGAGACTTTCAGGCAGTTTGTGGACGTCAAAGCTAATGGTTTGTTTCTGCTTTTTACCATTTTAAAAGGCAGACTTGTCAGTAATTCACCACTCTAATGCAATGGACTGGAGATGAATGTTGTTTGTGTTTCTCGTAGGAACACAAGAATTATTATCAGCAATGAAGATTATTCTGTCAAAATGTTACATTTTTAAATTTTATTCTAAATATTATTTTGATTCTAAATACATATTATTATTATTATAATAATAACCACATTTACATAGCCCTTTCCTAACAAATTTATATAGAGGAATTTATAAAAGGAAAAAAAAGACTGTAGCCATTCAGTATCCTCGGTACGTTGTAGCTCCATTAAAGGCTCATTTAGAAAACAAAATACGCAAAACGTCACCATCAGGAATACATAAATAATAAAAATAAAGATACTTCTTGTTCATCTCCAGGTCCCAGTAGCATTGGGTCCGACCTCTGTTTCCATGGGTTCAGTCATGTGTACGGTCTACCAGAGCACGCTGACGGCCTCCAGCTCAGAGACACCAGGTACACACACGTATTTTAACAAAACGCAACTAGCAGAGAAGGATGTTTATGCAATAAAGGCATATTTATTTGCATTTCACAAACGACAGCTTTACATTTTCACGATTAATTGGTAATCACGTCTTTAATTAATTTCATTTCACAGAGATGGTGAACCGTATCGGCTCTATAACTTGGATGTCTTTGCCTATGACTTGTTCAGCCGCCTCGGCCTGTATGGGTCTGTGCCGCTGTTGGTGGCCCACAAGCCCGACAGGACTTTGGGTGTATTTTGGCTGAATGCATCTGAAACGTTTGTGAACGTTCATTACAGCCCACCTGAGCTTCAGGTAACCATTTTCTGATACAGTATCTGCCTAGCTGTCTGTGAGAGCTTAGTTTTTCTGGAGCTGCTTATTTATTCCCAAAAGTTAAAGAGGCAGACGTTTTGGATCAAACCCCCAGGCTGGGTAAAAGACTTTGCTGTCTTACTGTAATAAAAATAAGAAGTTCAGTCCAGCAGTGAACTTTTGGTGTTGCTTTTGCAAGTCCTCTTGGTTGCAAACAGACGCTAAAAAAGTTTATTTAACTAAAACTAAACCTGCATAACCAGAGAAACCATTTCCAGCATAAAGCATTTTAGAAGACATGCGAAAATGTGCATTCATAACCACATGATAACCCCCTACCTCACCCAGGATGACCAAACACCCCCAGTGAAGAGGAGGCGAATGCAGCCTCAGACTGACGTCCACTGGCTGTCAGAAAGTGGCGTGATCGACTGCGTGGTTCTGCTCGGGCCCAGTCCACAGCAGCTCTTCTCCCAGTACGCTCAGCTGACAGGTGTTTGTGACACTGAATGTGTTTATTTGCACATAAAAACAAAGCATGACCTGAAAAAACTATAAATTTAAGATCTTAAAAAGGATTTTTATGGAGTTTTTCACTTTACAATGTCAGATTTATTTGTAATATCAGTCTACAATTAAACCACAGTTATTCTTTTAACAAATAAAACATGAATTTTTCTATGTTTATCGTGTCCCTTACCAATTCATTTCTTTTTATCCTTTTTCGTATAGTTTTAATGCTTTAATTAACTACTGTATGTTGACATGGAAAATGGAGGGAAAATTGAGCAAGAAGAGAAATTAAAAGAAAGAAGAAAAACTAATATTATACTGTACATTACCATACATTTTCCATAAGTATGACTCAAAACTATACTTCTCTTCCCTCCATCTGTCAGGATATCAAGCCCTACCTCCTTTGTTTGCACTCGGGTACCACCAGTGCCGCTGGAACTACGACGATGAAGCCGACGTGAAGGCCGTAGATGCTGGATTTGATCGCCACGACATCCCATACGACGTTATCTGGCTGGATATCGAGCACACGGATGGGAAGCGTTATTTCACCTGGGACTCTGCCCTTTTCCCTGAACCAGCCGGCCTGCAGCGCCACCTAGAGAGGAAGAAGAGGAAGGTCAGTTTTAAGATGCACCGTCTATTAACTGCCTTTTTTTTCCTGCTTGACATATGTCACAAATTTAAGTTATTTACTGTGCATATGTTTCTTATCTTTCAGTTGGTTGTTATAAGTGATCCCCACATCAAGGCTGATCCTGATTGGTCGCTGTACTGTGAGGCCAGAGACGGAGGGCATTTTGTCAAACACAGAGACGGGCAGATCTATCAGGGCTCATGCTGGCCAGGTAATGTTTTTCTCACTATAGAGTTTAAATCTAAAATGATTGAAAAGCCTCTGCTGACATAAAAATAAACCTAATTTCTGAATGAAAATGAGATATTTTGAGCTCCTCCACGTAGAGTATAGACAAACAAATGGATATAATTTTCTTGATAGCTTTTTTTAAATTCTTTTTAACTGGAGTTTTTATGAACCTCTTCTCATAGGTGAGTCCTCTTACCTTGACTTCAGCAGTCCCAACACTCGAGCATGGTACTCCAGATGTTTCGGCCTGGATAAGTACAAGGTGAGTGTAAATATAATCCATAAATCAATACTACTGTATACATGCAACCCAATGTTTCCATTTTGAATTGATAAGGTTTAATCTTGTTTAAAACAGAAGGACTATACTGATCCCTGATGAAGGCCAAAACACTCTTATTTTTCTGTTCTTTCTTTGTGGCTAGGAAAAATGGCTTCTCATTGTCATATAATAATGTTTTTTATATATATCATATTATCACTCACTGAGTAGTTTTACAGCCATAAACTCGCAGCAAGCAGTTTTGGTGTTGTTGAAGTGTTTACGTTTGATGCAGGGGTCAACGCCATCGTTATTTGTGTGGAATGACATGAACGAGCCGTCTGTGTTCGACGGGCCAGAGCAGACAATGCCAAAGGACGCAGTGCATTGTGGGGGCTGGGAGCACCGGGAGTTACATAACCTGTACGGCTTCTACCAGGTGAGCGGGCTCATTTAACGTACTCTGATACGGGTCTGACACCAAGGTTTTTTTGGATTGAAGGTGTGTTAAAACCTAGAAAAACATTTTTAAGGCCCTTCCAGGGACGGGCATTGGAAATTAGCAGGAGCTATAAAAGCTGTGATACATTGGATAATTGTTGTGCAATTCTCTATGTATATTATCTGTCCCTATCAAATAAACATTAAATAATAATAATATAAATTCCCCAATAAAATGCAGAAGAGGGGAGTTCTTAAGCTGGTGCTGCAGGTCTTACAGATTACAGTACAATCGCATCTTCACCGCCTCCATATGAGAGGTGTACAACTTTACTAAATGACAGTTATTAGTAAAGTGTAAGAACTGAATTACTGCTTCTTACTGGTTTCTTGTGTTTTCTCACAGCACATGGCCACAGTGGAGGGTCTGATAACTCGCTCAGGTGGATTAGAGAGACCTTTTGTCCTTTCACGCTCCTTCTTTGCTGGGTCACAGAGACTTGGTACGTTTTTCAAATGAAAAATAATCCCCTGTGATGTGTTCATGGTTGTGCACTGTTTGACGTGTGTTTGGGATGCAGGAGCGATATGGACAGGTGACAACGTTGCCAGTTGGGAGTATCTGAAGATCTCGATTCCAATGCTTTTGTCTCTAAGCATGGCAGGCATAGCATTTTGTGGAGGTGAGCGCAGTATCGTACATGGTGGATTGATTTCATTAAATATTAAAATCACAACTAGAATTGTTATTGACAGGTTTGAGTGACAGAAATACTGGACTTTATTTGGCAAGCTTAGCTAATAGACAGTAATTCTGTGATGGCACACACTGCACAACTAGTCGTACAGTAACGAGACTTACAGTGCTGTAATGTGCTACTATTTATTTTCTTAACACTGTTGAGTCTCACACATCCTTTTCTTTGTGTTTCAGCCGACGTCGGTGGGTTTGTTCAGGATCCGGAGCCGGAGTTGCTGGTGCGCTGGTACCAGGCAGCCGCCCTGCAGCCATTTTTCCGAGGTCACTCTGCAAAGGAGACAAAGCGTCGGGAGCCCTGGCTGTTTGGAGAGGAAGTCACCGCTGCAATCCGCACTGTGATCCAACAGAGGTGCTTTAAATGAGGTGTCAGACTAATGAGTTTCAAACAGGGAAAGAAGGAGGGATAACGGGAGCTCTTTGTCTTTGTTAGTGCAAATTACCAATTAATTATCAATTTTTCATGTCCAGATTAACCAGTGTTTGGTGGTTGTCAAATTTAGCATCCTGTGTTTTATTTTGTTTTATTTTGCTGGCACATTTTGCTTAGAAAGACATTTGAAATGATCGATTTCAGCCGCCTCGATTGACCAGCCAAGACAGCTGAAATTGATCAATATTATTAAAGGACAAGAACAAATCCCTGAGAAACTGTTTAACCTCATTACCCCATAAAATGTCAGTCAACATGCAGAATGGAACACAAATTAACAAATGTGTTTGTAATGCATCCGATAAGACAAAAATGATGTTTTAATGATCCCTGTAGGGATATTGGGTTTGTTATGGTCTTGTCTCTTTTGTACTCAGGTACTGTTTGCTGCCCTACTGGTACACTCTGTTCCACCAGGCTCACACCTCTGGTCTGCCTCCACTCAGGTTGGTGCTGCCTCCACCTGCTGCTCAGTGGCAGTATTGCAGGCCCCTCGCTTTTATCATTGAACCCTCTGTAGCTTTGCCTTTGAGTGTCAATGTCTCTCGTGTTTGGATGATGTAATGTCGGCAAGCATGGATTTAACTCTAAAGATAGATAGATAGACTTTTAAGGAAAATTAAAAGCTCTATAAAACGTTTTAGAAATTCAAATTTTATTTAAAACCCCACAGGCCTCTGTGGGTGGAGTTCCCGAGAGAACAGAGCACCTTCACTGTGGACAACCAGTATATGATTGGTGACAAATACCTTTTATTTTTGCATTATTACTATTAGTATTTCACGTTTGTTTTTCTTAGTTTAACTGTCTGTGATTTCATGTAGGAGGAGCACTGCTGGCCTGTCCTGTGACCGACCCGGGTGTTCAAGAAGTCAAAGTCTTACTTCCTGGATCTGGTGAGGTAAATCAACCTGCAGGTAACATGTTTGTGTGTTGTAATGTATTCATGATACAGCTCAGTGTGGATGTTATATTGAGGCTTGTTTCTGTTTTAGGTGTGGTACGATGTCCACTCTGCAAAGGTGTTTAAAGGAGGCAGGACTCTGAGTCTTTCCGTCACCTTGGACACAGTTAGTGTTTGTCTTGACTCACAGCAGCAGCGGGGGCGGTGGGACTGTAATGTTACACTGTCAGTAGTTTTCATACGACTACCATTTAAAAACAGACTGTACTGCAGATCAGATTAATTAATGAGAAGTTATCTGGTTTGACTTCATATAAATTATATTTATTGGATTCCTGTTTTGCTTCTAGTGCAGATTATAGCACTGTACTTTTTGTAATTGATGACTTTATACATAATAAAATGCCAATTCTAAACTGAAATAAAGCCAAATATTCTAATAAAAGTCATCTTTTTTTATAGAGCACTTTTTAAAATCCACGTTACGAAGTGCTTCACAAAGGCAGCATTAAATAACACAGACAAGTCATAAAATGATCAGGTTTTAAAAGAAAACAGAAACCAATACAGTGTTGTAAAACTAAAGTAAAATCAGGAAAGGCTCTCAGACAAAAGTATGTTTTAAGAAAGGACTTGAAGGAGATCATTGACTCAGCTGACCTGATTTCCTCGGGCAGATCGTTCCAGAGCCTCGGAGCCCTGACTGCTAACGCTCTGTCCCCTTTAGTTTTCAGCCGGGCCTCTGGAACAGACAAAAGACCTCTGCCTGAGGATCTCAAAGTACGTACCGGCGCATACAGTACTAAGAGGTCAGAGATGTAGCAGGGAGAGAGGCCATGAAGAGCCTTAAAAGTAATCGGTAAAATCTTAAAATCTATTCTAAAACATACTGGGAGCCAGCGTAAGGAGGTTAAAACAGGATTATAATCTAATTATATAATGGAGGAAAGCTGATTTTCTGGTGTTTCCTCTGTTCAGGTTCCTGTGTTCCAGCGTGCCGGCTCGGTGGTCTGCAGGTCAGCAGGAACTGGATCCTGTACAGCCGAACTCCAGCAGCTCCCCCTCTCCATCACTGTGGCCCTCAACTCTCAGGTGAGCATCAAAGGATGTGGGAACATGGCTTCTGTTGGTGTACCAGGAATACCTGTACAATCTAATGCATTGCAGTACAGCCCTTCTAATATTTTGTCCATCTCCATTTACGTAATTAGTGATGGCTAAAATATTTGAGAAAGAAACATTTTTGATAGTATAATATGGTGCAAAGTTTTTACTTTCTACTGTAACAGTAGATGTTGGTCATACAGAGACGATTTAGCTACAAATGTTCAGGTTGATGCAGTATGTAACACAGTATGGGGCCATTTGTTCCAGTGCATGCTAAAGGTTTTTTGCAGGCCATGTAGCAAACTAATAATTATTGGTAAGACAGAGATGTAGCTGCTAAACAGGTTTAATATTTTAGTAAATACAAAGTGATGCATTTTAAAACTGAGGCAATGCTCATTCATACCTTGCAAAACCTGTTTAGTAATGAAACTCTATATTAGTTTAGACTTGTGACATAATATAAATTAATTAGTAACATCCTGACTGCAGTCGCCTTCTCTCTGCAGGGCGTCGCTGATGGCGAGTTGTACCTGGACGACGGCCACTCCTTCAGCTACCGTGACAAAAAGGCCTTCTGCCTGCGCAGGTTCAACATGCTGTCAGGCCGTCTGCTCTGCCGGTGAGTCATAACTCACACCTCCTAAAGAGGGGCCCAGTTTTAGCCCACACGTGAAAGGAGCTAAAAATAAACATTTTTTGCAGCCCTGCCAGCGAAGAAGGAACATTTGACTGTGATACTGTCATACAGTCAGTCACCATCCTGGGGGTGAAGAGCAAACCGTCCACAGTGGTTGTGCGCGTGTCAGGTGAGCAGCCCTGCCATTATAGTCACATATATTCACAGCTGGAGTGTAGCAACTGACATTCACACAGTATAGTAACATCTCATATGCACCAACGTGGGTCCCACTACAATCAAAGCCACATTAGCATCCATCACAACCAACAGTAAATGAGAGACACAGAACTGGAAAAAGGTTTAAAGGAAAATCTCTTTCATTGTTTGATAGTATGTAAGACATAATCTCTCACAATCAAAGATCAAAAACATCTTTCTTGACTCACCATATTGTACTGTTCACTTTGCAACACTTTGCTACAAAGAATCCTGGAAATTGAGGTTTCTTTTAGCTGTTCTCAGTAACAACATAAAAAAAAGGCACAGCATAATGTCTTTTCTTTTTTTATCGCCAGGTGCGAAAGACGCCTCTGCTGCATTTCAATACATGAAGACTTGCTGCATGCTGACAGTGAACCTGAACCTCAGAGCGGCGATGGACTGGGAGATACAGATAGGTTCGCTGTGAATGTGTCAGTCACCGATTTTCCCACCTTCGGATTTCTTATTCATGAGAGGAGAACGCCAGATTAACCTTGTCCAAATAATTTGTATTAACAAGTACAACGCTTGATTGAATATATTTTAAATGAAGACTCGACTAGAGTTCACAGCACATACTGGCACATGTCAAGCTAAGAAATAAGTCTAAAAAGAAGTGCAAAAGGGACTGCATGCACCACTCCATGATTATATTTTAGTTATTTTACTTGTGTTTAACTTCAGATTTACTTGTACTGTTGGAAAATCCCTCCACTGACTTCTGCTTCATCGAGTACTGTACGTCCTTTAAATCAAGTTTGCAGACTGAATCTGGGTCTATAGTCATAAACATCAAGAGAACAAAAGAGACAGATTTTAATGATGTCAATGAGAAATGACGTGGTGATTCATGGAGTGAAAGTTTACTGAATAAAGGGCAAACTGATGTGCAGCTTCCAATGTTACTCGTTGTAACAGACCCTCTTTTATTCTTAACATGCTAAACTAATACCTAGTGACAAAGCATATATTTAGTTCAATAACATTGTGTTGTGTTGGTGTGACCTCACCTCTTCCTAGCACCAAATGTTTGCATACTTAAGAGTGACACAAGATGTAAATCAAGGAGAAATAAGTGTAAAACCCACCAAGTTATAAATATGAAGAAAAAGCCAAAGAAAACAAATGGGTTTTTACTGATTTGTGCACTGATTTGGGTTCTCTGGTTCTCTTTGTGGGAGGTTGTTCCAGAGCTGAAGAGCAGCAACAGTAATAGCACTAGATATTAATAAAACAGATATCAATCTATATCAAATATTCTGTATTTTTTATGCTTTTTCACAACTATCTTTTTTCTACTTTCATCCCAGAAGTTGTTTTGGTATTCTGCATTTTTCCGCATTCATACCTGAAAGTAAAAACCACCTCTGAAGCAGAGCGTAGACCGTCATTTATGTCTGTTATGATTCTTTTACTGTTCACCGCTCCTTAAAGACAAGGCGATCCACTCCATACACATACAGTATACCTCGCTAGTCTATTGGTGATCATCTATACCCAAAACACTGGGTTAAATTTGTACTTTTCCAACCTAAAAATGCATGTTACTCCTCTTAAAAGTGTTAGCCTGCTCTAGTTATGCTGAGACTGCTCAACGCTGAGCTCTATTGAGAATAGGTTTAAAGGGGTTGAATGCCTTCTGCTGAGGCAGGGCATCTACCGACCACTCTTTACATGCCCTCTGGCGCGGCCCGCTGGCCTTTGTGTCACCCAACAATGATGGCACCGAAGCACCACAGCCAGGAGGGGATCATTGTCCGGTTCAGCCAATGGGAAAGCAACAAATAGATGTATATGTGATGTGTGAATTTCTGTGCATATGTGCGTGTATGTGCATGGTAATGCAAAGGTGAATGCATGTGGGGTGAATGTGTCTTTCACGCCAAGCGTTTGCATCTACTCTGTGACGAAGGGGAGGGCGACGTCACACAAAGAAAGAGCCAATCAGTCTTTAGCTGTTTGGATTTATGCCAGGGTTTTTAGGCTTGTAAGACTTTAGTACAAGTGGCAAAAGCCGGGTTTTTAAAAAAAAAAAAGTCAGCTGAGACAAGATGCCCTATACACCGTCTGGTTTTTTCTGTGACCGGTTGATCCGGGAACGAGAGAGGAGAGACGGGGAAGGGTCTCTGAACAAGCCCCTCCGCTTCAACGGCCAGGACTACAACGCCCTGAGACAGGAGTGCCTTCAGAGGAAGACCCTGTTTGAGGATGAGTCTTTCCCGGCCACTGTGGAGTCTTTGGGCTTCAAGGAGCTCGGACACAAGTCCAACAAGGTCAAGAACATCGTCTGGAAGAGGCCCAAGGTAGGAAGCGGGGGTTAGACCTGGTCACGTTGATCGCGAAATTAAATAAAGAGGGGATGGATCACACATGTGGGAGGTGGGATGTTATTTTTGGTACACAGCAACATCAAACCAGCACGGAAAACTAACTGCTGCTGTGGGATTTTACCTGGAGAAGCAGATGGGATTGAAATACTCGCCACCAAGTCCTACATGGACGGACTAGGATTAAGTTACTGTATTGCCACACATCATTATGCCTATGTTTCCTATTTTTTGGCTTATTGGCACTGAGATAATGGATGTTTTATTACTTATCTATTTAGAGACAGCTGTAATTTAGCCCAATGTCAGTATTTGCCAAAAATCACAAGCATGTAGTACGACACCCTCAATCCTTAGACTAACAAAATCAGATGCATAGCTGATGTGAGACTGGTTATTGCTCATCAAGGTGACTCTTTTTGTTTGTTATTGTCTGCAGGAAATCTGTGAGAACCCTCAGTTCATTGTTGGAGGAGCCAGTAGGACAGACATCTGCCAGGGAGATCTTGGTAAATGATGCCTCTTTTAACACTTTGGGCACAGTAATAACATCACAGCATCACAGTGTCAACTCACATTGACATTTTCTTCATTTTGTGAAGCGAAAGTTTCATTAAGAATGATAGGAGGGGTTTAATTTAGATTTTCTTTGCACCAAACTACAAACCAAACTAGCAGTTGAGAAGGACATTTTCCATGCTGATTGACTTTACAATGGACTGAAATCCACCCCAGCGTAATGTTGACGATTTAAAATAACAAGAACAACCATCTGTGGAAGGACAAAAGGAAGAAATCCACAGTAAAACATTGTCCTTTCATTGTTTGGTGTCGTATTAACTGCTTCAAGGTATCGTTGAAACTCACTGACTGAAGCAAAAATACACATCAGGTTGGGAAAAACAGTGTGACTGGACTGTGTACATACTGTATGGAGCCACTCTCAGTGTATTCCACATTCAGTCACAGTCTGCATTCAGACAGCTTGGGGGGTGACAGGGTAGCAAACATCCCATCGACCCCCTGCACACGGCCTCTCAGCCTGCAGCGGCCTCCCCATATTGTGCTCAGTCTTTTGGAAGGGAATCCAACCAGCAGCACTTCTCATTGTTGTTCAGTTCAGACCGCAAATAAAGGGGGACCAAAGGGACAAAGGTCCTGGCAGACACTGTTAACCATTCCCTGTTGAAAAACTTACATTGTTTCCAGCCCGGCAGCTAACACCCTGTCACACACCTGGGCAATCAGAAAACACACACGTCAGCGGCGATCTTTTCCTCCAGCAAAAACAAAATATGTCGAGCAGAGAAGTTCCTGTCGGTCTTTGTTTTTGTTGTGAGTGAAATCACAATCGCCAAGGTTACAGTGGCGGCTATTTTCTTGTTGAACGGAGGGAAAGCCGACACATTTACAACTAAATCCTCACAGTAGGAATTGGGGAAAGGCAGAATTTTAGAAATCACACCAAATGTCTATCAGAATCTGTGTTTAAAAAGTTCCCATCCTGACATGCTGAACACATTTACCTTGCACTTTGAACTCCATTAGTACACGTTTGAAAATCATTTATAAGCCCAAGAGGCGATGAAATCACCCCACCTGTGGTTACTATTTCTTGTGTATGATATGTGTATTGCTCTGCTGCAGTAAAAGTCATAAAAAAATTGTATCTAGGTGAATTTAATGAAATGATTTTCTGCGTTCAGGTGACTGCTGGTTGCTGGCTGCCATCGCCTGTCTCACCTTGAATGAGAAGCTTCTCTACCGCGTTGTTCCCCACGAGCAAAGCTACTCAGAGGGCTATGGCGGCATCTTCCACTTCCAGGTCAGAAACAACCATCTTATTTCCTTGTATTCCCACATAGCCTCCTTCCTTCAGCATCTTAAAATCAAGTTTACTGTAACAACATTCATTAGTGGAGAAATAATTCTGATGAAGGTGCTTAAAGCTTGTTGAAGGAATGTCAGTGGCTTCTCCTCCTTTTAACAGCATTGTTTCTTCCCTCTAACCTCCTTCTGTCCTTCAGTTCTGGCGTTATGGCGACTGGGTCGACGTCGTCATTGACGACCGCATCCCAACCTTCAACAACCAGCTGGTCTTCACTAAGTCCGCTGAGAGGAACGAGTTCTGGAGCGCCCTGCTTGAGAAGGCCTATGCTAAGTGAGTACTCTTCGGCTGAATGCTTACATGAACATTGCTCAGCTACTGTCAGCTACTACACATGGCACTTTTTTGTTTTGTTGGATTGCAGATTTGCAACCTGTTTGATTTAGACAGCTTGCAGCTGTAATTTTCTTGTAGCTACATACAGTATATTATTACAGTTTTTACAATTTTTCCAGACGTTGCTTTTTGGGTTGGGGCTAAATATTAGGAAGAAGAATAGAAATAATTTCATTTAACGAGGAAAGTGTCTCACTAAGATTAAAAATCAAGGCCAAGGTAATAGCAGCACATATAACAACCTGAATATAACGCAGAAGTTTAAGAGAAGGAAAGTAACACAGACACTGATACATGGATATGTCTAAATGAATGTGTAACATCTGTGCTCCTCCCTGTCCAGGCTGCACGGCTCCTACGAGGCCCTGAAGGGTGGAAACACCACCGAGGCCATGGAGGATTTCACCGGTGGAGTCACTGAGTTCTACGAGATGAAGGAAGCCCCCAAAGAGCTCTACAAGATCATGAAGAAAGCTCTGGAGAGAGGCTCCCTCATGGGCTGCTCCATTGATGTGAGTCCGACATGTTTAAGAGGATGAGCGCTGTGATTCCCAGGTTAATAACTGGGCTTTTCACTGTCAGCAGAGGTTTATAACTTAAGACCAAACTGAAAAGCTTTGTGTCGCTGACCTCTTCTGTTGCATCTGTAATCACACCTAAAAGGGATATCATTTTAATTTGTTAATTAAGAGCTTTACTTAATTATTTCCCTCTATAAATGTTTTCTCATTGTTTTTCTTTTTATTCAACTACTTTATTGTATTTCTGTGGTAAAATCTTATTTTATTTTATTGTATCTGTTATTTTATTAGTATTAAAATTATCTCTTTTTTTTAAGCTTTTTTATTTTGTTTTGTTTTTGTTGTTTTGTATTTTATCTAGTTTTTAGTCTAGCTTTTATTTAACTCTGTTTATTTTCTTAATTTTTGTTTTTATTATTATAGCTTTTAAATCTCTTTTATTACATTTTTATCATTTTTATTTTCTCGCATTGGACTCAAACTCTTAAATTGTTTTGTTGTTGTTTTTACGGTCTACACTTTGAACTGCATTAAGCTGTATGAAAGGTACAAATAAAGTTTGACTGATTGATTGATTGATAAATGGGTACGTGTATTTTGTGTATCTGCAGTCCCTGGTTCCTGCTCGCTTTGAGACGCGTACCGTGACGGGACTTGTGAAGGGCCACGCCTACTCTGTGACGGCAGTGGACGAGGTAAAGCTGGTCACTGACAAACACAACAATACTGTGTGTAATGAACCGGGATTGTTCCAACGCTGCGGTCCTGCAGAGCTGCAGAGCAAACAGTAACAATGGCAGTGCTAGTTAAAGGTCACTAATGCTGCAAATGAAGTAAATAAATAAATACATTATCGGTAAGTAGGAGTTTAAATGTGAGTATCTCCACTTTGTGTTTTCCTACAGTGTAAACCGTCTCAGCACAAGGACTCTAAGGTTCGCCTGGTGCGTCTCAGGAACCCGTGGGGTCAAGTGGAGTGGAACGGCCCCTGGAGTGACAAGTGAGGAGTTTTTAACCACCTTTACTCATAATTAAATCTTTCATTTAACTTTTCTGTCACAGAGGAGCTAGAGTTTGTCTTAATATTCCTTTTTTATTTATTACAACATTGAGCTCAATTCTTCCTCTAGTTAAAACGTGTCGTGACTAACCGTTCCCTCCGACAGCTCTAAGGAGTGGGCCACGCTCTCTAAGGCTGAAAAGGAGAAGCTGCAGCACCAGAGTGCCGAGGATGGAGAGTTCTGGTGAGTTTTACTGCAGCTGTGAAATGTGGATTTAATTAACAGGATCTCATGTTTATCTGCTAAGTAATTTTAAATTTAGTTCATAGGGAATTAAAACGAACAGATATACAAATAATTCATGTACGGAAAAAGACAATTATTTTAACACAGTGTTGAGTTTTGCTTATCATTTCCAACCAACACAACTACTGATTACTAAAGTGTGAGCGTTTTGCTACAGTGATCCTACGAGGAAAGCACTTCATCATTTTGTTGGTATGTGGAGGGAGCTGAACTGTGATGCCACATGTAGAGATATTAGCCAGATGTCCCGATCTCTTCTAGGATGTCATTTGAGGACTTCAAGAAGAACTACACCAAGATTGAGATCTGTAACCTCACCCCCGACGCCCTGGAGGACGATAAGATTCACAAGTGGACGGTTTCTGTGAACGAAGGTCGCTGGGTGAGAGGCTGCTCTGCTGGGGGCTGCAGGAACTACCCAGGTACCTCAATCTACAGAAGAACACAACAATGTACTCCTTCCTCAGACCTTTTTTAGCCCCACATCAGAAGAGCTCGATCACTCTCGGCTTTTCACTTTTTCCTCTGATGTATCATTTTCAGAATCAGAAACAGGTTTATTGCTAAGTGGGTTTTCACACACAAGGAAGTTGCCTCTGTATTTTGGTGCAAAGTAAGAGAAAAGAAAAAAACTACTAAAAGTCAAGAATCATACATACAAATTTAACATGTCAAATACATCTGTTTTTATCTGTGTTAATATAAAATATATTTCTTTTATGTTTGTATGTCTTATATAGAGAATCAAGTCTTGCACACTTTATCAATTGAAGAATTACCCTCCTTTCTGTCCATGAAAAATGACCATAATTACATCGAAAGAGCCTGAATGTCTCCTTTTTAAATGATGTGTTGTTTTGGATCCCTACTCTTTTATCAATACTTATTATTAAGAGATATCACCATGTATTGGAGAACACAAAAAACTAAGAACAATGCGGGAAAACACTCATTTCAAAACATAGAAATGAAATAACAAAATACAAAAACTACCAAATGTGACACCTGTGAAAATACCTTCTAAATGCCCTGCAGACACTTTCTGGACCAACCCTCAGTACCGCCTTCGTCTGCTGGAGGAGGACGATGATCCCGAGGACAACGAAGTGGGCTGCACCTTCGTGGTGTCTCTGATGCAGAAGAACAGGCGGAAAGAGCGCAAGATGGGAGCCAACCTCTTCACCATCGGGTTCTCCATTTATGAGGTGTCCTGTTCTTATTCACCACTACAATAAAAACAAAAATAAAATAAGAAAAGTAATAATAATAATATAGGAAAAAATAGGAATATAGTCAAATAATAGGAAAAAAAGCATGGGATGTGCAACTAGTAATACACAAAGTCAACATGTCAACCTAATGCACATGTACATTGTCACATCTGCACACATATTTACCCTTAACTTGCATCCTTAAATGCTTCAAACACTGATGTTGCCTCTGTCTCTCTGCAGGTGCCAAAGGAGGTAAGGCAACGAAACTCACAGTGGAGCAGCAGTTTGCAAGTTCATTACACCCTACAGTGTTTGTTTTCATATCCATGTTTCCAATTTTTATTATCATCACCAGTTTTTCTCCAATAGTCCTGGACTTGACTAACCTATGAGGCAGTTTTTCCCAAGTGTTAGAACTGGTCAACATTTCCTACCGCTTCCCCTTCCAGATGCATGGGAACAAGCAGCACATGCAGAAGGACTTCTTTCTGTTCAACTCCTCCAAAGCTCGTTGCAAGTCTTACATCAACCTGCGCGAGGTGACCCAGCGTTTCTGCCTGAGCCCCGGGGAGTACGTCATCGTTCCCTCCACGTACGAGCCGCACCAGGAGGGCGAGTTCATCCTGCGGGTCTTCTCTGAAAAGAGGAACACCTCAGAGTGAGTGGGTGAGGGCGATCAGGGTGGTAAGCAAGGGGGTGAGCTGGGTAAGAGGAGGGTACATATATGATATATGATATAATATTTAATATGATCAAATAGAAATGTTAAAGAAGCGTTCAACAGTGTTTAGCAAGTCTTTGTGAGGCTGAAAAATCACAACTAGAGACTAGAGTTACTACAAGAAAGATGTCTGTGTTTTACACTCTGAAATACAGATCCTCACGTGTTGTTTTTGTAGATAATGAGATGTACATTTTTTTTAGCAGTACAAAACAAAAACCTATAGCCACTGTAGATACATTTCCAACAATACCTAGCCCTACTTGTTAATATTTAAAGTAGCAGCAGCAGGATTGATTTAGCCTAGAAAATACCAAGTTTAATGGGGATTTATCTACCCTCCATGTGCAATTTACAGTGGGGGTGTGTGTGTTTGTTAATGAGGGTGGGGTTTTGTCGGGGTGCTTGGTGGGTGGGACACAGACCACCAAGAACAAACAATTTTAACGGCAATTTGATTTGTAGAACTGGAAGAAATCGGCCCCAGTTCGAAGCTGTTATGGAATCTTTTTTAGGACAAGCGACTTCAGATTTGGGCATGATCCGGTAAACTTTGAAAATATTCAGTGCTGAATGCCTCAACAAACATCCACTCCCCCAACCCCACCCCCACCCCCACCCACCATGCTGCCCTGGAGGACCAGACAGCATGCAGAGCCGGCCTGCACTCTGATGGACCGGGACCTGGCTGTGAATCAGGCTGTGGGATGGATGACGGCTCACTGTGAAGAGCTTTGTTACTAAAACATGGCTTTAGATTTAACATGAGTGCAAATAACATAATATTAATACCATTAGCTTGAACCTGTGTCTGGGTTATCACACAGTCATTTATTCACTGTCAAACTTACTTAAAGCCCATCTAATACAAAATGTAAAATCAAGAAGACGACGCCTTCTACAACCAAGATTGCCAAAAATACGAAAAATCAAGAGAAAGTACTCTTGACTGGAAGAAGCAACAGGTGGTACTGAACTAACACATTTTATTCACAGCTTCATAAAAAGTTTGTGGAATCATTTTGCCCTTTTAGTCCAACGTGAGTATGGGACTATACGCCTTTAGAAACCTGTTTTAGTCTTGAGCTCAGACTTATTTAACTGTTTAGCTTCATGTCTGATGAGAAGAGCATGATTGGCTGTAGTAAACAGATGAGTGCACAGACTTGTGGTCCAGATGAGATGTTGTTGTCACTATCATGACTGCTGTTTGTTCGTCTTCACCCAGGGAGATAGAGAACAGGATCGAGGCCGATCATCCAGTGGTAAGTGACGATCTTTTCTTTTTTTGTGACTTTGCAGAATTTAGGATATTAGGGCTTCTCCGACACAGGCTGACTTCTTCTTCTTCTTCTTCTTTTACTTTAAGTGACGAAAAAAGAGCTGCAGAATGACAAAACTCTCTTCTTCAACAGCTTTAGTTTTCCATCCAACATGCATACAGCTCCCCATTTTTTTTAATCTAAGCAATTCAAAGCTGTTCTTGCGTAAAAGCCACAGAAAATAGTGCAGTGTTGTTCTGTGTCCTAAATAACCTACATACCACTTTAAAACATATATTAAAGCTAGTCCTTCCTTCCTATATGTTCAACACGCGTCATAATCCTAATAAATGATATGAGCCTAATACTGTATGTGAGGTCAAAAACTGAGTGTTTCACAGATTTGATCTCCACATTTTTTCCTTTCACATCTTCTCCCTCTTGTCTCTTTATCTCCTTCTACTTTGTGGCTCCGTGACGCCTCAGCCGGCGCCGGCCTCAGCGGGGGAAGAGAGCGAGGAGGACCAGCAGTTCAGGACTATTTTTCAGGAGATAGCCGGCGATGTGAGTACAGGGAGTACAGGAAGACAAGGGGGGAGGAACTGAAGAATTTGACTTTCAAACGGTGTTTTCGGCCTAATAGCTAAAGACATTGACTTTTTGAGTAAATATGTGTATCGGCGAGTTATGAATTAAATTTGAATGGTTGTCTCCTCTCTTCTTCTACTGTTCCCCTCTCCCCTCTGGTGTCTCTCGCAGGATATGGAAATCACAGCCAACGAACTGAAAAACGTTCTCAACAGAGTGATCACCACATGTGAGTCCTGTTAGATCAACTGAACTCAACTGTACTGTTTCACAGTATCATTGCCTCTGTTCGTTTAATCTTGATCTCTCTGGATTACTGTCTCTGCGTGGATTACAATCATTACAACTCTCTGACTTCAGGTTCGGGTTCAGTTCTATTGTCATTCTTACAGTACAAGATTGCAATACTTACAAGGAAGATATGGTGGAGGTATAATCGGCCATTATGTGCAATATCATGGACATAATCATTGAACATTTCAAATAAACCATATACACTTGCTTGTACTTTGTATTTGCTCGGGATGAATAAAGTTCTATCTTATCTTATCATATCTTAGAGTGAAGATGAAGGAGGGAAACCAGACAATTCAATAATCTTGTTGATATTAGAAGTGATATTAACTACTCAGAAACTTGCTTAATGAGGAAACGTGTCCTACTGGAAGAGTCTTCCGTAATTCCGAAACATTTTATAGGCTGGAAAATGAGTTTTGAAAGCCTAAAATCTCTCCAATCGTCTCCCTACAGATATAATATGCTCATCCAGTCTTTATTTATTGCTTGTACTGCCCTGTGTCTCCCTCCAGATAAGGACCTGAACACTGAGGGCTTCAGCCTGGAGAGCTGCAGGAGCATGATTGCTCTGATGGACGTATCCTTTGTATCGAGTGCATCGGGCTGGCTGTGTTGTCTGCAAGGAGGCACAACCTGCCGAGACCCATGGCGCAGGGTCTGGGATGGACGCTCACAAAGTCTAGGCCTCATTTCACCACACAAACACACTGATGTTTCACTTAAAGGATACAACGCTTCCATTTGTCATTATCAAATATGCTTTTGAGCTCTGAGTGTGTTTTTACTCCCGACAATTTCCCGACACACAAAACAAAACTTGCACTCACTTTGTGGGAAAGCAAATGTTGTTTTGCAGCTCAAATGTGACACGGAAATGATGTTTTTAACTGAAGTGTCAGTTTTAGGCTCATAGAGCAATATGGGAATATGAAGCCAGTTGTTTTGTGAGTGGACACTGACAAATATGTTACACGATTTTGGTCTTAACTGCTTCCGTTTAGATGGATGGGACAGGTAGACTCAATCTTCAGGAGTTCAGACATCTGTGGAATAAGATCAAACAGTGGCAGGTGGCAATGCTCTCTCTCATTTTATATAATAGCAGTTATACTCCATCTCTCTCTCTTGTCTTTTTTGTTTTTACGCTTTACAATCTAATCTTTCCCTCTTGAACTTGGTCTGTAAAGATGAGCTTACTCCCAGCTGGGTGATCTACATCAAACTCACCACTTGCTCTCTTTCAGGGAATCTTTAAGCACTATAACGCTGACCAGTCCGGTAGCATCAACAGTTACGAGATGAGGAACGCTGTCAATGATGCAGGTAATAAAAATGAGAAATTCTTTCAGTTCAACCACATTACAAAAAGACTATAAACATCCGTGCAGATATTTTGGTGTTTGCCCATTGAATGTGGGTTTTTGTGCTCACAGCTTTGAAAAATGTAAAATTATCCAGAGTAAGCATGACTCTGGAAAGACGTTCCAGAGGCAGTTATCTCAAAACCACAGCAAACAAAACCCAAACTATCTGAACGGCCAGATAGTTCTAGGGATTTTTGTAATTTTGGTGAACTGATCCTTTAAGGTTGTTGTTTGCAACATACATGAATTAAACACTTGAAAAAGTACGTGCTACATTTTGAAATCATGACATCGATGATGTAAGCATGCTGTTTGTAGACTGTAGGATTAATTCAGTCTGTGCTGCTTCAACTCATCCTCTAAATGTTCTTGTCACTGTGTACAGCCATGTGTCTTGTGTCCCGCTCAGGCTTCCGTCTCAACAACCAGCTGTACGACATCATCACCATGCGCTACGCCAACGAGAGCATGAACATCGACTTCGACAGCTTCATCAGCTGCCTGGTTCGGCTCGAAGCCATGTTCAGTAAGTCGGTGCCTCCCCAAATCTGTCGCTAATACAACATTTTGAAAATCTTCTTCCCGGCCTTGCATCAGTATTTTACTTGGTGTTGCAAACGACCTTTCACATCTTCTGGAAGCGTGTATTTCAGTTAAAAGTGGTTTGACACTTCACTCTGCAAGATTTTAACGTCTTTTATCAGCCTTATTTTACAAAGTGCTGCTGCCACATCCCATCTAATTGACACCTTATAGATTCAGTCTATTTGCACAGATGAAATTGTAATGTCAGGCACAGATGTTTCTCTATCCAGAAGCTGGGAAAAATGTAAACCAAAGAGGGGAAATACAGCCATCAACAAGTAGGCTCATAGAAAGATAGCAGTGTATTTGGGAAATTTGAATTTATGGACAATTTCTTCTACTACAGCTACTATCGGGTGCACAAGAGAGGAAAACATTGTCACCTGTGTCAAGTATAATTTTATGAATGGGTCCCCCTACCATCCTGAAATAAATCCTGCAAACCCCCGGTGTTGTTTTGTATAAAGCATCACACACCGGGTTGGTAATCATGCCTTTGTTGTCGTTTTGAGCGAGATGTGAAGTGTGATGGGGTTTTATTCTCTCCAGGGGCGTTCCAGGCCTTTGATCAGGATGGAGATGGTACAATCAGACTCAGTGTCCTGGAGGTAAGCTGTAAACTCGCTCCACAACCCCTTGAATAAGATGTTCTTCCACTCCACAGACAGACATGACATGTTTTTCTTTGGGCAGCTGATTTGTGTTGATTCCCACCTCCGGCTAAAAGTGCTACTATTACTGCTGAAGTGCATCTAAAGAAGCATCAACATGCAAAAGAAAGACTATTCTAAACTAGCTAGGCTCACAACTTATAAACATGTCTATAAGTTGTGAGCAAAAAATGCCGGGAACCACTGAAATAAACTATTATTATAATCACAAATATGTATAAAACCGCTATTACTTCACAATATAAAAATTAAGGAATTACTTGAATTCTTACAGTAATTTTAATGGGTCATATGATAATTGTACAATTGTGCATTTTAGTACACAAAAAGTAGAACTTAGCTGAGCTGACTTTGCCTTTCTGGGTAGTGTAAATAAAGTAAAAAATGGCCACCGTGAGAAGGTGTATAAACCAGATTTATTGAATCTTTTCCTTCTCTCCATCTGCAGTGGCTCCAGTTGACCATGTACGCCTAGAAAGGCCCATCCTCTCCCAGGTGAGCTCCACTCCACACGAGGACCAGACCTGCCAGCCTTTACCTCAACATTCAGTGCGCCCGATTGTCGTTAGCTCTCATCCACTTCACCTCCGGCCTTCCCTCCCTCGGTCCCAACAGCTCTGCTATTTCTACTCTGAAATGTTCCAAAATGCTTCTTCCATTTAATCTTTTCCTTCCTCTTCCTAGTTCCATCTATCTACAGTAGGTCTCAGGCCTTTTGCATTTCTTTCTCTGCTCTTGTCCTTCCATTATCATCAAAATATCACTCTCCCTTCAGCCATTAGCCTCTTATTTTTTTAGACACCCTCACGTAACACTTGTACAGTACTTTTCTCAGGCATCAAACACACACAACCTCTTATTTTTCTGTCACAATACCTCACAGAGCTCCTTCTACCACCCCCATGTGTTATCTTCTTCTTCTTCTTCTTCTTATCAAACTGATCAGCAAGGGCTTTCTTCCTGTGTTTATTCCAGTGACCTGGGCTCTCTGGTGGACAGTGAATAAACTTGTGAATCACCTCTACACCCGATATATTTCCTGAGCAAATATCACTCTGCTCCCACTCTTGTTTTTAATCACTTATTTCTGTTAATTTTTTGTGGGCCTCAAGAGTCACATTTCACCCCACTAGCGACTGTGCTGGGTACGAGCTCCAGTCTCATGGATAGCGCTCCCTGGTGGACAAACTCAGGCTTCTTATGTTCATCTCAGCTCCAGCCAACAGGAATTAACCCCCCCCAGAACAAAACTGTGGAGCTGACGACTTATTACTTCAACATCGACGTTTCGAGGTTCAGATATGGATTTGAAAGAATATGGCTAATGGGTTGGACTGCAGCTTTTTTGTGATTTTCCTATTAAGGCTTTGGTCAAATGAGTGTACTGCATTTTTAACCAAATAAATAAATGTGTAGTTATTGGTTTGACTGCGTTACCAGTAAATTTGATGTGAAATTGTGGTGTTTTTTGACCTTTAAAATGTGCTTTGTCGTTAACATTTTGGCCATTCTGACACATAAGATTAATTTAAAATCAGCATATAAATCAAAAGCACCATATAAAAAGACACAGAAAATTGTTTTATGATGTTGCAACATTTTTTTTAATTAACAATGTATTAGATTGCCTTAAAAAATATCTCTTCACAACTTTGATAACTGAAAAACTTGAAGAAACTCAGGAATGCCAGGTAAGAGGGGAACTGCACGCTTTCCTCAGTCATAAATAACGAGCGGATGAGGCGAGTTTGGAAGATGGCAGCTGTGAGAAGGTCAGGGTTAACTCGGCTGAGAACTAGTCCTTAAAAAAAAGAAGGACACAACCAAGAGAGCTGTAACCACACAAAAGTATTCCAAAGAGAGCGTCAGCTGGGCTTTCATACTGGTTAAAACTGGTTGAATACGCCTTGAATAAAAGTGGCTTTGTGTTACCAACTTGCCTGTTTTTAGGGGGTGAGGTATGGCATGGGAGATGAATCCTAATTCTTCCCTTCAAGCTCTTCCATCAAACACCTCCTCGAAACATCCTTCACCTCCACACTTCATTAGAAAACTATCTTCACTGTGGAAAATACAGCTCCAGCTTCTTCTCGATGCTCCAAATATAGAATAAATTCCCCAAAACAACATCTCCCAGAAGGAAATTGTGTCATTAAAACAGTACTTCACACTCACAGGGTTCACCAAATGGAGTTAAACAACTCTCGACGTTTAGGAAGAATAAACCCACACAGATAAACACATGTAGGAACACACAGACACACCACCACCACCCACCACGTCTTGGTTCTGTTATCACTGCAAATGTAAATTCTCAATTGGCAACCTCAGGCCAAGTCACACACACACTGCACCAAAGTCCCTCAACGCCTTAATATCACTGAGCAACAAAAAAAATTAATGAATCCTAAACCGCTAACAAAACAAAGAGAAATTGTTAGAAACTGACTTTTTCTTAAAATAAAAACCAAACAGAAAATAAATAAATTCAATGAAACTCCTTCAAAAGAAAAAATGAACTAAATCACGGCCTGGGAGATTACACCATACATTTCTTAAAACTTTAAATCACTCATAAACATAAGGTTACTTTGAGTGGATTATGGCAACTTAATAAAAGAAAAAACAAAAAGAAAGAGACGGACGAACTATAGGTTGCTCAACATGACACATCACAACAACAATAAAAACATCTCTTAACCCATGCCATAATGTAGCCAAGCAATCCGGAAGATGACTATTGGGTTACTGTTGCAGTTTCAATAGAAAAGCATGAACAAATCCCTCTGATACTGGCAACACTGAAGTTTCTTCAATAAACAAAAGTCACATGTTACTTTCTCTTAACTTTGGTCAGTGAAAAGAGGAACCGCAGTGGTCGGACAGACGGAGAGGAAGGCGTGTTTTGTAGAACGTAAAAAAACAACAACCACAGAACAACCAACCCTCCTTTCATGATTGTATTATGGTTGGATTCCAACACCGAACATAAAGGATGGAGTCGTCAGACGCCACTCATCAGGCTCGGCAGGAGCGCTGCTAAGTTAAGTGGGTCCCAAGAACATCCCCCCCAATATGGGAGGTTAACGGGGTAAAGATGGGGCAAAGGGAAGAGGGCTCAGGGAGAATCAATGTTCCCACCACCAGCCCTTAAGGCTCCAGTTCCGTCTCCTCTTCAGCATGTTTCTGCATGTGCACCAGCATCCCCTGCAAGAGACGACGAAATGTCCTCCAGATCAAGTTCTAAGACCCAAACGTTCTCCGCTACACACTAAAAAGACAGTAAAATGGTGTAAAAGGAATAAAAGCTTTTTTTTTTTATACCTGCTTGGAGCTGTTGCGTGCACAGAAAAACTCTTCACAGTTTTTCCAGCGGCACTTGAGCATCTGGAAGTTGCCACTGGTGTGGTCATTGATCAGGTGCTGTTGCAGATGCGCCGACATCCCGAACACCAGCGAACAGCCGTGCCACTGTCAACACAAAGGCACCTTTATTCACTAATAGCCAGGTACCCACCCAGGCAGTCTGCAGGTCGAAGAGGACAGCCTAATGTTTTTTTATGTTGTTAAATCAGTTTGAACTCTGCGTGAAGCGAAAGAGGCGAGGTCAAAACGTGACCGGCGGCGAAGATGTGTCGCCCCGTTCCTCATAGAAACTGAATGTGGAGCAAAATCCAGTCTGACCACATTTTCAGGAGACAAAAGAGCAGCAATCACTGATGAGGGAGTTAAGGTAGATTTAAAACAGTGCTGCACACTACAGCAGCCACCTGGGGCTCGGAACCATGACAAATCTGAGGAAAAACATATTTCTACTATTCAATGTTCAGGGTTCGTACAACTTTTTAAAAGAGTAAAAATCAAGCACTTTTCAAGCATTTTCAAGGTACCTAAACCAAGAATTTCCAGACTCTCGAAGCCTTTAATTGTTACTATAAATGCCAGGAGACAACAAACAAATATGACGATGGGATCGTTTCATTTCAAATATTAAAATCTTTTTGGTTTAAATGAGCGATTGTGTCGATGATGAAACACCAGATTATGTTGAAAATCAAACATTTTTCAAGGAGTATATTCAAATTCAAGCATACCTTGATAACATAATGTTATAAATGAAGCATTTTCCAAACTTTAAAGACTTTGTACAAACCCTGAATGTTAGGTTTATTTGTATAGCGGTATGTTCCTCTAGTGCTTTATTATGTGAATTACTGGATAAGATTGCCTCTAAAAATGATTCAAATCAGATAAGAGGGAAAAAAGGTTGAACTGGTGTCACTTCTAAAAGAGGCAGATGTCTCCTGAATTTTCTTGATTTCTTCTATTACAGTAGCCTAAATACCAAAAAGAAACCCAGCCACATGACTCAGCTCTGCTCCCCATCCCTGATCTCACCCAGCAGCGGTAGTTCTGCATCAGGTTCAGCTTGACGGCCTGCACGCTGCCATCGTAACAGCCTGTGTAGATCTGAAACACGGAATGAGCACAAATAACTTAAGTTAAGATCTGATCTTTAAGCTTGTGCTCTCCAAATATCTGCAACAGAACTTGTTTGCTGTCCTTAATATATTCAGCACTGAAAACACATATAGCTCATATGTTACAGAAAAACACATCAGCTGGTTATAATCTGATCTAAAACATGTTTTAATGTGACAGAAAACATAATTGTGTTTGAGAGTCAATCAATTTTGTTTATTCCTTAACGGGTTACAGTTGTCTCTATTTAACAATTTTCCTGACATATAGCACTGGAATAAGCAGGTTTCTCACCATGTTCTTGTGGATAGCCATACACATCACCATGTCCTTGTGTCCACCATAGACCTGCAGCTGGTCATGAGACTGTGGAGAGAATAAAATCCGTTCAGATTTTCTTTTGTGAAGACATGAAAATATGCACAAAATGTTCACACGCAATTTTGAATGAGCAAATTCAGTGGCTAAAAGACTATTTAATATAATTTAAAGTTGGATGGTTTAAGGATGCAGACCTGGAGATCATAGACGCGGACAAGTTTGTCCAGACAGGCGGTCACCATCACCTTCCCCAGGACGGCCACTACAGTAACAGCATGACTGTGGCCCTTATAGACCCGCACCAGCTCTCCTGTCTGTGGCGGCACAGAGTGAAGATAATGTGTGACGTACATACTGTGTGTATAAATACGTTTCTCAAACATTATAACTTGTGATGCATCTGAACTGTGCATATGGCTTCGCTTACATTTTTTTTTTTTTCCAAGAAAAGAACTATAAACATGTAAAATTGTGACATATCTTTGTTGTGTTTAAACAGGGTGACTCACATGGATGCTGTGTGCATAGACACATTGATCACTGGATCCACTAAATACCAGGTCATTGACCACCTGAGAGAGAGAGAGAGAGCACAAGAGAGGAACAATAAGGAATTAAACTCACTCTAAAGACTCACTCAGCACCTATAAAATGTAAAACATGAGAGAATCAAGACTTGAAATGGGAATAAATATTCAGATAATACACTCATTTTCTTTACACAATCTTAGCACAGTTCTCTGAAAAAAATCAAAGCACTAGTTGTAAGTTGTTTACTTTTCCTGTCTTTCAAACGCTTTTAACAACCGCACTATATATACAGAAAGATTGATTGAATTTGTGTGCATTATGCGTGCCTGCAGAACGTAGATATATTTATATACAACAACATGTACCTTACATACCCTCCATCACTACAAATCACCAAAGCTTAAAGTAAGCCATGCAAAATGTCTGTTTTTCACATTTCAGACTGGACCTACCTTCATGCAGAGCACAGTTTTGGTGTGCCCCTCCAGCGTGCGCAGCAGCAGTCCGTTCTTGGCGTCTCTCACGCTGATGGTGCTGTCGTAGGAGCCGACCAGCAGGATCCTCCGGGCTCCCTCCTGTGACGAGGCCAGACAGCTCACGCCGCGCGGCCCGTGGCACTCAAACACATCCATCTGCTTGTTTGTCTAAATGATTGCAAAATACAAATGAAAGTCTCTGGATAAAGGAGTCACTTGCTTCCAACTTTTCTCCCTAAAGCTAGCCAAATACATTTTCTGACATGATGCATTTAAAACTAGTTTTGAAAACACATTTTTTTTTCCACACTTGTGCCAAAATGTAACTGTGTAAAAATATTAACTTCCAAGGCAGCTTATGACTTGACTTCAATATCTAATCTATCAATTTTTGTGACATTTTTTCTGTGATGCAGCCCAACTTTGTGATTTAAGGATGCCACATTTTTAATTCTGAATAAAAATGTTGAGGGTGCAGGTATACATAATACATCTTTTTATATAACTGCTGTATGTCACAGGTTTAAAGGCTAACTGCCACAACTACTTCCGTCCCTCCTTTAAAAGGCACCTGGATCAATGAACAACACATTTGAGGAAAGATGATGATGAAAACATTTGCATCATATTTCCAAATAATTTGTTCATCATTAGCACCACTCTGGAGCCCAGAATAACTGCCTTAGATTTACAGTAATAACAGTATTACTGTAGGCTTTTTGTGTTACACCGCTTTGCTCACCTTGAGGTTAAAGGTCACCACTGTGCCATTTGCCAGACCAGCGTACAAAGTCTTCCAGTGACTGTGGAGGCAGAGGACTCGGTCTGACAGAGTGAACTGCTGCTCCAGTTCTCGTGTCTGTGGACATGAAAGAAAGAATGAAAGAAATGACTTAATTTATGCTTTGGGGCACCAAACTAAATCAGTCATAGAAAACGATAGGCTTCAAGGTGAAAGTCTGGTCCAAATTAAACATAAGTAACAATAAAAGAAATGTTTAAAAAATGGTAAAGCATTGTTAATTTAAAAAAAAAACCACTCAGTTATTAATCAATGCATTACTCAACAAATCCCATAATGTGTATTTGACCAGATCAAACAGTGACTAATTAATTCACGGAATACTGAGATAATCAATTATTAATCTGATTAATCAGTAAAAGAAGACACATGTTTTTACCCTGAGACTGTAGCAGCGGATGGTCTGGTCACTGGAACCAGAATAAAGGCGATGATGCAGGCCGGGAGCCACGGACACCAACAGGCAGCTCACTTTGGAGCTGTGACCCTCAAACACACCCACACATTTGTGACGCTGCAACAAGAATGACAACAAAATTGTTTGTTTGGTTGTTGCTTTCACAGGAAAAGGGAACTTAACGCAGTTATGGGTCCAACGAAACCCCTGACATCCTGACTAACAGCGGCAGAAATTCTCAGATCAACACCCACCACTAGGTCGAAGGCTTTGACGGTCCGGTCTCCTGAGCACGTGTACAGCAGCCCGTTGTGGATCTGCATGGCGTTCACCGCCTCCTGGTGGCCCTCGAACACACCCTCAGTGGGCAAATCATCCTCACCGTGGTCAGATGACACGTCTGTGAATACACAAAAACCCATACATGAACACAAAGATAAAGAGCATTTTGAATTAATGCAATTTACTTAAAATGACATAAATAAACATTAATAAAAAGAATAATTATTATCTTCATAGCTTAAAAGACAACATTTCCATAGGGTTGGTCACTACAAATGGCGCAGAGGTTTCTAGTTCTCTAAACTCTCTCCAGGTTGTAATCTGTTTTAAACATAGAAAGAAATTCATTTTTACTCAACTTTCTCAGTCAAAAAACTCAAATATACATGATGTAGTTTATGTAAGTGTCATTATCGTCATCAAAGTACCTAATTTAACAAATGTCCCCTAATAAATTTCCTACCGATGATTTTCCGAAGTGTATGTTTTGTTATGTTTTTCTCGTGATGGAGGTCAACATTTAAATGGTGGGTAGACCAGCGATCAGTATGCTGCAGGTTAAATATACACATTCTCAGAAAGTTGTGTCCGTTCATCACTGCACTCATCGTGCTGTGCAGCGTCACTGAAAGTCAACTAACAACTCTATGAATATCGTGTCCATAAAAAGTAATTTGGGCACTGCAGAGTTTATTTTAACGTGGTCAAGGAGTGTGACATTTCTAATTCTGGCTGCTCAGAAGGTGGCATGAGTTTATGTTTGGTTATGTATTCAAACATCAAGACTACCAGTGGGGTCCAATGTCTCTGTATTGGTTTAGTGATGGTGTGCTACTCATGTTTTAAAATACTACTAAAAATGTAAGATTACCTACAAGTGCCACAGCAGCAGGAAGTTCAAGGAAACTGGGTTTGCACTTCTCTCTCCAGCTCTCTTTTTTCATTCTTGACAGAATTATTAACTCACTTTTAATGTGAACAATCGAGTGCAACGCAATGAATGTCTTCCAGGAGAGACTGTCTGAAAACGTGCTTCCACATGTTGAAACAATATCACGTCTCCCCGGCTCTCTATGACATCCGGGTTTTCACTCCGCACACCGTACAAACTAGTTCTTTTCAAGCATAACCCGACCCGTACAACAGGAGCAACTCTCCAGAGATGAACATACCTGATGAGGTCTTCGTCATCTTGGGCAATGTGATGGTAATCTGCACGTCACTGTGGGGAGAAAAGGGTGGAAATGATGAGTGATTTGCTTTATGGCTGCCAAAGTTTAAAGTGAGACTCCATACAAAGATCATAACTGGTCTTTAGCACTGGCACAAGCTATTATGAACTCTGACGCCTCTAAAATGCAGCTCTTGCATCTTATAATTTTGGTGAGTGTGTTATACATGACATTTGTTATTAGTATGTGTTGGGTTGGTGCGCCTGCAAACACGCCCCTAAGAGCACATGAGTAACCTAGGTAGTTTCTACATACATTTATGGCATTATAAAGTCATATTTTAAATTACATAAATTGTATAGTGATTTATTTACTCTTGATACCACTTGATAATATTTTTTGTGTACAAGTCATCTGATCCTGTCAAATGTCCAATATTGTTTTTGTACTTTTTTTTGCAACTTTACTTTTACTGACATTTTCAAGCTAAATAAGTCAGTTACCGTGGGCAACACTTGTCTTTCAATGAAATGTGTAATGGGCAACATACTGTATATATCGTCCATTTGTTCCAGTATTTATATATTGTTCATATTGTTGTCATAAGATATTGGTCAATTTCACCAAACAGTTTATTTCACTTACTTTACTTAATTATCATTTTAAATGCAAAACTGAGAAAACAAACATTGACAAAACAATGTCAACTAAAGGCCCACTTGTTCTGGAGCTTTTGAACGTATCACACAGTCCTCATCAGCACATGGAGTTTGCTCAGTGGCCGTGAAACTGCAGATGTTCAGACTTTCCCAGATTATGACCAACTCAAGTGTGATATGGTTGAAAGCTCCAGAACTAGAGAATAGGACCTTTAGTTAGATAGTGTTTTGTCAACGGCTGTTTCCAAAGGTCAAGAATGAACTGTCAAGTGTCAACAAAAAAATGAATGTGCGGGTCAGGTCTCACCTCTCAGAGGATTTACACAAATCCATGTCACTGGTGGAGGTGACATCATTGCAGGCCAAGCTGTGAGGCTCAGGTCTGGAGGAGTCTGGGACCTGGGCTGGAGGGGGAGCTGGAATCAGGGCATCCATGTGGGGCTGCTGGCAGGCTGCAGTGACCTCCATGCTTTCTCCTGAATCTAAGTTCGCTGTAAGTTCAGCGGGGGCCACCTGGGGGAGCTCCACCATGTGTTTGGGGGACTTGAATTCAACTTTCTCATGTCTGAAGGTCGGAAACAGCTGCCTAGAGGCCCCCTCACCCCCCTCCATGTTCACGTCACCCTCTCTATCTTCTGAAGGCTGAGTGGAGGTACTGACCTGAGAGCTTCCACTGGGTCTCCTACGTGGTCGAAGCCACCTCGGCCTCAAGGCCTCTCCATCTATCTCTGTGTCACTGCTCTCAGGCTGCTCTGTCCCTTGGGCCTTCTTCAACACCTTCCTCTTCTTCAGCTTCCTTACACGCTTTCCACTCCTCAGTTCAGATGGAGAGGCAGGCAGATTAAGGACTGAGGGGACTGAGGGCGGCTCAAAGGAGTGCGTGGCTGCAGAGTCAACACTCCCCACCTCAGAGCCCCTCCTGCTGGCTGAGAGAAGCTTTATGGGAGTTTTAGAGTCAGGCAAAGAGGTGAGACAGTCCCTTGTTGCCTGTATGGCCTTTTCCGTTGTCTCAACCAGCCCTGATAGGCTCTCCTTGCAGTCTGCAGGCTCGCCAAAGTTCTCCCAATTATGTTCTGCATTAGTTTGGTACAGCTCTGGCTTTCTTTCAGGAGATGGCTGGAAATTAAGGGCAGGATCTGCAAAAGTTTCAGATGCACATGGATCAGTACACTGCAAATATAATTGACATGAACACTGAACAGAAACTGAGAGGACATTTTTGAACATTTTCTCTATTTTCCTTTGAGTTACTGCACTTTTCTAAATGTAAAATATCTGGCAGGTAAAACCCATGATTGTCTATTAGTATGTGTATTAGACGCTGATTAAATTTCTGAACATTTTCTATGATTTAGGACCAGGCAGTCCTGGCAGACATATATGCTTTTAAAGGTTGAAAGCCCACGGGGTAATGGGGTTGTCTTGTGAACAACATTATATTTACATTTAATGATTTTCAGCAAAACACATATTTGATCTTGAATGGACTCCCTTCCTCATAAAACATTTTTGGAGGGTTAACATCCATGTTTGCTAGATTGCAGTCTTCTTATTTACTGGCTTTTACTGGCATGTTGCTACATTTCTTGTCATATAACTGCCACCAACTGTCCATTGGTGGTATTGCATGAAAACATTGGCAGAAATGTACCATATATCCTGGGACCCACACTGCTCCATAGCTTCAGAAATTCCACATGGTACTTTTCAGTAATTTCTGTTTTGTGTTTCATTGTCTGTTACATATCTAGTTGAGCCAATGGTAGCACAGTGGAGTGATAACAACAGGGACAGTGATCAATCAGCACACAACGTCAAATAAACTAATAAAATGAATAAATAAATTAACAAGAAAGAAGACATTGGTGGCACTGCTATCAAATCAATGTCCTTGTCTGACACTGAACACTGATTTACTCCAATTGTGCATTAGAAGATGTTACCTGGTGGAGCGACAGGCAGCTCAGGAGTGGTGCTGTGAGCAAAGTGCGTTATATTGTCCACAGGGTCCGTCTCGGAGCTGACATGGACAGGAGACTGAGGCTCCTGCTTGATAACTACAGGCATGAAGGGAAGGCTGGAAGAGGGAGGGGAGGCACGCTCGGCAGGAGGACTAGGACTGGGGGCAGCAGCAGTGTCCGTAACAGAGGAGGGCGTAATGAAGGAGGGCATGTGTGGTTCAGCTTCTACTGAATCCATCTTCTCTTCTTTTAGCTTGACCTGAGGTGCTCCCTCCATACTACCTGTATAACACACGACGCACAACAAAATTCCAGTGTTTATTTCAGTTGTGTTTGTTTACTACACTCATCACTCTGGAAAATGTAATGTACTGTATGTGTGCTATGACAATGTTAACAACTTGTGTTCAAAACAGTTCTAATATAAATTGGTTTCTATGTGTATTCTGTCACATTTCACATTAAACCTCAAATGTAGTCACTGGCAGTAAAAGTTACCATTTAATGCATTTTATAAAACTTAATTTCATGTATTTCATACTAGGACATGCATCCCTTACACTGCATCCCTTTTAGTAACTCGATGCGCTTGTTTCTCAGTGTGCTCATCTCTCCAGTCACCTGAAATAGATAAAATCAGAGCCATCAGACATATATTTCTGCTTGTAAGTGGGTAATATTCAGGTGATTACTGACTTAGGAACATGACATGAAAAGCAAGAAAAATAAGGGGTCTAAAACCAGTATGTATAAACTTACTTACCAAATGTTATCACTACCACACTTTCATCCAGTCTCTCCCATACACACACATTAATAAAAGGTTACATATGTAATTATGGTTCTGTGAGTGAAGAGAATCTCTCCACCTAGTCACAATGTCCAAACAGTATATAGAGATAACCTTCAAGACTGTTTGTCCTACAATGAAAGTTAAGAGAACAGACTGTTTTGGACAGCCTTCACTACCTCTACAATATGAATAAAAAAGTGGCTGGCAAGACAACAAATACTCGCTAAGCTCAGCAAACTGTGGACATCTGCTTCAACTGCACTGGCCCGAAGATTAGGCAACCCTCCAGGAGAGAATCAGCCACTTAGAGGGGGAACTCTAACACTCTGTCTCACATTGGGAAACTGAAACATAAGTGTATATAAACACATACACACCAACCTGCTCTCGTGGAATCAAAATGAAAAGTGAAGGTTGGACATGTAGGTGCTTGAAATGATTGAGAACTCTTCTTTTTTTACCTGCTGTTTTACCACCATGAGACGCTGAACCTCCATGTAGGCAGCCTCCAGTGCAGCCCGAGCCTGGATCAGGCTGGTGTCCACAGTCTGCAGGGAGCGACTCAGCTCTTCCTCCCGCAGAGATACAGCCAGCAGCTGGTCGATCTGTAAACGCTCTGCACAGAGCCCAAAAGATACTAATGAATCATCAGTTGCTTCACACAAGCTACAACATAGCTCAGAGTCTCATGTAGTCTGCCAATGTATTGCCTAAATGATGACTGAAGCGGTCAAATCACTCCCAAATAGTGTGAGTAAAATGATACAGTATATACACATGACTTCATTGCGACAAAACTCGTAGATACAAACCTTTTTTGGATTTGACCTTCCTTCTTTTGTTATTATGTTCCAAGCAAGAAGTCTCTGCACTTGGAACATCCTACAAGAGAGAAAGACAAGAATCATATTAAAGTAGACACAAATAAAAGTGATTGGTCACACAGACCTTTTTTAAAACAGTACTATACTATAACACCGTCAGACTCACAATTGACAGTTTTTTTAAAAGTAGTTAAAGATTAAAATTGATGCAGCAGAACCAAAGATACCTTCTTTTTTATTCCATGCATTCATCTACCTTGTCAAAATCTCGCGCCCATATATTACCCAAAATGCAATTCAAACACCGACAGTGTGGTCGGAGATTCAGATGTTATGCTAGTAGCTGCTAATGTAGCCTCAAGCCGCTTGCCTAAAGTAGAGATGAGGAGCGGGCTAGACGTCTGGTAAGCTCACTTCTTTCTAACTTCACACTCATTTTCATTTTCAAACTCAAGTCTTCAGCACCAACCGACACTGACTCAAGTGACATCACTTGAGGCAATTTATCAGAATTCGCACAGCTCCCTCTGGAGCCACAAAAGGCTTTATATAACTTTTTTCACAGTAATACTCCCCAAGACCTGTAAACAGACTTTGATGTGTAAAATCGGTGAAGTTCCCCTTGAAGACTGTTTCCTTTACTCACCCCAGCTGCTCTTCGCCTCTTTCCTGTTCCCTGGGCGTCGTACTGCTCCGTCCCCGAACTGCTGTCCACGAGCACTGAATCAGACCGCTGGAGGGCCTTCACTGTCGCAGACGTTAATTTGTCTGGCTGCTTCTGTGCTTTAGCCTCAAACTGACCAAGTATCTGCTCTACCTCTTGCTGACGCTGATTGTCTTTGTTCCCTCGAGCAAATATGGGACTGGGAGAAACGGAGGATCCCTGCTGCTCTGAGCTGAGGCTTTCTCTTTGTGCCGTCTCCTTTGACATCAGGGATGTAAACAGGGAGTGTGGAGTGGATGCAGGGGCGAGGCTGCTCTCTGATAAGGAGCGTTTTCGGGAAGAGCCAGAGGCAGAGATGTCCATCAACGACTCCCATTGGAAACCCTCTAGCAGGGGAATGTCGTCTTCCTCCTGGCTCTGGTCCTCCTGTTCGCATGGCACCATCTCTATCCCAAACCTGGCAGACAGGAGATAACATGAGCTTTAAGTAACTGAAATCAAAAACACCATTGAAAGAACGTATGCACTGCAAACTCTAAATGAAAGATCAAAATTTCACCTCGGCATGCCTTTTCCTTTGTCTTGCTTCTTCCTGACCTCCTGATACACCTGTTCCCAGTTCACATTGCGTCGGGACCCAGAGGAGCTGATGAGCTGCCGTACAGTTGGTTTGAGCCCGGAGTCCTTTTCTGTGTCACTTCTCCGTGACTCACTCAGGTTTCGCACCCGTCTGGCAATGTTCAGGTTGGGCTCGTGGCCACCTGTTTTGCTCTTGGAGCTGATGTGTTTGGTCAGGTCACGTTTCAACACAGGAGGGAGGTCAAGTTTGGACAGGCTTGATGTGTTTGACCCTAAGACCGTCTGTGCTTCACCACTTCTGGAGGTGTCACTCTCTGAGCTATGCCCTGCTTCAACAGCCTGCATGGCTTCATCTGGGGCCACTGGGCATGATTCCTTTTCCACTTTCTTCCTTGTCTCCTCGTCTTCCCTACTTGAGGCTGCAGGCTCTGAGCTCTCCATGGTAGAGGTGCTGACTTGCAATGATTGGAGAAACTGGCTGCTGTCTGAAGACGGCAATGCAGGCTTTTCTGGCATGACTGAGTCAGGTAAGCTTGGTTTAGCTGCATTCTGCCTACAGTTGTTTTCTTTGTTCACTCCAATCTGGCTCTGTACATGATCCCTCTGCTGTTCCTCCACAATGTGCAGCGCCATTTCCATCCTGTTGTTTCTAGAGCTATCCAAAGAGCCCCTTTTTTCTAACACAATCTGTCTGGTTTTCTTGAACGTTTCAGTGAGCTGCCGTTCTTGCCTTGATTGAAGGGGCCCAATAGGTGGAGCCTGGGAAGTGAGTCCACTCTGCTTTGTGGCTGATTTTGATTGTGCATGTGCTTGACTGGACACTTTGCGGAGTTGAGCTCCATTGTTGAGACCAAAAAGTGAGGACATCTTCCGATCTTTATGTGGCAATGGCTTATCTGCCTTCTGATTGGAAGGGCCAGATGTGGCGTTCTGCTGGCCATCTCTCTGAGCACTGCTGCCTCTACTGCTGCTGCTGCTACTCCTATCTCTGGGTTTGGTTTGGGGGTTTGTTTTATGCCTCTCTTTCTCTTCCACACTTTGTCCACTTGAGGTCAACTGCCCTGGTTTCTGTTCAGGTTGGGACTGCCTGTCAAAGGCACTGGCTTCTGGTGCCTTGTCTTGCTTCTGGGGTTTGGGGACTTTGAGGTACTTCTCTGATGAGTTTGGGTTGGTATCCTTATGGGGTACAGATTCAAAACCCTTTGTGACTGGATAGGGTGACCAGCGACAGGCTTTGTCCAGCTTTGGATTGCTACCAAAGGTCTTAGAGCTCTTACCACTGTTGTGGTCAGGTTCTGCTGTTTGCCCCTCCCCATTCTGAGGCCCATCACTCTGCTGACCTCCATGCTCATTGCCTGTATTTTGAAACTGGTTAAGAGCCTGGGAAAAAAAACTGGGTGGAGGTGGATACAAAGAAGGCCCCATGAGGCTCAGGGGCCGGCCCCTTTGTGGGTACTGAGAAATATTGTTTCGGCCATAGATCCCGTTACTACTGCCTCCGTTGCTGAGCCATGGCAGTCGATTTCGTTGATTGCCATAAAATGCACCCTGATGGCAGTGCTTGTTGCCCAAACCTTCCTGGCTATGCAAGCTTCCACCAGCAAACACTCCAGGTGCCCATTTCTGAAAGTTGGGAGGTTCCTGAGCATGCCAGGTGGCGCTCTTTCCCTGTTTACTGTGGTGCCAGGGCCGTGCTTCCACTGCTCTGGCATTATACTGGTTGCTCCTGTACCAAGAATTGTGGTGACTGGACCCACTGAAGCCCTGTGATGGCTGCTGCCAGGCACACTCCAGTCGGTAGTGCTCCTTAGCTTCCTTTAACTTCTGCTGAAATTCCTCCTTTCTCCTTCGATCATCTTCTTCTTTTGCCAGCTTTGCAGCAGCAGCCTCCTTCTCTTTTCTACAAATAAAAAGAAAGATGAATATATATAGATATATATAATTTACAAATGTATTACATCAACTTCCATTCATAATGTCAGGCATGTAGCTGGCAATCATTGGTAACTTGTAAAACAGATCGTGTAAATAGGCAATTGTTTGCAAGCAAGTTTGCCATATCAACTTAAAAGGTGATATAAAATGTCAAAGTTGTGTTCACAGCTTGTTTCTGCTGCTCCCAAGTGGCCAAATAAATTAATGCAGGTTTAAAACTCCTTGACTACACTGGGAAACTGAATAAAAATCATTATTTCAGATAAACTGGAATTAACACTGTTTAACAAGACTTAAAAGAATTGGTTCATAGTGTGACCTACAGCACTGACCTACAGAGAGAAAAGATCTGGCATGTGACAAGCTGACAGTGTTTGCCTTCAACAAACGTTTCGAAGGTTTTTTTCCGAAGGTTTCCAGTAAGACAGTGAGGTCAACATTGTGTGTTATGTCAAACATGCATGCAAAAGGCGCATTTGAAGAGGTGGTCTAACAGGACAATTAATTAGAGGCATGTGTTTTTACAATCATAAAACCACAATTATATATCAGAGGAAAATCCATGTAATTTATTCCAGAATTCAGAGATTCACAGGGTTGGAGTTAAAGTCTTTGGTTGTGTTTTACCATTTCTAGAGGACAGTAAACGTGAGGCAGCATGTGTCTGAACTTTGTATGTGCAGGCTTTTTTTTAGGCTGCAGTCCTGAAATACGACTCCAACCACTGCTCAACTTGAAGCAGCACCTAAAACAGGCCTGTGAGCACCACTGAGCAAAATGTGACTATACATGGCGTATGGTACACACAAGCAAGAGCTCGTGAGCTATCACTTACCTTAAATTTGTGGTTAAATCATAAAAACATTATAAACATAGAATCAAAGAAATATTATAATGGAAATACTGGCCACTGAATTTTAGTTTTATAAACTGTAATATTTCTTATGGGCCCTGGTCTAGTGATCAAATGCCATGTTGACAAATATGAAATATGTTTAATTTTACTAAAAATGTTCCCAAAAAACATTTTTCATATTCGCAACAGAAACAATTTAATTAACAGTTTATTATAAGCACTTGTAACAAAATGTATGTTTTCACCAATAAATAAGCATTGGACAACTTTTTTTTAATTTCCAAAAAATTACTTTTTGTTAATACTGCAACTTTTTTGTTTTAAATCAACACTATTGACTATTATTCCCCCAGCAGCTCAAAAGCTAATAACATCAAAAACATGTGTTCATTAGCACGACTGTCTTACCTGATCTGTTCTTTTCTCTTCTCAACCAGGTCCACCAAACCCCGATCGAAGTAGTCCTCGTCATGGTCGTTCCCAGCATGCTTTCGTTCTGCAGCCTTCACATTCTGCTTGTGCGTGGGACTGGAAATGTGGCTGGCATAATCAGTGAGGCTCACCACCGTTACCTTGCACACTCTGCACTCATGTCCGCAGTCCCTGGGGAGGGAAGGCGAGAGCGGGCGTTCAATCGTTCCTTCAGGCATTGTTCTGATCTAGCCTGGTTTAGTTTTCTTGCCTGCAGAGCCGGCGACAACGTACTCTAGCTCTACTTTCTGTTACTTCAAAGTCAAAATAAAATCAGGAAAGGAGAATACTCAACAATCCTTAGAAAATAACTTGTCCGAATTCTCTAGTCGTCACAGATCAGGAGGTAGCTAACTTATAATTTTCTCTTGTTAAAAAAAAAAGTTAAAATCTTTATCTTCCTGATCTTGTTTTTCCTTTCTTCAGCAGGCCATAGGTGGCAGGGTGAGGGCAGGAGGAGCAGCCAGGCTGGACACAGGCAGCATGCTAATCTAGCTGTTTATGTCCAGCCACCACAACCAGCCATGCAGCACAGCACTGGGACGCGTGGAGGGGAGAGAGGCACAGCACCCTCAGCCTAGTGCGCTTTCATGATGGTGTCCGCTGCGCTCTGAGACTCTACAGAAGGCAATGTCTGTATTTGACCTCACACTTCCCTCTGGGAGCCACGAGCCAGCCCCCTCCAGGCCAGCATGTGTTATTAGAAGAGGCCTGAGCATCCTGCTGACCAATCCCAAGCAAAGCCTGTGCAACTGGAGCCTTGAGCAGCTGCTCATAGCCTCCACTTCAAAACCTCTCCCAAGTATGTCATCCCGTGGTTCTGATCGGGGCAGTGACTTTGTTGGCTCCTTTTCAATTTCTTTTTCAAATCTGTGTCATGGCATGCTGCCATTTCCTGACCTCTCATGCAGTTGGCAAACTCTTTATCAACGAGATAGGGTTACTTTTTCTTTTTGACACGTTATTTCTCAGATGCAGCGGTGGGGGAAATACAATCTGAATTAGTATGATGTGTGATGAATTCCTTTGCTGGAATTGTTTGTAAGTCAGCATCAACCTCACATAGACCTGTATGAAGCTGTATCCAACGTCAAGCTTCAGCCATCCCATTCTTGGACAGGCCATTTTCTAAATCACCATGCACTCTTGTGAAACTATAACTTTTCTTTGCTGATTCCAAAACTTGGCACTTGCTGTATACTATTCATATCTTTTTTTCAAAATTACCTGACCATCACGTTTAAAAATTTGCCATATTTGCATATCAACGTTTATATGAAATCCTTGTAACTTAGTAACAACTCAGTATTTGCTCCACTCCAGATTCATCTCAGCGACAGACCACATACTTTTAGTAATCTACATGGGTGTCACAAGACAGCCAGTTGCCTTCTATCGGTCATGCCTGTTGTTCCGGAGAGATTGCGTCTAAATATATGTGCTACAGTTGAGACAGCTGCCCATATATCCACTTGCCCAATAACTATGAACATGTGCCTGTGTGCACACGTGCCTAATGACCCAAATATCTTTGGACAAAACTCTTGAAACAAAGTCAAAGCTTTTGTATTAACATAACTAGTTCATATAAAAATAGTGTATTGAATAAGATGCAATTATAGTCCAAATGTTGATACTTAGTATTCTACTAAATGTTGTGACCCCGATTACTAATCAGGAATATGTATCCATGATTATCTGGGAAACATTTCCATATTACTAATTTCTGCAAAAATCAATATGAAATTTAGAGTCATGATACATGATATCTGTGCATGTTGTTTATTTTTGGACAACTCACCGGCCTTTGAGCTTCTCCAGCTCACGGTGGTGCAGCATACTTCTCATGTGCTCGTCCATCTCCTGCAGAAACACAGTGAAAATAAAGCTCTTCTTTTAGGTATCCATAAACTTGGCAATTTCCTGCAAGTTTCCTTGTTTACTTAGGTGGTAGATAACACTTTATTGATCCCCAAGAGGGGGAATTTACACGTACCAGCAGTGCATAACACAGGTGTATATCCAAATTTGGTGATTTTTAATTTTTCAGGTAAACTGAAGGATGGTATGTTCCTTTATGGGAAAATTCTCCTACTTCTTAAGCTAAACAAACCATTAAAACACCCAATTAGATAACAAAAAAAAGAATTGTCACAAAGATGAAAACAGGGCTGTTCTTTTTAGCTCATGAAAAGTTGACTTTTGGGAGATAAATTATTGTGCAAAAGGTATTTAAACATGGGTGTAACAAACTTATGTTAAAGTACATACACACAGAACCATGTCCAGATTACCAATAAATCCCAAAAGAATGTATATACATTATTGCTGTATTGATTTTTTTGTCAAACCCTTAATATTCATTTTGTCAAACAACTTGTGTAACTCCAGTGTCAATGTAGCCTGAGCTCCTGAATATATCATATGAAATCACACAGTTTTTAGACATTCATATCATGTTTGAGGGTGAATTACCTGCTTGGAGACGTGGACTGTTTCACAGAGGATGCACTTTCGGTCTCTTGCCATCTTGAACACAAGTGGAAATCTGCCCATTACTGTCAATAGAGATAATTTAATAAAGCAAAAAGACTTATCGATCACAGCTTACACAGGGTAAAGCAACAAAGTTCTGTAAAACCTGAATTATGAATATAATATATATGGTGTGGTGACTGTGGTTCAGCCTTAGCATCAACTCATCAAACCAACACAGTAGAGGGAGCTCAAGGATGATTTTCTCTTAACAACGACACCTAGCTATTCAACAACATGCCTCAGTGCTGCAGCCCAAATGCCAGCACAGGGTTCAACCTGGAGTCTGGTCTAATTTCAGTCTGCTGATTGAGCAACTCTGTGGCCAGGAGGCAGCAGAGCCATGACAGCATCGGGGGGCTATGTCTGGACTTGTTTAACGTTCACAAACTAACGCCAGCCACAAGTCAAAGGCTGAAGGTGAAGTTACGCCTGTGGCTGCTTTTTCTACACTAACATCACCTTCTCAAGATGCAACTGACTGATGAATAAAAGTTCAGAGAAAAGATTTCAAGCACTCTGTCTTCTTTGTAATAGCTTTGGTGCAGTCTAAAATAAAACCATAACAAAAAAAGAAAAGAAGTTTTGGGAACTGAACTGAAGTTAGAAAAAGTTTTAGCACAGTTTTGTGCAGGATGTGCAGGATGAAGTAAAATCAATTAATGAAGAAGAAAGATATCTGCACGCTGAAAGTAGCTCCAGTAATTGATTTATTTATCTCTGCAATGTTTTGGCCGCATAGACAATGTAATTGGCACTTAGAGAACATAATGTCATTTAACTGTGCTTTTTCTAACTCAAATCTGGCTGGTAGCAAAGACATATAGAATACTTAATAATTCACAATATTGATTATCTGGCACTCTAACCTTCCCACAGCCAACATCCAACAAGGCTCTGAAGGGGATATTGATTGGCTAAGAACAAGAAAGGAGGTACAACACTCGGCCTGGTAGAAAATGATCAAAATGTTATTACAATTAAGATTGAAATTTCGACACGGTTGGCCTTCACTGGGTAAAAAAACACAAAACTCAGGATTCTTGTACATTGTGTATAACGATTAAGCCTGGATTTTGTGTCTATTTTACCTGATGAAAGCTATCCTGGCTGAAACATTATGATTCAGACAGAAATTACAGAAAAAAATATTTTACTACATGTGGCTCTCTTCTTATAATTTAAGGCAGTGCCTCGTTTCCATCTACCGGTATCTAGGCACAACTTTCTTACCTTTACCATATTGACTGACTAATCAGACAAACAGTTTAATATAGAATAAGACTTATAATGACCAAGGGTAAGGTCTGGAGATCCAATCGTCCTCATTAGTTAGGTCTATATTCTGTTTATGACATTATGAAATGCCTAACAATACCTCCATCACCATTTCGCTTCACACCCAAAGCACCACAGGGCAGCTACTTATAATAATAGTAAGATCCAAGGGTCGTATTCCCTTTCAGCCACTGAACCTCTAACAGACAGTGCAAGATATCAAATCAATCTCTACACACTAATATTGGCTACTGATGGACATGTGGTGAAAATGTTTGGAAACAGATTTATTTACAATTCAGAAAATGTTCAACCACCACAAACCTTCCTCTGCAAGTATCATGCAAACACCGAAAGGGACAGTTGTCTTTTAAGTTAAATAGACTTGAGAGATCACCACAAAATGTAAGTTAAGGTTCTACGCTAATTAGCATTGGATCTTGCAGCGTTAGAAAGAGACAACAGAAGCGCGTCTGCCCAAAACATTTCAACAACAGACGCCTGTTAAGTTAGCTTGCTAACAGTTAGCTACTGGTGTAGGGGTTTATCAACACAAGTTGCATAACATTTGAACATCTGGAGTCTCGATAATAATGAAACCTGACGTTATAAAGCAAGCAATGTTACAACTCTTACTTTACATCTGTATTACAGTTAAAAAACTATGACTAGTGACTACTTATGACTAACTGAGTCAGCTAGCAAAGGGTTGGATTCCTTGATTGTTGTTAGCCTAGCTGTAGCTAGCTGTTCAATACAATTAGAGTACAGATACTCGTGTCTCCATAATAAATGGGTCGAAAAGCAAACAAATAGATCAGCAGACCAACGAACCATGACTCCAAACAGAATTAACGTTAAACTTGAACTGTTTTAAGAGCTACAGCTTAGTTAGCTAGTAGGTTAGCAAGCTAGCAACAGCATGCTAGCGAGCGACGCCAACGTTACACCACTAAATGTAGTTAAATTATTTACCAATTATAAAAGCGTGAGGGAGTACAGCTACGACATAATGTTTTTATGAATTATAAATACTAAGACGTGACTGTTGGGTACCTTTATAACCTCCAAATGTGTGTGGGACTACTGCATTTTCTCATCCACCGCTGAAGCTAACAACAACATCCTCCTCCTCCTCGCCCCCAAACTGCACTACAACTCAAGATGCGTTCAAGAACATCGCTGTTCAAGGAAAACCGCACACCGGGTTCAGCATTAGCCAGAAGGTTTAATGTAATTGTGCAGTTTTTATAATTGTCGCACAAGTAACATAGGAGAGTATAGAATTTTACTTTTGGAGCAGTTTCATGATGATAATCCTCACTTATATGCCCTTGGGAAAAAATACTTAAGTCCACATTTAACGTTTCTGCACTCACAAATGTCTGTAAAATTCAGGAATAAAAATATATTTTTATTTCCAAAACATAGCGTGTGCGATATAATATTGAACGACAATTACAATTAAGAAATTAATTCAAGTACATTTGAACACACATTTTTTACATTAAAATAAAATAAAAACAGCAGTAGTAAGTAGTAAGTTCGTCCAGGACAGATTTAGCCTAAACTCTATAAAAATTAACAGCAGATCACTCTGACAGAGGAAAAGTAGTTTGTGGTAATTCCTTTAGAGTTATCAATATAATTATAATACTTTGTGACATGAATGTGATATTTCCTTGAAAAAAGTAGGACACAAACATAAAATACTATAAAATATTCCCTTTAGAATAAGATTTAAAAAATGACAAACAATCCAAAATCCAGCAACAGTTTGACCAAAGTTCACATTTTCTCAGTTTTACACCTGAAACAGCCATACCTTTAAATATCCTATACACAGCTCTCAAACGTTTAAAACAATATTTTTGATATACCTCTTCTTTTGAAATGTAACGACAAATAAAAATCCACTGAATTCTTGTCAAACTGACCATGTTCAGAAAATGATTAATCTAGCAGCAATATTCAGTTAGAACATATCACTGTCTGTTACGTTATGGAAAAACATTCCTTTGTGTTGATCATCCTTACCAATTATTACAAAATAGTGAAAAGTAGTGACCTCAAAAAACACAATTGTGTAGAAACAAAACTCTGATCAATCACTTGGTCAATTTGGATCGTGTCAGATTGTGTCGTTTGTGCTTTTCTGCAAAGCATTTCAGTTTACTGGGTTCAGTTCCCGTGCCTTATTCCTCAGATGCCTCTTACGCATCCTGATTATCCACTGAATAGTGAGTTTGGCGAAATTAGCAGCCTTGAAGAGAGCCATGAAGACGCCACAGAGGATGGCTACAGAGCTCCAGGGATTTGCAGTCACTATCTGTTTGGAAGGAAGCAAAGCTTTGTTACAGACTGATACACTGGACAGATCAGTTTTAATGGGGATTAAATGTCTGGAGGAACTTACCAGCCTGATTTCTTGCATGTAAGGATCCCGCCATTCAAAGACAGCAAAGAAGAGCTGATTGGTTCTCTCTGATTCAGGCCTTTTGTCATTGAATTTCACTACAGCGGACTAGAAGATCCAACATAAATGATAAAATTAAAATTAAAATGAATTTTCATCATGTATGTAAGTGTCACATTCTGCCTCTCTGGCCTTCCCTACAGCCACATGTCCACTTCCCCCGGAGCCCTTCATTGCCATTCTCTACCTGTCCACCAGATGCCCTTAGACTGTTCCACCTGTCCCAGTCACCTGACTCCCACATCCACACGCTTGCTTGTTTCCACTTTCCCTCATCAGCCCTGCAGTATTTATACCAGTCCTTCTCCACCTGCTCCTTGCCAGATTGTCAATGTTGCTTATGCCTTTGCTTTCCAGCCATCTGAACCCGAAGCTGAACCTGCTTTCTAGTAACCTGTTCCTGTATATTGAACCTGTACCTTGTACCTTACAAGCTGAACCCTTTACCCCGGAACCTGTATTTGTACCTGCCTCCCTGTAAGGTTATGCATGTTCACTTTGTTATTAAATCACTGAACCCTTCCTTTCTGCCTGGACTGTCTGCATTTGGGTCCCTCCCCCTGTGACAGTAAGTATATGTACACTGGTTGGACATGAATACCTCTTGCCGAAACTCGACAGCTTCATTGCTTCTCCCAGACGTCCTCACTAAAGACATCTTGACCCAGGTTCTGAATCCCCCAGAGAAGGTCCACATGGAGTAATTCCTCTCACAGTCCCTCATAAATTCTGATTTATTTGCACTAGAGAGTCAGAAAACACAAATAAACACTGAAGTCGACAAGCAAACGCACATGCTGCTATCAGACTGGGTCAAATAGCTTTTTCAATTGACTCTTTTTAATGATTTACTTAATTGACATTTAAATTACATAAATACTTTCCAGTGGAAACTTTTATGCTGTCAGTGCATTATCGCTGTTGTGAGCCTCTTCCTCACCAGTGTGTGAGCAAAACAAAATACACCAGAAACGGTATCTGCAAATCCACTATGACCCACTTCAGCTATCACACCAGTCAGACGCCACAGGATCAATACTTGTTGTTTGCAGTTACCTGTCAGTCAAGTCACTGAACTTGGCAAAAAGCATGTAAGTGATGGCGCTGAAGTCCTCTTCTGTTTCATTATGACTGAACTGCATGAAGATCAACTCTTTGTTTCTGACATCAGATGGGCCACTGACCACCAGAGCTCTTTTCTGTGATAACAAAGTTGAGATGCACAATCTTTCTTTAAAACAAAAAATCAAAGTGGGTCACTTTCACAGAATGCAAGATCTATCTTAGCAGACAACTATTCAAACCTAATTAGTGATATAAAATGAAGAAACTAACATATATTTTAAAAGAAGTTCAGGATGACCATTACATTCTACATACATGATTTTTTTTGTATTGCTGTAATTCATGTTTGTGAAATCACAAGCTGAATGTTTTAATGGCTCACCTCAGATTGATTGGTAAATGGCCCACAGTAAGTCACTTCTCTAATCACACAGTCTCCTTCTTGAGGCTTGCCTGGGTCCACTAAAGGAGGGATGTAGTCATGGTAGTGATGTCTGCAGCTCAGCAGCTGAGCTTTGCCGGGGTACAGAGCGATACCTGTGCAAAGAAAACAAAAAAAAACACAATTAATAATGAACGTTATCTACTGAGACTTAAATACAGCAGCAAGCTCTTGGCTCTCTATTATGTCCAACCGCTTTAGATTGATATGATTTATATGATGTTCAAACTGCCCCAAAACATTCACTGTATGATATCATAGCACGGCTTTAGTTCGTAACACCATAAACTTGAGTCCTTCTTATAAAACATGTTGCAGGTAGCAGCAAGGAACTACAGGCAAAACAATACAAACTGCAGCACGTAAAATACATAAAATGCACTGTGCAGAAATATATTGTGGTTTTCTAACCTCAAAAATGCTAACGTTTGTTTAATTAAGTCTGTAGTAACTTAGAGACACACCACTCTGTAATGATGCCCAGTTTATAAAGAGCATTCAGATGATATAGCACACCCCCTGGTGGCCATATTGGAAGTACTTCTAAGTAAGTACAATTTAATCTTCACAGTATTCAACAAACTGTGACGTGGTTTATAGTGATCTGATGATTTTATTACTTAAAGTTCTGATTAATTTACACCTAGTAAGTGTTAGCTTGCTAGCTAACTATGGTAACTAGCCAGCTAGCTTTCACTTTTAAATGCAAAAAAAAGGTTAAAAACAGGACAGCTATAATATATTTTTCTTTTTAGTTTGTATCTATTTCTTAGCAGCAGTGGTGTAAAGTATAAGTACATTTACTAAAGTCATTCTGATGTACTTCTCTTGAGTATTTCAATTATTTCTGATAGTTCATACATGTAGTCCACATCATTTGTCTTAAATACAAAACATATGATAAGTTAACAAAATATGATGAAATAATCTTGATTAAACAATCCAACAGTATATAAAGTAGTTAAAATTGGCTTCACCTTGACCAGCTGCAACATCAAAATGCTGCTTACATGTTAATGCAATCCAATAATAAAATATATACTTTTCATGTTAATATTTCTGCACTTTTACTTAAACTTTGAATGCAGGACTTTTACTTGTAATGAAGTATTTTTACATTGTGCTATTAATACTTTTATTAAAATAAAAGTTCTGAATATTCCCACCACATTGGCTGTTACCAACTAACCCAGTCATTGTCCCAAATTATCCCCCAAATGACCCGCCCTACTGTATGACAAACCTGGGGGTGAAAACGAGTCAACCTCTTTGTAGGTGACTGACATAACAGGGTGGTTGAGTTTATCCAAAAACTCCGAGATGGTCTGGTAGGCCAGGAACACTGCCACCGCAGTCAGCAGCACGTAGATGAAGATGAGCATCACTGTGAAGAAATTCTTCAGGCAGGCTTTACTGAACCTCACCGATGGACTTCCTTCCCTGATGTCATCCTCTGTAATGAAAGGAGAGGGGAAATGTGCAGGAGGGAAGTCAGTCTCACTCTCAAGGTTCAAGGGATTACTTTTATGGTTGTATGAAGGGTCGAATTACTTAATTAAAATGTAATAACTATGTATAGGCAGTAGTGCTGGATCATGTTAGCTTCTATGACAGTATTTGGACCTTCACTAAAGATCTCCTGAGGTCAGCAGCTCATTTAAGCAGAGTGACCAATTAAAAATGTATGAACTCGTGAGACTGTGAGATGTTTTAGATAAGAGTGTCCGCCATATTGGCACAGAGGTACTTCACTGGTTATTATCACCTTGTGAGATGCTGCCGTTTGGCTCCTCGTGCTCCAGGTCTTTAGTGGCATCGTCAAAAAAGCCTGGAGACTGTGTGTCACCTTCATCCTCATCATAATCACCATCATCATTGAGCTGTGGGGTTTAAGAAAAGCACATTTAAGTAGAGCACAGTAACAAGTGTCCATTGGTGGACAAAGTACACAAATCCTTAAAAAGGGGCAATAACACAATGTAAAAAATAGGTCCTGTACTTAAAATTATACTTATATAATTATAAAATTACAAGCAGTAAAATGTGCTTTAGTAAAAGAAGTTCTTGAAACAACCTGCAACCATGTTGTCGCTGGTTTATACTCCAAATTCTGTTGGTCGGTCCCTGACAATTTGTTCCTTAACCCTATTCTGGAGAGTAATTTAGTTGAGTAAAAGTATTAAATCTCTTAAAAATCGTAATACTCAAGTGCCGGTACTTAAAAACGCTACTCTGGATAAGATCAAATGCATTTCCGAGTATTCAGGACCGAATTATACATATTTATTACGACGGTGAACATTATATCTGTCTGTGGTAAAGTTTAAAATGTTGCAAAATTACATTATGTCAGTTATTAATTACATTACATAAAGCTATCAGACCAAGATGGATGTTCTTTGTGTCTCCAGAGTCTGTTCTGAACTTGGCAAATCTGCATTTTTGTACTATGCACTATGCATAATTACAAAACAAAACGTCATTTGGAAACACTGCCTTTATACCATTCAAATTATGTTCTGTGAAGAACGTAAGTAAAGGTCTGTCCTTCATGTCTCTTAGTTCCTATGTTATGTGCTCTGTGACATGAAAAGATAATGTATCTCAAGAGACTTCCTGGTTAAATAAAGGATAAAATAAAAATAAATACAGTAGAATTCACTTTTTTACTTCTTCAAATCCTAAACTGACATTTTGACAAGTCACAAGAGAACAACAGGTATCAAGAAGAATGAATAAATAGTGATTAAAACAACCAATATTAGGCTACTTGAGTTATATATTGACTGCTAGTTTATCACTTGTAGTGAGTGATTCATTCTTCAAGCTTTTCAAAAAGATCACGAAATTGTTCTTATAATTAGTTTACATTACATTTTATATTACTTTAATGTGAGATTTCTCAGAAATGTGTCTTGCATCACACCGTGACCATTGTTTCACATACATTTGTACTGCATTGTGTTACATTCACATATTACAAACACGTAGCAGTAGTACAACACAGTACAACACAGTACTGTACAGTATTAACAGTAGTAAAAAAAAAACAAAAAACTAGGGCTTATAAGGTATACGTTACAGTGTTTTAACATAGGCTACATTGCATTACTTATCTTTATTTTGTCAATAATCCTCCAAAATGACAACACCCCTACAGTGACTTAACGTTTTGTTGGAATACCCGCCAACATTTTAAAGATTATTTTGTAGCGGATATCATGTTTGGCTTTAAAAGAACAAGGTGCAACTTAATTAGTACCAGGCAGACTCAAAGAAATCATGAAGTCAGCTAATTTCATGTCATGGGAAGTTTAACAGCCGCCGTCAGCTGTACAGGCACAGGATGTCAAGTGGGCTGTGCAGTTTGTGGACTATTTCATGTCGAGAAGAAGTTAACAGTTAACAAACAGTTTGAGACAAATAATAAAGATAACACGAGTGGACACACAAATAAGACACAAAGGAGATAGTAACGCTGTCTTACCTCTTGGTAAAACCGGGAGTTTTCTTTACCGAGCATTCCTCTGCGCAACACTATCTCTGCTCTTCAAGGGGAAATTGTTGTTGGGCTATTTGTGCGATGTCTGAAAACTAGTTTTAATAAATAAAAGATGCATTTTTAAGGAAATGTAATCGCCCCCCTTTGGCCCGTGCTTAGGTTTCTGTTTTCAGCTCTAAAGGGAGACACACCGCACACCCATGGGGATCTTGGCGTCGACTATAAAGGTCCGTCCCATGATAAAGAGACACCTACTCCAATAGTAAGCCTTGTGTCCTTGACGTTTTCCTTGTTTCCTTCCTCCTTCCCTCAGCTTGATGCCTAGTGCTGCCTTAAGGTGCTACTCGTAAAAGTCTTGACGCTCCAAGCTCAAATGTCACAAACGGAGCTTAAAAGTTGATTTGGACGCCATCAGTTTTCTCCATAAACATTTCAGTAACTGTGGACACTACACGTAAAGTCTCCACATCCAATGTGACACGTCACATTAATGCACATTTTTGCAAATCTATAGGTTTTTATTTTCACATATTGTTTTTTCTTTGTACTTCTTTCAGTGGTGGAAGAAGTAAAAGCACTGACACCACACTGTGAGAGTAAAAGTCCTGCATTCAAAACCTTACTTAAGTAAAATTATGTGAGCATTATCATCTTTAGAGGTGCTGGTAGATGGACAGAGCCAAGCTAGTTGTTTCCCACTGTTTCCAGTCCAGCTAACTACATATTGCTAACTAGCTAGGTACTAGCTACTGTACAAAGTTACTAAGCTAGCTTTTCCCGAAGCAGTTCTTCACAGTTTTCACGGTAAGAGAATGAACTTCCATGCATGACGCCTTTTGTTAAGCTTTCACAGTCTTTTCCCCTTAAGAGTGATTGTTATTGTCTTTGACTATTGGCCCCCAAAAAGGCCTGAGAATTGGGTCACAGCCCCAGGTAGCCTACGTTAGTAACATTATTGGGCGCACGACCATTATCTCTCACATTTCCGACGGCGTTAAACGCAGCATCAACTCCATAGAGCAGTGACAGGGAAGTGGAGGGGCGAGTTTCCGCATCAAACTCGTCCAAACAACGATCCAACCATGGCAACAGCACGAATTTGTGTCATGTGTGTTGTCCTTTCTACGACTTTAGCGGAAGACGTTAAATTAAAATATAAACCAGCCACCAAACCTGTCCGATTATTCACTGAAGAGGAGCTGAAGAGATACGACGGCAGCGAGGTAAACTTTATTTGTAACCCATAATCCAGGGTGTATTTTTGTGTCTGAGTTTGTGTGTGCCTCCGTGCGTGTGTATCCACGCAAATATATGTGATAACGATTTATGTCTCTTTTCTGTTGTTGTTTTTCCCCCTCCCTGTTTTAGGAGGGACAGCCTATTTACATGGCAGTAAAAGGAGTGGTGTTTGATGTCACCAAGGGAAAAGGTAAATAAAATCCACCACTCATCCCATGGAAATTAGGCTATAATGATTTACAAGATTTAAAAACGACTGTCTGGGAACTTTGTTATGGTTTATTCATTCAAACAAAACTGAAATGAAAGTAAAATTGTCACCTTGATGCCCACCAGAAAGCTTTCCAGTCCATCTTCAGAGTACTAGACTTGACTGTTTCAAATTGCTGTTTTATTTTACCCATTGCAGAGTTTTATGGAAAAGATGCACCATACAACGCCATGGTTGGTAAGGACTCCACTCGGGCTGTGGCTAAGATGTCCCTGGACCCAGCAGACCTGACATCAGATACTGTAAGTTTAGTGTCAACACCCTCAAGCTATTTTTTTTTTTGTCCTGACAGCATTTCAACCACAAATTGTCTGGACTGCAGTGTTTCCCACAGGTTGAGAATGTATGTGGGTGGGGCGCACCGACATCTGACACCTGAGTGTCGCCTGCTACATAATTATACAGAAAGTTTTGTATGAATGCACCATACTTGCAGGCTTCTCAATCATTCTGCATGTCCAACAGTATTTTTACACACTGTAGACTCTTGAAAGGAAGAAACAATAAACACTAAAACAAAAGAAATCTTTTTGGATGGGGATCCTAAACAAAGTTCTACATATGGGAAACACTGGGCTGGACAGGTAAAAGCAAATACCTGCAACACTTTAATCACTAAAGGCCATAAATACTATTCTAGGACTACTTCTTACCTATTTACACGCCACACACCAATATGCATCTGATTCAGGGGGTAAATAGAGGATGTTTAATATTACAGGATCTCTGAGGTTTCTCTTATTGATATTTTAATAATACTTGTGTGTGTGTGTGTTTGGAGACTGCTTTGTGTGACTCAATTGTCTTGTTTTAAGTATGTTGTAACTTGTAAATATGTAATTTGTCTCAGGTCTCTCTTGCAAAAGAGATCTTGAGCTCAACAAGCCGTCTTGAATAAATAAAGCTAATACACTCAGTATTAAGAGAAGTGCAGAATTTACTCCCTAAAATGGATTCTGAAATAAATATAAAAAAAAATAGCATCAGTATATTTTAAGTCCTGGTTGTCCCTTCTGGGAAACAATGATTTATTGGTAAAAATAAAAAAATGTTTATCAGCACTTGGATTTTTGCTAACGAATTAGTAGTAACTGTTTGTTTTCACTCCTGCAAATGTTAGAAGACTTTCTTCTCTCCCAGACTTGGTGAAGTGCAGCAAGTAGACGCAAGTGCCTCTTTCTTTTCTGCTTTGGCTACAAAAATGTACTTTTGTTGGCTTGAATATTAAAATAAAAGCACATTTTATTTATATAGCCCAAAATCACAAATGACATATGTACCTTAAAGGGCTTTACAGTCTGTACAACAACATATGACACCATGTATTCTTAGATCCTTGATACGTATATAAGGACCCCTCTCGCCGTCCACAAGTGCTAATAAAAGTTGTTGTTCTCCATCTTTACACCCACAGACGGGCCTCACTGAAGAGCAGCTGAAGTCTCTGGATAGTATATTTGAAGGCACGTACAAAAAAAAGTATCCCATTGTGGGTTACACCGCATCACGCATCCTCACCGAGGATGGAAGTCCCAACAAAGACTTCAAACCAGAGGACCAACCTCATTTTCAAATCAAAGATGAGTTTTAATCTCATTTTTGTAAAATGTAGTCTTGTTATGGAGGAGTTTTTTGGGAATACTTCTCTTACTTGACCTGAATCTGAACCTAATTTACTTGAACTGAAGGTTTATATGATCCTTTATTATCTGTGAAAGCTTTAACATGCACACTCCCCAAGAAACCGTTTCAATACTTATTGAACCTTTTTTTGAAATACATTATGTCAAACACCAGGGAATACAGAGTAAAATAATGCAGATCTTTAAAGATCCCATCCAGACATGTTTTAAGACACATAAAAAATACTCTGTTTAAATTACTGTTTCAGTTTCTAGTTCAATAAAAATTCTTCATATTACATCTACACCTTTGTAATTGTTTCAGCTCTAGATTTTAGTATAAAATGTTGTAATTAAATGCATTATCCATTAGAATATTTGTGTAATCTGCAGCATGATCAGAATCAGTCCATTTGTTTTCTACCTGATTTTTGTTTTTGTACAATTATCATTAAAGTCTGTACATCTCAAACTTCTTAGAGTTTGTTTCACTTTGAGTTTTACCATAAGAACACGCTGCTGTTACCTCTATATGGTTTCTTTATGACAGCCCATGACTCACTGATGTCGCCTCCAAACAGGGAACATAAATAGTATGTCCGGGCCTATGTAGCGTCACATACTCCGATCAAAGGTCACAGCAGTTTAGGTGCTGAGATAGGTGATTGTCTTTGGGTGGAACTGTGCGTCTTGCCCTGCCGGGTGGTCTCAGTAGAGGTAAGTTTGTCAGTTTGTGTGATAGTAACACAAGCTGAACCTCCCACGTCACTGTGAGTGATCTACAGCCCCAGTTCAAAGGACACAAGCTCTGCCCTTGAGTCTGCCTGCGAGAGCGGAGCTGCGTTCTTTATCAGGTGGAGGTCCTGCTGGGAGTCGGTCACTGCAGCCTCGGTCAGCCTGGGAAACACTTTCTTCTGCTGGAGCTCACCCACCAACCAGAGCCAAGATGCCCAAAACAGTAAGACTCTCCTTATTTTTCTTGACAAGGTAATTAAATGCGTCACTGAAATGTCTCTTCCTGGTCCAAGTTTGAAAGGGGGATGGTGGTTTATAGATTCACCTATAATGGTGGTTGAAATATTTCTGCCTAAATACTTGTGGAGATAGACCATTGGGCATAAGACAAAGGGTCAATCGTGTATATTTTTGATACTTTTAGTCAAATTTTTTTCCTTTGTTCAAGCGTGTGAGTCATTTCCAAGAGGCACCTATCCTTCTTGACATTTACTCATTAACCAAATGTAGAGTTTGACCCATGCTGCGCACATTCCTGGCAGAAAAAAATGCTACTAAAATGCTTTTTCATGGCTACAGCTGGCCGTATTTTGTCTGTGTGGTCGTGCAAAACTGATAATAATCATGGTAATTAGCTTTGGTGACACTGGAGTGATTTGTAAATGTCAAGAGTGACCTTCACCAGCAACTCATGACTGTATGGTTTAACTGCTTTATTCTCCCCCTTTTGATTTTGTGAGCAATAATCAATTTTACACCCAAAACAAAAGGAACCCTTATGTTTTATTTGCTGTAAGTCCTAAATGCCCTCAGCTAGAGTTGCTTAAGTATTCAGCATCAGTATCTGTAGGAAAACTGATAAGAAAGGCCAGCCTCTGCATTACGACTGCAACTCTGTCCTTGTATTGACACTCCAAGGAGAAAGCCTCTCTTAAGAGGTCATGCTGACGTCTGCCTCCGTTTGACTGACGTTGAACTAACTTGAAATCAAACACATTTTTGAGTCATGGTAGCAGGTATTGCTTGTGCTGTAAAAAAAAAAAGTGATTTATGAGATGAATTCTGGCTTAAATTTGAGCAGTTAAACAGGGAAGTTAAAGAGTTTTGCAGATTCAAATTGTAATGGATTGCTGCTTGCATAATGGTGATTTTCACAGTCAATGATTTGAGAAAAGGTCAGACTGTGGTAGCTATCAGTGAGGAATGCATCAGTGGGACGCCAAGGAGTTAAGAAGTTATCTTACACATGTGATCCTGGAAAGTGGAAACAGTTGAAAAACATGTTGAAGGTTTCCTAAATGGATGTTCTAGTTGCCCAGGTTTCAGTGGGTTTATCTTTATGACACCCGAGGTGTGTGCTATAGTGTAACTTCATAAAATGATTGTGTAACAGCCAAACCTGGGGCCAGGGTCATGCAGCTGTCATGTGTTTGTCGTGCTTTTTGTTTTTTGGAAAATATTGAGAATAAACCTTTTTTTTTCTTGTGGGAAATTCATGCTAGAAACACTTGAAAGTCAGATTTATGTGCCAGTTTTACTGCTCTTGTTATAAAAGATCTTACTAACAATGGTAAAGCCTGAAGGCAAGCAGTGAGTATTTTGATATTTTAATCTGCGTATGTGCAACCTTGTGGCACCTCTCAAGTCTAGTCCAAAGTCTAATGAGATAGTGAGCAATTATGGTTTATGAACAATCCACTTCACAGCTCTACATTAAAGGCATCCTTCACACAACTGACTGTATTATTTATGTTATTTTATCATGAAAAAAGTTCTGTTTCATAATGTAACTATCAAAAGCAAATGTGCCCAAATTAAGAAGCAATATTTCTACAAAAGTTAAGACGTGAGCTTACAGAAAAATGTCTGAGATTCAGATTTATATCGGGGATAAATGCTTGGACTGAATGGCAATAAGAGGGTTTATGTGCATCCGAACATAAAATCTCTGTCATCAAGTGACTCGATGACCTTTTTTGCTGCAGGTCAACGTTCGCGTCACCACTATGGACGCAGAGCTGGAGTTTTCCTTCCACCCCAACACCACAGGGAAGCAACTCTTTGACCAGGTCTGTATGTTACAGTATGACAAGCACTACAAGAGTTTACACAGATTTATAGGATCATAAGTGTCTTATCTGGAACCTTGGGAACTCCAATCTCAATGGTTTTCACCTGATAAAGTTCTGTTCATGTCTACCCACACACTTCAGTATCAGTGTCAGTCGTGTTTTCAGTGGTGGAAGAGGTATTAACTAGCAATGCAACAGTGTAAACATACTTAAATTTCCTGCATTCAAATCTTACTTAAGTAAAAATACAGAAGTATTATTAGCAATATTAATAAAATGCAGCTACATTATATACTTTTGTGTTGTTTAATCCATAACAATGAGTCTTTTATAAGCTGATCATATGTTTTGAATGTAAAATCTTCATCAGCAAAGTTACTGTTAACTACAGCTGTCAAATAAATGTAGTGGAGTAAGTATAAAGTATCATAAAATAAAGTTTAGGTCCCTCAAAACTGAATTTAAGTGCAGTACTTGAGAACATGTACTTAGTTACTTTCCATCACTAATGGTATTATTATAAGAAAGAGCAATCAGAGTAGAGTAGTAGCGCTCCCAGCCATTTCCGGACACTCACATTATTTTAATTATTTATTGACAATACTATATTGAAATGTATCCTGGTGGTAAAAAAACATCCTATTGTATCATACCATAGTTGAAACAAGTTAAATAAAATGCATTTTATCTGCATTTGGTTATGGTTTCGTGTCCCTTCTTACGCCGTCTGTCTCATCAAATCCTTTAAAACTTTATTTGAAAAACTCAAAAACGCGCAAACAATGAGGCCGAAAAGTTTACACATTAATACGCCCTCCCAAAAGCTAATTGATCACTAACTTGTACTGAAAGATCACATCACCACCCAACAGTGTGATGCCCTCTTTCCCTGGTACCTGCTGTATAGTGTATAATTACCTAAACCTTTGCACTTGACAGGAAGGCAGCTCCGTGATAAAGTATATTTACCAACTCAGCTACTGTTATAGTTGATCAATAAGTGAGACTGATGTACACGATGTACAGTCTTATAATCATAATCCTGCTTTGTGCTGTAAATGTCATCCTGTCCAAGTGTGATGAATGAAGAAAATGGAGGAAGAAGAAGAAGAAGTGAGGTAGAGGAAGTGGAGACCCTCCCTTATCACGCTCCTCTCTGTGTGTGTGTCCCAGGTTGCCAGGACCATCGGGCTGCGTGAGATGTGGTACTTTGGGCTGCAGTTTGTCGACGGCAAAGGTTTTATGACATGGCTGAACTCTGAAAAGAAGGTAAATCTTAGGTTTCACTGAGTGTGAAACTGACACATTGTTTTGTTCTTGTTCATCATCCTGCTCTGTTAACCTGTTGTGTTTCTCTACTATCCTCTACTGTACCCTGTTACACTCCATTGTACTGTAATTCTACTCTATATTATCATACTCTACTTTCTTTTCTACCATACCTTGCCTTACTCTTTTATTATATCTGCTCTGCTCAGGTGATGGCCCAGGATGTGAAGAAGGAGACTCCCCTGCTGTTCAAGCTGAGGGCCAAGTTTTACCCCGAGGACGTGTTCGAGGAGCTGATCCAGGACATCACCCGGAGGCTTTTCTTCCTGCAGGTGAAGGAGGAGATTCTGGGAGAGGATGTCTACTGCCCTCCGGAGTCCGCTGTGCTGCTGGCCTCTTACGCCGTCCAGGCCAAGTATGGAGACTACGACAAGTCAGCGCATCAGACAGGATACCTGTCCTCCGAGCGCCTGCTGCCCAAGAGGTGAGTGTATGTCTGGTATTATATTTTCTGCTCGCCAGAGATCCAATTCAATCCCTGCAAGTGCAATGTATGCAGCGGCATAGCATGCCACCCGGGTCCTCGGACATTGCACAGTGGCTGCACCTTGCTCCTAACACTTAGGATGAGTTAAATGCAGATAATGAATTTCCCTACGGGGATCAATGAAGGATTACTTAACTTAACTTGGGGTGGTGTAAACTGTTAATCATCTTGTAACCCCTCAAATTCATCTTGCTTGAGTCGCAAGGCAATAAAGCCTAAACTACTGTTTGAATAAAACAGCACTAAAACATCTCCTGGACTGAAAACCAGTCAAATTAAAAAGATCAGTGATATTCGCATAAGGAAGAAGAAGAACTTTACCATTCACTGATCTTTCTGAAGACAGAGCATCCTGTGTATCAAGAAAAGTTACTTTCCATGAACTGGAAAATAAAGAAATCTGAATCCTGTCAAACTGGAAATCATCCAGCTGAATAGCTCCCTCCATGACTCAGTTATGAACCCATGTCCTATTACGTGCTCACAATTGGCAACAGAATACAACAGATACAACAGGATATGAAAGACACGAAAATGCAGCATGTGTTTGAGTTAGCTCTGTGGGTATACACAGACTGTTTACATCTTCACCAGTGGGTTGCTGGATAACTCGTCTCTCCCCTCAGAGTGCTGGAGCAACACAAGCTGACCAAGGAGCAGTGGGACGAGAGAATCCAGGTTTGGCACCAGGAGCACAGATCGATGCTGAAGTAAGTGATAAATACTCTCATGTAAATCTCCTCCTGAAAAATGTATTTATCTTCGTTTTAAAGCAAGACCATGTGGCTTTTTAAAGAAGAAATAACACAGTCTTCCTCTTACAAATGGAAAGTTGAACTCATAAGCAATAAAACACACTCTGTGGTTTTGCTGCTACAGCCTGACTTGGTCTGGTATGACCAGTAGCCGTGTTTGCTGACTGTAGATAGATATTGTTGTATAACTGACATTACTGAGTCAGTTTGCTGACTTTATGATTATTCTCTAGCTGTGTGAACATTTATTTGAGCTAACCTCAAAAGTTAAACAAAAGCACAATTGAATGTGTCATTATCCTGTAAGTGCCACTTGTGGCCACACGGGCCGCTGATGCACAAAAGTGAAATCATCCCGCTTTAAAGCACCTCCACCTCCATGTTTTTGCTCACGGTCGGGGTTCGATAACATTTTACAGAATGCAACATTATTTTTTACATATATTTATACATTTACTGCACCAGATAGAGCTAAGTGTAAATCTTCATCTGCGGCCCCTGGGTGAAGGCAAACAGTGATGTGCAGGTTGATGCAGTAACACATTGCAAGCTGAAATTCAGGATCAAATCTACTTACTGAATGTAAACACCTTGATTAATCTATTTAGGTTTAGCTTTAGGAATTTGTAAATATCAAAAAATGTGTATTTAACAACTAAAATTCAAAGACGGGCATGCAGAGAACTAAAAATCTAAATTTCCCAGACGTGGAAGGTAAGTGCTACATACAATACATGTGTTGTGAATTGCACTTTGCAAGTTAAATTAAAAGAGAAGACGAAAGCTTCAATAATACATTTGTTAACAAATCTGTGTATTTTAACCAACTTGGAACCAGATGATTAAGGGAAACCACCCCTACTAATGGTCTTAGTCTGAGAAACTCAAAAGTTAAACTTAGTTTCTGAGGTCACACACAACCTGGTGTAATTAGAATTCACCTTTTTGTCTCACCTAAAGGAGTAAAAGATAAATTAGTCAATTGAATAGGAAATTATTTCATAAACTGTAAGATAATTTACGTTCATGCAGTTTGTGTGTATTCTTCCATGTTTGCATCTATCTGCCGTCTGACCTTCTGTTTAACCTGAACAGGGAAGAGGCCATGATTGAGTACCTGAAGATTGCTCAGGACCTGGAAATGTACGGCGTCAACTACTTTGAGATCAAGAACAAGAAGGGCACAGACCTGTGGCTGGGAGTCGACGCTCTGGGACTGAACATCTATGAGAAGCAGGACAGGTAAGTCAGTGCATCAGTGACTTAATTCCCTGGTTATGCAGTGCAGCACTTAATTATTACCGTGATGACACACAGTTGTAGACGGGAGGGCAACACACGAGCAGTCATCGACCTCTGCTACCTTCCCTTCCAGTCAGTCAAGTTTTAAATAACATGTTTGACCGCATGGCTGTTGTTTTGAAGAGGCCATTGACCTAATTCTCTTGATTCTATGCAAGGTCTCACTGCTCTGATATCATATGTGTCTGTATGTGCAGTGAAACTCTCAAAGTGTGAATATATTTTAAAGCCCTGTTTCTCCGTCCTCCAGGCTGTCTCCAAAGATCGGATTCCCCTGGAGCGAAATTAGAAACATTTCTTTCAGTGATAAGAAATTCATCATCAAGCCCATAGATAAGAAAGCTAATGTAAGTATTTTGTGAGTCTTACAATCCTCAGTAGCATCTCAAGTGTATACAAATGTGTAAAGATAAGTTAGATGGGAATGCAGACTTGCACCACGAAGCAGCATTAATGTGGTACAGGTGTTTAAAGTTGCACAAATCTTATTGAACATGCAGATATGCAAACAACGATTTTAGTTAAACTTGTATGTACTTTTGCAGGGTGACTAGTATGTAACATTTGTGCAAAGACAACAAATGAAGACTATACATTTGTGGATAAATGAAAAATACTTGCAAACGCCTGCAAAGTTATTTCAAATACCTTTCTCCTTGATATAAAGGAAATTGAACATAAACTTTGAGAAAGCTTCTTTGTCAAATAAATGTGGAAGAAATTTGGATTTAAAAATTTTGGTTTGAGGTTTAGAGACGATCTTTGGCTGTAGCCTGAGCAGCTCCGTGCTTTTTGGAAATATATTAAACGAAACCAAACTGTCCCTGACTTTGATGTTTTTCTTTTTTGTTTTCCTTCCAAAGGATTTCATATTCTACGCCCCACGACTGCGAGTCAACAAGCGCATCCTGCAGCTGTGCATGGGCAACCACGAGCTGTACATGCGCCGCCGCAAGACCGACACCATCGAGGTTCAGCAGATGAAGGCTCAGGCCAAAGAGGAGAGGCTGAAGAAGAAGATGGAGAGGTAGGGGAAGGGTTATCAAGTTCAAGTGGAATACTAATAAATTTACTGTGATGGCCTCAGACTGACTAAGCATTAGGATTTGACTTCAGACTGCGATTAAAATGTGTAATCAATCCTTGGTTCGTGTGTTCTGCAGGGATCAGCTGGAGAGTGAGAAGAAGAGGAGGGAGGCCATCGAGAGAGAGAAGGAGAACATGGAGAGAGAAAAGCAGGATCTGATGATGAAGCTCCATCAGTTTGAAGAGACAACCAAGAGAGCAGAGAGAGGTGAGACACAGACACTTAACTCTGACTGAATTTGATATTCTCCTTGTTTCGTAATTTATGTTGTGTTGTATTCTAGATTTCAAACTTAAACACATAACATGGCTTTACTGCCCTCTTCTGTTGATTTGCTTGAAATACATAGAAAAAGTAAAAGAGTTACTTAATGGTACATGTTTGTATTTGCTTGCTCACTATCACAATACTTTGACTTTGCCAGGGTCAGAAATTAACAGGGCCGTCAAGTCTTTTAAAGTTCCCTAAATCTGCATAAAATGGCTTCTAAACAAGCCAAGTATTATTGTGGCTGATTTCTGGAGAAAATATAATTGAGTGTTGTCATAAAACAATGAGAATGCAGCTTCCTGCACTAGAAAATGGCGGCAACATGCATTCAGCGGATGAAGAAAATGGTCGGGCTGTAAAATGGACTGATTTGGGAAATGCTAACACTTTTTGCTAATATGCTTTAAGTCAGTTGTTCCCTAAAAATCTAAAATGGTCCCCAGATGATTAAAGGGGGAAAATATGTCTGTTACTCAAAATTATGTTTTTCTGACTTTTCGCTCAATTTTTGGCTTTTTTACTCGTGAAATAATGCACATTTGACCTCTTTAGGGCTCTAAAATTGATTTACATTTTTTATAAAAATCACTGTTATTGTGAGGGGTCACAAGTAGACACTGGTTCATTTTAAGGGTCCATAAGCCAAAAAGGTCAGGAACCTCTGCCTTAAGTAATACAAATGCATTATTTCACAGGTTTATAAAAATAAAGCACCAGAATGCAATCAGAGTAGTTCATTTTTCACCCTGTACATACATGATAGATTTTTCCTGTGTTTCACTGACTTTGTCCTGTAGAGCTTCAGGAGCAGCTGGACAGGGCCATGAGGCTGGAGGAGGAGAGGAGGAGGGTGGAGCAGGAGGCGGCCCGGCTGGAGGCTGAGAGGATGGAGGCCATAATAGCCAAGGAGGAGCTGGCCAGGCAAGCTGAGGACCAGATAAAGAGCCAGGAGCAGCTGGTGAGTACACGGTGCAAGACGCACTCAAATCCTTCACGTGAGAAAAAGTCGTGATAGAAAAACGCTCATTACAAACAAAGCTCCCACGTTCAGGGTAAACACATATTAACTGCTTTAGCTGTAGTTTGAACTATTACATCCTTGTTTGGGGGGCTTTCTTGCTTTCCTGGGATTACATTTCTCTTACAGCTTGAAAAAAATTCTCTTTTTCGCTTTATAACCCTTTAAAAATGTCAGATATTCATTATGCCATTGAGCTAAAAGGAGGCTATTTTTTATGTTTTTATGATATTTTATCAGTTTATCGTAAGTTTAATGTAAAATCTGAATTTGTAAAGTAAGTAGAAACTACAGCTTTCAGGTAAATTCACTGGACTTAAAAGCACTACATTTATTTATCCACTTCACATTTAAACAATTATTAAATAAATGGTGAATTCCAGTCATGGGTGTTTGATCTCCAGTTTTTTTTGTCCATCCATTCATAAAATGACAGCGTGTCCAGATAACTCAGGTTGCCGAGGTAAACAGGCATCTATTCTTGGGCTTTTTTTGACAACACACTCTGTGCCTCCTCCCACAGGCTGCAGAGCTGGCCGAGTACAGCTCCAAGATCGCTGTGCTGGAGGAGGCCAAGAGAGTCAAGGAGGAAGAGGCTGAGTCATGGCACAGCAAGGTGAGTTTCCAACACGCGATCAAAGGATGCACGGGATACTTGAAGTCACGGGGATTACCTGGAAAATGTCAGAAATGTCAGACTTTTCAGTTGGCTGCCTCTTATTTGTCACCTGTACAATCTACAATTTCTTTCTTTATTTTGTGTGTTTTATCACTTTTGTTAGTACAAAAAAAGATTACTTTATATTTTTTTTCACCAGCTATCTGGGGTGTATTTAACAACAGAGCAACTTTATTTTCAGTCCCCCTATTTAGCATTTATAAAATTTGAAAAGTCAATTTTCTACGTCTGCATGTGCACTGGCTTTAAGTTACCACACGTTACTTGTTTATGTGACAAATCAAGCTCAGAATCCTTGAATAAATGACCCAATTTGTTTACTGAAGTAAATCAAGCCAACATCCATGAGTGGAAAATACAAAGACGCGTTCAAAAGCGAAATTAGGACCTGAGATCAGAGTCCAGCTCTTCCTGCTAGTTTCATTTGTCCATAAACTGATCATAGTCATACTGATACTTAACAAATGTCCGAACTTACAGTATGTATTTAGATCAGATGTTGTATGGTGACTGATAACTATCAGCAAATCAAACTTTAACATCTGCCCAGGGACAACAGAGGAAAATGATCTTCTGTTGATCAGTGAGCGCCGTCCCCGTCAAATACACTAAACCTCTCCTCTTCGTCCCAGGCTAAGGAAGTGGAGGAGAATCTGATAAAGACGAAGGAGGAGCTGCACAGTGTGATGAGCTCCGCTAATTCAGCTCCTGCTGCCGCTCCTGCTTCCCACCACTCCTCCTCCTCCTCCTCCTCCTCCTCCTCCTCGGACAGCGAAAGCGACCACGAGCACAGCGAAGAGAACAGCACCTACAGCGCCGAGCTGCAGACGCAGGGCATCAACGACCACCGCCAGGAGGAGGAGCGACTCACCGAGGCCGAGAAGAATGAGCGCCTGCAGAAACAGCTGAAGGTGAGTTCAGGGGGTTCTGTGTAGGACTTTGACAGTACTGCTTTATCCGTTCATGGTCAACCACAGTTTAGCTGAATTGTCGTATATACCTGCTCTTATTGGAATACACAGTAGAACTCATATTACACATGTCTGCATTGGATTTAATTTGATTTGGGAAAGTTAAAAGTACATGACAATGATCAAAAAATAATCGATGTAACAGTCCACCACCCAAAAAAGAGAACATTTATTTCTATATTCTCCCTAGATGGAAAATAAAATAACTATTTCAGTGCTGGTCAATTCTTAGTTTGGACCAAAAAGTATTGATGATATTAGAAGAAAAAGTTGATTGCCAAGATGCACACAGAGCTGCTATAATTGGGGATTGTGAAGGTCTTACAGCTTGAAGCCTAGTTTAAAGATCCCCTCCAGACATGTTTATGACATATAAAAATAATCTGCTTTGAATAATAATTTGTGTCTGATATGTTTTTTTCCACAACAAAGTTCAATTACCTCGTTAAAAACATCCCTACAATTACATCTTCTCCTTCTCCCTCATGGAAATCTATAAATATGCAAATACACAGACACAAGATGTCTGCTACTTCACTGAAAAGTCAGTTTTCATATTCTTGCAAATATGTGGCTAAATGTAGAAAAACCTACAGAAAAACAATTGTATAATTGTAATCTCATCTAAGGCCTGATGGGACACTTCAGGACGTCCCAGTCAAACAGAAAAGGCCTCCATCTGGTCTCAGCATTTTGCACTGATACTCAACATATCATACAAAGAGAAATTCATCATAGACCGACTGTCAATCCACCAGAATGTATTGCAGCCACCAGACAGGTTGTGTTTTGATAACACAAGCCTCAATTCTTCTTAACTGCTAAACCTGCTAAACCGAACGTCACAATTGGAAGGAATGTACCAATGTGAGAACATCTAAACTTGGACTTTTTTAATTGCAAAGTGGATTCAGTGTAAAAGCCTGTTAATAACCGGAGTTTCTTCCCTCCACAGGACCTGAGCTCAGAGCTGGAACAAGCCCGAGACAACAACAAGAAGACCCAAAACGATCTGCTCCACGCTGAGAACGTCCGAGTCGGCCGCGACAAGTACAAGACCCTGCGCCAGATCCGTCAGGGCAACACCAAGCAGAGGGTTGATGAGTTTGAGGCCTTGTAGAAACTTCAGAGACCTCCCAAATACCTCATGAAGGCCCCGATCAGCAATGGTTTTAATTTAAGTGTGATGTAATTGCAGCCACACCTGATTTTTAATTTTATTGGTTTAACTTTTGCTTGAAAGGACTGTTTTGTTTTTGTTTTGTTTTTTCTTTGTAGCACTCAAACATCTCCAAGGTGCTGTTTTGACCCATTAAAACATTAACACATAGCAGAAAGCTAGTGTGTTCCTGATTTACTGTGTGAGCAAAGCTGGTATGTGAGGTGTTCTGTAGAAATTACACGTTAAGATAAACGATCAAAAAATTGTTGGCAATTTGGCTTTGCAGTTTTATTATTATACCAAATTGAAGTGGTTAAATTTAGATTTTTTTAATGAGTGTCCCATATTGCAATCACTGCCTTTCAGAACTGCAACTAACGATTATTTTTATTATCGGTTAATATATTGGTTATTTTTTCAATTAACAGACTTAAAACGATTGATCGATTGATAGTTTCAGCTCTACTTCCTTCTGCACCTGTTTTCATAGGTGTCTGAATAACAATACAGTTTATTTATTAACTATTTAATACGCTTATGAGCTCACATCATTTTTAAATTATTTGGTTTTGTGATCTTTGACATCAGAGATACAAGAAGAACATTTTTAGATATTTCTGATGGGAGTTGAGTTTGCTTTCACCACACAGGAACATATTTAAATTACTTTTTACTGCTTTGAGTGTTGCCATTCTGAATTTAAAGGATATTAGCACCCTGTTTATGTAATGTAAAGTCTAGGTAATCTGATTTACTCTTACAGAGGCCATTTAATTGAAGCCGCAGAGCCTGAGATATCTTGAATCTTTAGTCTCTAGAATGGGTCAAGCTCCAAGAAACTGGATCCTACATTTCCCATAATGCAACTCAACAGACCGACCCTGCCTCTTAAAATGCCCTCAACTTCAGCTCCTCCAGAGCCACAGACGTTGTTATAGAGAGACCCTTTAACCCGTTCAGAACCCAATTATGTTCCAAACACACAAAAAATATTGTAATGATGGATTTCTCCTCTAAATGCACTCATAAATCATTAGCAATCAAAAGTATGTATTCCTTATTATGTGTTATGTTATTTTTTCTGTCCATTCCAATTTATGGAGAATCTGAACGCGAGAAGCCACCTAATAGTAAAAATGACAATAAATAGTCTTAAACCAGCATTAACAGACCTTCACCTTTATACAGCTTTACACTGACAGCAATAACTCTCTGATATTAAACTTTTCTGTACGATATCTCATAGTGTCCTCTCACATTCCATATAATAATAAAACTATATCATTCTTTTTTCTTTTTTTTAAAATAAGCTTACTCCTTTATTTTCTATGTGACAGGAGTTGTGTTTGAGAATCCTGCAGCCTGCTCACCCTGAAACGGATGTGTCTTTTAAATATTTACTCACGGAAAGGGATGGTTATCATTAGGTTGCTAGACAACTTGCGAAGCCAGTGGAGCTAAGTCTGTTTAAATAGCCACTGGGTAAATATTGTATCTGTGAATGAACACATGAATAATACAGCAAGTCATATTTGACAACGTTACGGACTACTTGTTGGTGGCTGAACCACCTCTGCTGATGACAAGTGTCAGAGAAAAGACAAAGTGTTTATTTTGGTCGCAGGGAGGAAAGCTGCGTGTCTGTGTGCGCGTAAAAAGCTCCGGAAAGGTGAGCGCTTGATTTGACTACTCCAAGAAGCCGCCTCTGACAGTCTGTGGGATTGCCCTGTGTTTCTTTTCTGCAGAATCTAAATATAAGTCGGTGACAAATAGTCCAAATACAGTAGCAACCCAACTGTGATGTGGGGGTGGTGCTGAGAGAACAGCTCCGTCTCCAAAGTCCCCCCTCTGTTGGATCCGGAGTCCGCCAGGAGAAGGTCGCAGCAGCTCCCACATGCACTTTGATGATTTTTTTCTCGCCTTTATTATCATGAAGAGACAAAACGCCAGGACTCTCGCCCTCATCATCAGCATCCTCACCTACCTGGTGGTCGGAGCGGCCGTCTTCGAGACCCTGGAGTCGAAACAGGAGAAGAGTCACAAGAGGAAGCTCGACGCCAGAAAGTACGAACTCATGCGCAAATACAACTTGACCAAAGAGAACTTCGAGGAGCTGGAGCACGTCGTGTTACAGCTCAAACCTCACAAAGCGGGGGTCCAGTGGAAATTTGCTGGGTCCTTTTACTTCGCCATCACTGTGATTACGACAATAGGTGAGCAGTTACTTCATTAACACATTAAAAGGGTGTAGATGAAGCCATTTCATTGACAGGTGCACAGCGCAGGGCCGTTGGCAGGATTTTAGAGTCCCCCTTGCCCCATGTTTGTGCCTCTCATTAGCATTAAATTTGAGCCACAGAGACAAGCATCAGATTTTTCCAAAAGAATAAACACCTGGTGATCTCTGAAAGGTTGTTAAACACATTCCACTGTTCTGAAAGTATTTATTCATTTTGTTTGCTCCAGATAAGAAAAAAAAGATTTTTTAACCCCTTTCTCAAGCTGTGCTGCTGTTTTCTAAGCCAAATAAAGATAGTCGGATACGACCTATCTCTTTGCTCAATTTGTACAACTTAAACAGAATTTAAAGAATTTTACCATCACTTATATTTCTCCATATTAACATTAAACATTGTTTCAACCCATATCTTTAGGTAAGAGTAGTAATACCACAGTGTAGAAATACTCTGTTACAAGTAAAAGTCCTGCATTCAATATTTTACTAGTAAAAGTACAAAAGTATTAGCACCAAAATATACTTAAAGTACCAAAAGTAAAAGTAATATACTAATCATGCAGAACGGCCCATTTCAGAATAATGTATATTGTATTATAATTATTGATGCATTAATGTGTGCATCACTTTAATGTTGGAGCTGATAAAGGTGGGGCTAATTTCAACTACTTTATATACTGCTAGCTTGTGAATTTCCCCCGTTATTTCATATTAACCTATAATAACACATCATATTTTATTTGTTGGTTATATATTATATTATTAATCTGAATCAGCAAAGTAACAAAACTTATCAAATAAATGTGGTGGAGTAAAAAGTACTAAATTGGCCATCTGAATTGCAGTTGAGTCAAAGTGTAAATTACCAGAAATTCATGATTTTATAATCACATTTCTTTTTAGTTCTGATTTTGTGGCATGTTTTGTGTTATCTGTCTTAGGTTGTTTGTCTGTAAGTCATTGTTTTTGCTGCCTTTATTTGCCAGGACACGTTTGAAAAATACATTATTAGAATAATTGTATCTCAATGAGGCTTTCCTCATTATGTATTAGAAATACATATAATTTTGGTGGCACAAAAACATTTCATTTCTTTTTCTTTCTTTCTCATTTTATTTGGCTTAAAACTGTCAAAAACAAAAGAATACTGAGTCAAGAAGCAGCCTTATGTCACAACTGGAATAGGTAACAATCAGGAATTGGACTCAAATGCACGACCCAGAGGCAGATGATGAGTTTCACAGGCTTTACTCACGAAAAGGGTTCGGTACACCAAAAATCCGTCCACACAGCAAACAAATCCAACAGGGAGTAGGCAGAGATTTAATCCACAGAATACTAGCAAAGTCAAACACCGGAGAATCAGAACACGAAGAGAAGGAATGCTAGGACGCTTGACACGAAGGTACAAAGACGAACTCGCAACAAAAGGGAGGTAAAACACAGGTATATATACACAAACAAGAACAGATAGGCTAACAGAATTCACATGACTGATCAAACACAGGTGAGACACAAAACTGGCGGGAAAAACCCCAGAAGAAAAACTAGAACCAAAACATAAAAGAGAAAGACTACCACAGTTACACCTTAAAAACACCAGGTGTAATTTGTGTGTAATTGTAAAATGGAAACACCTTCTCAAGTCGCTGAAACCAGCACATTACCAAAACAACAATGGACTTGTCTCAGCCCTGGCTCAGTATCTGTCATTATGATTGGGCCATTTCAGGGTAATTCAGGTGGAGAAAGAAAGTGTTGCCTTTGTGATTTATTTCCAGTGTTTACAACGTCTCAGCTGACACAACGTGGGAGTTATAAATATATAGCTGTTAATTCACAACACTGAAGTCGAGCTGAATAGTGTGACTGGGTTTTCCATGGGAGGATTTAGTAGGAGTGTGTGTTGGTTTCCTGTGGATTTAAATCAAGCAGCAACTTTAAATAATTATTTTATTATAGGAGCTTAATGTCAAACTCCCTCACCGCTACACAAAACCACATGACAGCTTCTTAGACAGCATATAACGCCATGTTCACAGTGTCTGAGGTGTGAAACTGTCACGTCTTCTCGTTCAGGTTATGGCCATGCAGCGCCCAGCTCCGACTCAGGGAAAGTGTTCTGCATGTTCTACGCCCTCCTGGGGATCCCGCTTACCCTGGTCATGTTCCAGAGCCTGGGTGAGCGGATCAACACGTTTGTCAGGTACCTGCTGCACCAAGCCAAGAAGTGCCTGGGAATGCGTCAGACTGAGGTCTCCATGGCAAACATGGTGACGGTGGGCTTCTTCTCTTGCATGAGCACCCTGTGTGTGGGGGCCGTGGCGTTCTCCCACTGCGAGGGATGGAGCTTCCTCCACGCCTTTTACTACTGCTTCATCACGCTCACCACTATCGGGTTTGGGGACTATGTGGCTCTGCAGAGGGACGACGCGCTGCAGAATGACCCTCGTTATGTGGCGTTTTGCTTTGTCTACATCCTGATGGGCCTGACGGTGATCGGAGCGTTCCTAAACCTGGTGGTGCTCCGCTTCCTGACCATGAACACCGAGGATGAGAGGAGGGACGCCAAGCAGAGGGCCCTGATGTCCATCAGTAAGCCCAGAGGAGAGGTGGCTCGCCTAATACCAATCTCAGCCTCAACCTCTTCCACGCCTGTAGCAGACGACACTACAAAGGCTAAAGATTTAAAAGGTGTCTACACAGAGGTGCTGCATTTCCAGACTATATGCTCCTGCTTGTGGTACCGGAGCAAGGAGAAGCTGCAGGGCTCCACACCCACTATGATCCCTCAGGAGCTGACGTTCTCGGATGCCTACTTGCAGCAGAATAGTAACTGTCCTCACTACATGGAACCTGGATCAACAGGCTGCGTTTGCAGTCCACGTCAGTGTTCGAGCATAAGTTCCATAACAACGGGCCTACACATTCTCTCTCCGTTCAGGGTGTTTAAGAGGCGCAGCTCGGTCTAGCCTTTCAATACAGCAGATTTCAGTACAGCACAATGCGTCTATACTGCCAAGTGGACAACAGATAGTTGGCAGTCCTCACAGCAAAGACATGACTGCAAGTAGATGTTTGTGGTGCTATAATCCCAGTAAACCAACAGTAGGACACGCAAAAGGGAAAAGCACATAAAGTACTGTAAACAGCAAAGTCTTACTCAAATATGTATTTTGAGGAAGCACAGCTCGCAGTGTTTTGACTTGAGGTCTTATTGAGGGGCGGTCCCGTGTGCTATGACAAATCGCGTAGGAAGTCATCTGTGTCACTACACTTGAACACTGCAGTACGTGGTGTATACACAACGTGTAGGTGACAGCGCAGCGGCAGAACAGGTGCTGCAGGAGGAGGTTCAGGTCGAGTCAACGGCGCAATAAAATAACTGAAACCTCTTAGACAACAGCTCTGCAGTAAATTCCAATTTTGTGTTTTTGTTAATAATCTCAGAGGTGCTGATTCAGCTCAGGGGTTGTTTTTTTTTAATTGTAGTTTGTGGTGTTGTTTTCCTGTGTTAGGCATATATCTTGATGAATTTTTTTAGACATTTCCCATCATAGTATCTGTGACTGATGCAGCACCAATTCAGACAACTTTCTCCCCTCATATAAGTTGCCTTGTGTTGCCCTAAAAACGTATCCAAACAAATCGTGATTGTCAGAACTTTATCAAAGCGGGCACACACTGATAACTCGACATGACTCATTCCCCCGTGTAGCTGCCTCTGTTATTGTGATTTTCAGTGCTCTCTGTCCAAATTGCTGGTGCATCAGTCACAAACGCTGCTAAATTATGTAACGTCACAAGTGGAGAAGTTCAAAAAATCACGATGACATATCCCAAACACAGTAAAGTGTAGACACTCACCAGCACTGACTGAAACACACTTAACAGCACTACAAAGCACTGCTTAAAAAATGACCATCGGGCTAAATCAACAACTCTGACAGTCTCAACAAAGACCAAACCTGATTAGCTTTACCAACTTGGTATTCACTGCAGGGTTACTGCATTGTGAGGTGTTTTGGTTACTTTGTCCACCCCTGTAGCTGATGGTTGGTTACATTAGTGGCTATTTGGCACTGCTGGGTCCAGAAGTCAGTCCAGAGCAGGTGCTGGTCTGCTTCATGGTGTTTCCAATGTGATGCTTTTATCAGTCCTTCAGGAACCAGAGTAGATACACACCAAACATCCAGGTTCTTGTGAGGCACAGTTGTTGCACTATTAAAGGAATAGTTCAACAATTTGGGAAATACACTTTTTCACTGTGGGGGAAACACCTAACCTGACTCTGTTAAAAAGGTAAAACAATCTGTCTACCAGCACATATAAAGCTCACTAATTAACATGTTTTATCTTGTATGTTAAATTCGTACAAAAACTAAAGTGTAAAAACGACAAGTTGTGAGATATACTGTATCAGTATACAATCAGTATATCAGTATGTAGCATACAGACAAAGAATATTTCCCAAAATTCCTTTAATTTTCACTATTCCTTTAATCCATATTCACAGTGAAATATGTGTAAAAGCGATAATTTGTGTTTTTTCGGGGAGTTATTTGTTAACAACAGCCGGGAATTTTGTCGTCATAGTGAGGTTGCCAGGCAACCAGCAGAGACACAGAAGTGCTGGGTGGATGGATAAACTGTTGTTTGCCAAGAGACAGTTCTAGTCTGAAACTCTCTCTAAAACCAGATTTCTGTTTGTGTGCTGATTTAAGATAAGCTAACGTGTGTTAATTCGTGAGCTTTAGCAGAGCTGGGAGGCGGAGTTTTGAACTTTGGACAGAGCCAAGCTAGCTGTTTCCCCCTGCTTCCAGTCTTTATGCTAAGCTAGGCTAACCTAGCTTCCTGGCTTCAGCTCCATCACACAGACATGAGAGTGGTATCAATTTTCTCATCTAACTCGCGGCAAGAAAACAAATGAGCCTATTCCCCAAATTGTTGAAATATTCTTTTTAAGCTAGCTGTCAGTCCCTCTGACTGTTAGCCTACCATTAAAAAACGTTAAACGTCATGTTTTAACATGTTGTTCCTTATCAACAGCTGCAGAAAACACAGAACTGAAATTATGAATTCTGAAAACAAAGTACAGATTAGACCATTAAACATGGATCACGATTATCTATCAAAGTACAATGTTTGGGATGTGAATCTACTATAATTCTCTCCACTGTGCTATTTTGACCTGGAGGACCATGAGGCTTCACAGAAGTCACACCAGCTATTCAGATCTGAATATGCAGAGCTGTCCAAATCACATCTGGATCAATCTGTAGATGCAAACTATTCTTAGCAGCAGTTTGGAGTAGCAGATGGAAGGGAGCTTTTCTATGTGTGGGCAATGGATAATAAGCTGGTTGTCAATCACAGACAATTATGCCACAATAGACTTAGTCTCTCTGATTGATGGAAAAGGGAAAAAATCCACCCTCAGATACTATTCCTTGTATTTCTTGGCCTATTTTGGGGTTCAGTGGTGCATTTTTTCTGTAGGCGACATGATGTGACATCACGTTAAGTTTATTTCTGGCAGCTGCAAATGAGTTTCAGGGATTTGATTGATTTTGAAACTACAGTTCAATGCTCACACTTTCTTGACTAGAAAACATTTTACTCTGTTATTGCGTTGTCCACCGCTTATAACCAACAACAACAACAACTGAGGGCAGCGAGTTTTTACCTGTTCTCTTTGGATTGTTGAAAGGCATTTTGGGAAATGTAGGAAATCACCAGTCAGCAGTGGAAGAAGTACTGAGATCCTTTACCACAGTAAAAGAGGCAGTACAACAATGTGAAAATACTGAATTACAAGTAAAAGTCCTGCATTCAAAGTAAAAGCACAGAAGTATTATCAGCAAAATTTACTTCAGATCACACTTGAAATAAATCGAACATCACAGATTGATGATGTTCTGAATATCTGAAGGTGGATTTTTTTTTCCTTTTGACTTTCTGTAGGGTCAAAATACCACCCATGTGACACACAAAGGACAAAAAAAACCCAAGTGCCAACAATTACTTGCAAATACTTTTTGATCCTGGTCTGGTGTCTATTGAGAAACTGATCTCACTATGTTAATGGAAATGGGCCTCTTGTGATGGACTGTAACTTACTGAAATACGTAATAAGTAATATTTGCACATGATAATGAAAGAAAAAGGATGATTAAGATGCTTTCTGCTTTTGACTTGCTTTTAACAATAAGTGACCCATAAAACAACAGCCTACTGTATATTTCCTGCAAGTACTGTATTAGTTTTAAGGAATCATGTTGCACTAGCATAAACAGGTTTCTCTGTTTTTTGCTTGGAAAATAAAAGTTTTTTTTAAAGATGATATAATATCATAATTGTAAGAATTTTTTTTATCTTAACTTGCCAAGGGATCTGTGCACAGTTTAGACTATGACAAGATAAATAACACGCATCACATCTAGTTCAAAACAATATTGTACTATTTTGCCCAATTAAAGAACAGCCTTAGAAAACATTAAAAACATGGATATTTTATTCAAAGACTCTGACTGTTTTTGAGTTTTACTGTTGTTTTACTGGATGTCCTGATCCCCGCATTACCACCTTAAATTAATTATAATTTACAGAGAATATTCCTGAAATTAATGTCTGTATACAATATAAGTACTGTATAAGATGTAGTCATGTGATCTCCATGCTGTTTCTCAACATGTGCTGTGTGAGAAAAGCCTGCTGAATGTATAGAAATGACCGTTTGGTCCAGATGGTTTCCCCCTGGGAATTCTGACTGAAGTCCAGTTCCGGACAACCTACAGCAGGTTAGTCACGAGAGGGAAAGTATGGCGCTGTATCATTATGTCATCATTTGTGGCAGTATGTATATTTGTTATATCCAACTCATCATCATGTGGTACAGCAAGCAGGGAGTGGACAAAATAACAGAAACTCTTCACATTACAGCAGCAAATTCTGTTTTGGAAAAGGTGTTAATTAGGCCACCAGAGCACCCCTAATATTGGGTTTTTATTGAGATGGCCAAGCACAGGAACACTATTTATTTGCTAACGCTATATTTTATGGGTGCATAATATGCAAATACTTTCCTGGAAAGAACAGTGTAATTTAGTTCTAATTATAAAATAATTAATGGAAATCGGTACACTTCCACTTAATTAATTCCAATTACTTTCTAGTGTAACCTAGAGCCTTTTAGTCAGTGCACATATAAATATACATAAATGTCAAAGTTGTCTACAGGCAAACAATACAGTTCAACATACATGAAGAACACAAGTTTGCAATATTAAATAAATAATGAATGGAGATTTTCTTGGGTTTAAATTGAGCTTTTCTCACAAGAAAATAGTCACTTTCTCCATAATTAATACCATATTACATATATTAAGTTTTTTCCACGTTTTTTTACGTACCCATAAAATACTGTATTGTTATATACTCTATACTGTATATATGTCTTCTGTGCTTTACAAGGGAGTTATTTTTTACTTGAATACCAATTAGCAATATGTATAAGCTTTAAATGAGATCTTAAATCACTGTTTTTATGAGTGACTTTTAGAGGTACAAAAAGACCAGACATCAGTTGCTTGAATTGCTGCTACCTCATTAGCAGACACTACAAAAAGGATGTCTCAATGGAAAAGTGTCAATAATCATTATACCATATGCCAAACACAGGAACACTATTTATTTGCTAACACTGTATTTTATGGGTGCATAATATGCAAATACTTTCCTGGAAAGAACAGTGTAATTTAGTTCTAATTATAAAATAATTAATGGAAATCGGTACACTTCCACTTAATTAATTCCAATTACTTTCTAGTGTAACCTAGAGCCTTTTAGTCAGTGCACATATAAATATGCATAAATGCCAAAGTTGTCTACAGGAAACCATTGAGCTGAATCCACACCATCAAAACTGAACATTATTAATCTTTACCAAATTGATATTTACTACAGGGATTTACTATATAGCTTTGTAATTGTGTTTCTACTATTTTGTCCACCCCTGTATAACATGTTTGTCCTTCCATTTTTTACACTTTGTTTGCCTTGTAAGTTTGATTTCTGATGTGAGTTAATGCAAGGTTTGGACATTACACATGCACTTGTCTATGTTTCTGTGTGAAGTCCTGTTGCCATCGCTGGAATAACTTCCCTGACTAGTTATTGAAGCCCAGTTAGTGTCTCAGATGCTCAGTCCAAAAGAATAAAATACTGTATGTAGAAGATGTGCTCCATATCAGGGGTTCCCAACGTCTACTTGTGACCCCTCATCACCGGTTGCATATGTCTACTGGTTGTGAAGAGGCTGACTATGTTGGGAACTATATGACTCTATTTCTATGACTCAGAAAGAACATCAATAAAGTGTATAATGAGCCCAAGATCAGAAAAAAAAATAGTCCTATGAAGCTATAAATGCATTAAACCACAAATCAAATTAGCCGCTGAGAATAGAGCAATTAGGACTGTATCTCGTTATCAAAATTTGCTTGCCACTGCAACATCAAACCAGCTTGTAAGGCCTGGCTCTGTGCCTGTGAATCTGCCTTCAGCCATTAGATGTGCACAGAAAAGCAACAGAAGGAGTATCCATTCGACAAATCCCTGTATTGACCCCCTGTGGCTGGAGCATCTGCTGTTTTCTACTTTGGCCATAGACCTGAGTATCTATGTCAAAGACAAAAATAGTTCCACTGGGAAGGTCAACTATGGCATTACATCACTTGGTTTCTTCTCCATTTTTAGAAACATTTTGGGCAGGTTCAAACTGAAGGTGTCTGTCACATATTTATGCCAATTTGAACTGAGCGTTAAAGTGTACTTGTGTATTTATTATGTGTATGCTACACAGATTTTTAATTTTTTATCTTTTCCACCATTATAATTGATTAATTTGACTAAATTAAACCTAATTAATGCAAATCTAGCAAGGCAAATTTCTTCCACGAAGGCCCGACCAGTAAGACCTTCATTCATCAATGTTTAAAGTTTGACAGTTTGGGAAATTGATTTTTTTGCTGAGAGTTAAGTGAGAAAATCAGATACCACTCTCATGCCCTTAACATAAATATGAAGCTATAGCAAGTAGCCAGTTAGCTTAGCTTAGCACAAAGACTGGGAACAGGTGGAAACAGCTAACCTGGCTACCAGGTAACATCTGCCTACCAGCACCTCTAAAGACCACTAAACAATTTAAAAACGGAAGTGTAAAAACCTCAATTCGCTGTTTTAGAGGGGGTGGCTAGATGTTTCCCCCTGTTTCAGGTCTTTATGCTAAGCTAAGCTAACCTAGAGTTAACTGTAGGCATGAAGAAGAAGAAGAAGAAGAAGAAGAAGAAGAATGGTTTGTTAGTTCAGTTTGGTGTGTTCAGTTCTATTCATTTTTAGTTATCATAGCCTGAGTTTAGTTGACCTCTTTTATGGGCCCAGTTTTGTTGAATACTGTTTCTTTAATTTATTGGGTGAAGAAGAAGAAAAATAGTCCTAATGGCATAAAACGGAAGCCCGGAGCCGAGTTGCCGTTGATCGAGTGTCAGTGAACGTTACACATGGGTTCTCCTGTCTCTTTAACTTAAGTTCAATGTCCAAGAAAGTATGTTAGGCTTCAAAATGGACATGAGGGAGCTGGCTGTGAATGCGTTGGCCCAGAATAAGAAAGCCGCTCTTCTGATCGGCGGAGTTGGCATTGCTGTTCTGGGATTTGGTCTTGGATATAAATACCTGCGAAAGCCAGAAAAAGTTGTTCGTGTAGGCGTTGTGTCGCAGCTCTTCATTCACCCTCTCAAGTCTGGCAAAGCGTTGCCTGTGGCTCTCGCAGAATGCCAGAAAGTCGGCCTGAAGTTTGGAGAACTGCAGGATCGGTGAGTGTGTGAGCACAAAATATGTATATGTGTCCTGTTCAGAGTGCGATTTATCAGCTGTCTGGTGTTTATTGACCAATTCTGACAAAAACAATCGAATCGACTAAAGTAAACCGTCACACAAACATGACATTACCAACACTGGTCGATATTGAGCAGTGGTACAGCACATTTCTTTGAGTTACACACTGTCTGGTGGGTTAAGAGCCATTTTGTCTCCCTCCCAAGTGTTCATCTAGTTTAATTCACTCAGGGACACAAAATGGCACAAATAAAAGCAACTTGCTTTTGCTTAGATTACACTCACTGGCTTAATTTGGGTTTGGAAAGTAATTTCTCTTAATTGTGTCTCAATATTAAGCCTATTTATAGATTTTTGCGGAGGCTTTCATGAAGACTTGACGTGGGTCTACAACCTTGCAGGCTTTTCAGAGGAAATTGCCCATATTTCATTCAATTATCCAAACACTCATAACACAAGCGTGAGAAAAGACAGGGAGGGGGGAAAAATGGCAGGACTTAATGAAAATCTGTACATTTCTATATCGCTAGTGCAGTCTTTTTTACAGAAACATGTTTATGATTCCCAGATCAATCTTTAACCAGTGGATAAAAATAAAATGTGATTTAAATCTGGGATTTATAGATGAGTCAGCAGCACTGCTGTATCCATGGCAACATGTGATGTCATTAACCCTGTCTTGTTTTCTTTTATATCCTCTCCTGTAACTTTGCTTCAAATCTGTGAGAGCTCAGTGTACATGCTTAGTACCAGACCATTGGAATTAAACTAGGGATGCCAAATGGTGCAGATGAGGAAAAACCACAGCTCTTTTTGTTTTGATTGCAGACACTGGCTGGTGGTCACAGAAGACGGTCACATGGTGACGGGCAGACAGCAGCCTCGTCTGGTGTTGGTGTCTCTGACATGTGAGGGAGGTCATCTTTGTCTGAGTGGCCCAAACATGGAGGATCTGCAATTCCCCATGAAACAGTCCAACAAACCCGTCATCAACTGCAGGTTTTACAGCAGGCTTTCATTTTGGCACCACGATCTTCTCAGACTGAATTGGATTCCGTGTTTATTTTACTTGTTTGGATTTTTTCCCATTTTTTGCCTTTATCTGACGACTGTCAACTGTGTAGAGAGATATGCAAGTATATTGACGACAAAAGATTTGAGAGAGCACAAAACAGATTTGAGCGCTATGTCTGCAATTTTTTTTTTTTTTACATTAACTACTTGTCTCTAGTTTGATTAAAGATTTAACCAAAGATATCAAGGGTCTGTTTTAAAAATATGTTCATGACCAGAAGCTCATTAGTCATCTTTAAAAATATTAAAATGATACTGACAGTTAAAGTCTGCTAGGTCTGCAACTAATTATTTTCATTATTGATTCATCTGTAGATTATCTTCTTGGTTAATCAATTGATCACTCTGTCTTTAAAAAAAAAAGGCAGAAAACAATTGCCCCATTCCCACAGTACAAGGTGACATCTTCAAATGTCTTGTTTTGTCCTACCAACAGTCCAAAACCCCCAAAATATTCAGTTTATGATCATATAAAACAGAGAAAAGAAGGAAATCCTCACATTTGAGAAGCCTGAACCAGTAAATGTTTAGCATTTTTGCTTGAAAGATAACTAAAACTATTAATTGATCATCAAAATTTGTCTTTTGCATTACTTACTTTTGTTCCAACTTTTTTTTCAGACTTGTATAAATGCTGCTTCTTTGTTTTTGTGCTGCAGAGTGTTTGGAGATGACATTCAGGGACGGGACTGCGGTGACGAAGCGTCTCGCTGGCTCACTCATTATCTGGGGGCAGAGAAAACCTTTCGCTTGGTGCACTTTGAACCCCAGATGAGGGCTAGGAGGCCAGTGAAGAGCGAGCCTCTTTTCCCACAGTATGAGGTAAACAGCAGTATGTCTGTGTTGCTTTTTATTCCCAGATTTGAATGCTCCAGCTATATGACTCCACTTAAGACAAAGTTTTCAGCTTTAAATCTCTCTTAATTGAAACACCAAAAAGTTTTACTACATTTATAAAACTTTTTGAGGAAAAAACCCCCCAATAAAATCAAAACCAGATTTGTCTTTTGTTGGTTTTTCTTTTAGCTGTTCACAGTGTCAGAGTGTTACCAGAAACAACCTGTTACATACAGGAGAACAGGGTTTCCATTTGTGATTGTATTCATGTTGTTTACCCATTTATCCAGCAGGTGGCCTACCCAGATGTGGGACCTGTTATGCTGCTGTCCGACTCCTCTGTCAAAGATCTCAGCAGCAAGTTAGAGAAGGACATCAAGGTGGAGCAATTCCGCCCAAACATTGTCATAAGTGACTGTGAAGCATTCGATGAGGTGTGTTGTTCAGCTTTTGCCAACAAGAAGCAATTCTGCAAATATTGCTTTGATTTTTTTTTTCCCCTGCTGATTCCTCTGTTTGGCTACAAGATTAGAAATCTTGGTTACATAAACAAAGAAAAACATATCATTCAGTCATGTAAAGATTATATTTGAACCACAAAAGGGCTTCAAAATAACAGATCCTATGTGTCTCTACACTACAGCCCTATGAGGTTTTGTTTTTCCCTCCTGTTTGGAAAAATGATCATTTGGTCCTTTACTTCTGACTAATACCTCGCCCTTTTCAGTGTGAGCAGCGTGGACTAAATTTATCTCCAACTCAAAAACCCAACTGCTTTGCTTTTTCAGGATTCATGGGAAGAGATCCAGATTGGCAGCGTGAGACTACAGCGTGTAATGTCATGTGGACGGTAACACAGTTGATGCTTCACATAGATTTTAATCAAAGACAGAATCACTTCATTTATCAACAACGATGCATCCAAAGCTGCAGTGCAGTCACTGCTGGGGTTTGGGGTTTGATTCTCTGGATACAAATTAAATTCACTACTGATTGTCGATATTAAAATGCATGAATTTGTCTTTCTAACCGTAGAGATTTAGGGTTAACGGGAAGGATGCAAACTCACCTCTAACTTTTGTTGTTTCCAGATGCCTTCTCACCACAGTTGACCCTGAAACCGGTATAATCACCAGAAAAGAGCCTCTGGAAACACTGAAAAGGTAAAGTTTTAACTCAATATTATTTAGGGAGGGTTGATATTTTACATTTTGGTGGTAATTAGTGTTGCCAGATTGGTTGGGGTTATTTTTATTGGGGATAAAAATGGTTTTGAGCAGCTTGTTGGAAAGCTATTCAAAAAGTAGCTCCAATTAGGCTTACACTATTAGTTATAGTAAAAATGTAGCTGTCCCTTTGTCCAGTTCGCCACATCTTTAGGGAGAAGAAGAAGAGGTTGAACAGAGTTCAGAAATCAAAATCGATGCAGCAGAAACAGCGATATAGTCTTTTTTTATTCCACTCGTTCTTCCTTGTCAAAACATGGTGCCTACATTACCCACAATGCAACTTGATTGTCGACAGTTTGGTTGGAGATTCTGGTGTGTTGTGCTAGTAGCAGCTAATGTAGCCTCAAGCAGCAATGAGGAGTGGGCTAGAGTGGTCTGGTAAGCTCTCTTCCTTCTGACTCCACACCCCGAGATTTTTCAAATATTGTAGTCTTCAACCCCAACGGACGCTGACTCAAGTGACGTCACTTGAGGCAGTTTATCAGATTTCGTGCAGCTCCCTCTGGAGCCACAAAAGATGTTATACAACGTTTGCTGCAGTACTCCCCAAGACCTGTAAACATACTTTGATGTGTAAAATCGCTGGAGTTCCCCTTTAATGTAACAGTATCCAAGAGACTTGATAGAGATCATTTTCAATATAATAACTGTGGTTTTGGGTTTGCCTAAATGTATAGCTTTTTATATAGCTTATTTTTCTTTTTGCACTCTTAATCAGCCACAGAACCTATCAAATCGAGTCAAAGCTGCCTGTGTGTTATTTTAACAAAATATCAGCATCAGCAGCATCCCCCTTCAGCCTAAAAAAAGACCACCAAAAAAAAAACCCTCTTCAATTCAAAGCTTAAAAACTTGGCTACTTTTATGACAAATAGGCAGATTCAAGGCTCTGATTGGACCTTTTAATGTCAGTAAAATCTGGCAACCCTGGTGTTAATATGAGTTAGCTTGACTTTTCTTCTTTTTTTTTTTTTTTTACAGATTCATATGTAGCTTTATTGAGTTTTGTATTATTATTATTTTCGACCTAGACTGTTAATTAGACTTTTTTTGGTGCGCATGCTGAAAAGTTTCTCTAATTTATCTATAACTACAAACAGTTTCCCCTATTTTAGTTAATTTAAATGTGATTTCTATCTTGTCAATGCGATGAGAAGTCTAATTTAAGAACAATTCTTTCACAGCTATCGTATGTGCAAACCATCCGAGAAGCACATCTACAAAGCATCTCCGTTGTTTGGACAGCTGCACACTGTGAAGAAGACGGGGATCCTGCAGGTCGGCGATGTGGTGTACAAGATCAGCCATTGATTGAAGGACTCGGAGGTGGAAAAACATGCCGACAAACATTTAGTCACTTTTTGAAATCTTGATGAAATCTTTGTTATTAGCACTATCGCTGTATAATCACAGTTAGTCGATACTAAAGAAATCACTTAAAATAGCTGTAATGTACATAAATAATGAACACTAAAATTGCAGAAAGCACACACGTAACAAAAAATATCACTGTTTTTGAAATGGGGCTCTGGTTCACGGATAGACCAATGCATCGACATAACATGCAGTTCAAAATATAACAATAATCAACTATTTTTTGTAGTGGATTGTAGTAATTATCATGCCATTGGGCTGCTTCTACTGTTTTGTCAGATGGGCTGATGGTGCCTGAATTAAACACATTTCTAACAACTACACATTGAGTTCTCTGGTAATTAAATCATGAAAGTACATGCTACTATTAAAGAGAGAAATTAAACTGCCTAAAGTCTTAGTAATATAATATTTTACTTTACTTTGTGTAATCATTCCTGGAATAAACAGGGCAGAGAAACACTGCTGGGCAACAACAACCTCTGGTATTAAAACATAGCAGAACATTTGGGATGTTATCTGTCTAACTGTCTGATAAATCTTTCATTCACATGTTTTTTCATATTTTAAGGCATGCATTAGTCATTTAAATAAAGGAAAAGCCTATTTTCAGATGGACTAGTAGCACAAAATGACAATCAAATAGACACAGTAGATTTTTTTAAATTGTTTGATTTAATGATTATGTAACAGCAAAGCTAACTGACCCTGTTCTGTATCACTTGTCAGGGTAAATATTTCCCAGCCTCCCTGTTTGTCATGTACTTGACACTTTTATTTAGTAAAACCGACAAACTTTACCAGCAGAGGATCAATGGGTCAGTGACACTTGGTCAGGAGAAACACTCTGAAGCATCTGAGGGAAACAAAGATCAAACCTGTGACCTTCCAGTTAATGGCCGATCTGTGCTTCCCTGTCAGCATTTTAGACCACTAAGTGGTCTCTTTAACCCAAAATGTATTGAGAGTGCTGTGAGTGTGAACAGTTTTAGTGTTTGAGGTCCCACTGAGACCTAGTTTTAGTTATATACAATGGCCAGTAGGGAGCAATGTGCCTTTACTTAACCACCACAAGAGCCTGTAGAGAGGAGGAAGATATTTCTGGATATTTATATAGAAATTGACCTCTTTGCTACTCTTGTAAAAGATTTGTTTGTTTCAACTTCTAAATGTGTTGTTTTAAACAACCAGTAGATATGTATATTGCAGCAGTGACCGTCGCTTGAATTGATTGCAAGAAGGTTAGCATGGTGCAAAGACAAAAGAAATTGTGTGCATTGCTGCACATGTCCTTTAATTGACAAAACAATTCTTTGTACAGTATAAAAGGAAAAAAACGTTATTGCAAGGAATTCACCAAAAATTACAAAACACTGAAACTTGCAAACATCCTCTTTAAAAGGGGAGAAACTCATCATGTTGTGTGTCGTCTCACGAGACAGCAGAGTGCCTTGTTAGTTGAGTGCTATGGTTCTTGACCTTTTAGCACAAATGCGTAATTATGTAAGTCTGTAATTTGTAGGGGTCCTGGGTTCAAAGAACTTTGCACTACACCATATAGAGGACACATGGTAGACTTAAATTAAATCTGAGTGCAGGCCCTTTTATTTTCAGACCTACAAATCTAGACCCACCATCACTTTAAATTACTCTTTTGCTTCTTTTTCTAATTGGTATATAATTTACATTTCGTACTGCATTTGCAGGAGGTGGTTTGGGACATTTAAGTGGTGAGGTGGTAGATGTGAGGAGTTATAAGTACTGGGGGTCCTGTAATATGGCAGGGCCCCTAAAGTTTCCAGAATAGCATTGCTTTAGCTGTCCAGAGGAGTATAAATAAACAAATGAAATACTTTTATTTCACACTGCTTCGGTTTTGAAACGGGGCTTGACTCAAATCTTCCAAACGTCTTAAGATATAAGTTGTCCAGACAGAGTGGAATAAGCAGGAATAAAATTTGCCTGTGAAGGAGAGCTGATGATAGAACAAGCACATGAGGATTTGTCAAGGGAACGTGTAGTATTTACAGTATGCGGCTGCTGTTGTCCTTTATATTTCTCTGTTTCAGCAGTAGCACTTTTTTCTATGCATGATCTTCATTGAGGTTTAATAGTTTGTATCCTCATGTCATGTCATGGTATATGTGGTTAATGTCATCTTGTGTCATGTCATGTCAGCAGGAAAAATGCTAAATTGTGAGATTCATGTAACCTCAATTGCAACTGCCCTCCGCAGTCAGGACGGCTTTACAGCAGTCGTTATGCGAACCGCGGTCACAGTGGTGTCAGTTATGATCAGTTTAATTACAGAGAGCTTCTGAGACACGCACACAGACACGTTCTAATGTTTATTTTTAACACTTGCATGTGTTGTAAAATTAGAGCAATTAAACAATACTGCACTTTGGTGTGGTTATATTTGGTAAGTTGTTTTTACTTTCCTTCGTTTGTTGCTTCTTTACTTCAAACCTATGTGATATGTTTTAAATACAGACAGGGTGGTGATTAACTCGGACCAATGATTTAATGACGGTCCAAAATAAAACGGAAAGGAAACTGTCATTACATGCATAATAAACAGTTGAGTGCTTTGTACTTTAAAGGAATAGTTCAACCTTTTAGGAAAGACGCTTATTCTCTTTCTTGCCGAGCGTTAGATGAGACGATTGATACCATTCTCATGTCTGTACAGTAAATATGAAGCTGACACCATTAACCAGTTAGCTTAGCTTAGCACAAAAACTGGAAACAGCTAGCCTGGCTCTGGATTAAACAAACTGGATATAATGTTTTAAATACTGAGCTTTAAAGGTCCTGCTAGGCGGATTTTGTTACCTTTGGACAGAGCCAGGTAAGCTGTTTCCCGTTTCCGTTTTTGTCTGTATAAAAAACAAATGAGATACAGCTGTTCCCTTCTGTTTCTAGTCTTAATGCTAAGCTAATAAACTGCTGGGGGTAGCTTCATATAAACCTTACAGATGTGAGAGTGGTATCAATCTTCTCATCTTGGCAAGAAAACAATAAGCACACTTCCCAAAATGTTAAAACTATTCTTTTAAAATGTGACAGCAAAAAACTAATTGTTTGACAAACCAAAATATACAAAATTATGTTTTAAAGTGCTTTGGCATCTTTTGCTTGCTTGCTCTTTAGCGGAAGTTTGTTTTGCATTGTTCTGTTCGTTTTCACATTAAAGTTTGTCTTAGTTTTATTCATGAAGGCATGATATTCTTTTGCAGATTGTTTCAACTTGTTTTTCTCAGGTCTGATTTGCTTTTGTGCACCTTTCCTTGGGGGAATCTTCCTTGTGTGGTTTGTGTTATCTTTCAGGCTGTTGTTGGTTCGTAGAGCGTTACTTTTTAAATCAGCTGTGGCAGTTTGATTGGTCTGTGGTTTCACTTTGTCACCGACAGGCTTTATCACAGTGGCCTTTTTTGATTGCTCCTTGGATTTCTGTCTCAAAGTATTCTTCTTCATTTGTGCGTTAGCTGCCTGCTTGCTCAGCACTTTGTTTTTCCTCCATGGTTTCAGCTTATCTTTCTTCCTCGTTCTCTTATCATGTGATTTCCATTCAGCTTTCACGGCATTGCTCGTCGTCGTCACGCTGGCTGCAGACAGTGTAGGTTTGACCTGGCTGCTTGTCACAGGTGGTTTGGTGGTGAGTTTGAATTTTCTCGGTGGTGGTCTCGTAGGTTTTTCATTTGTGTCCAGCACAGTCACTGAAATGGCACAGATGTCAGTAAGTACCTATTTTCAAAGTTTTACTCGTTCAAGTGTGCAGCCACATATGTTGCGTTTTATAAGGCTGGATTGAATATTTGGCTCCAAAGACAGGCCTAAATGTTTGAAATGCTTTCCTCTTTTGTCTCTTTCTTTTTTAAGTATGTTTGATGTAAAATGGGAGACTGCTTTTTATAGTTTTATATATGACCTCAATGCGATTATACAATTTAGCAGTATAAAGTTCTGCTCAGGACAAACATACTACAGTGAATGTGGGCAATTTCTTGGCTTGCCAGAACAGAAGTCTTCTTACACTAACCTCTTACATAAATTGAATTGACTTGATAATATGTTGTGTATATGTCGTTCATATTTAATGCACCTTGATTGAACCAAAACTGCGTTCTACTCTAAAAAATGAAAAACGGATACAATTTTTATCAGATAAAAAATACCCTTTCTTCAAGTCTGGTATGCGCACACCATAAAAATGAGACATGAAGTTATGAGAAAAAGAATAAGTGATACAAATGCAAAGGTGAACTGAGGTGACTTACATTCTCTGGGCACAAAAGGAACCTTTTTCCCCCTCACTTTGACAGGTAGCAGCTTCTGCTTACATTTTCCTGGAGGAGCTCTCCTGCAAATGTTAAACGTGAAGCAGTATTTTAAGTTCAAATTGGGTAATATTATGTTAAACAGCTTTTTATTAGTTTCAGGACAAAACATGATACACATTTATGCAGATTTTTCCATAAATTATTACTGTCAATACTGAGTCCCATGTTGTAGAGAGCCTTTTCACACGCCTTGAAAGTCCTTGAAAGTATAATTGATGAGAATAATACAAAAAGGCCTTTAAATGCATTATTGGCCTGGAAAGGATATTTGTGATGACAGCAACACTTACAAAATGACTTCTTTTATTCAAAGTCTGGTTGCTGAGTCTTTTGCTTGTCCAAGCTGTTATGTTACCAGTTCAGTACAAAACTAGCCAAGCACGGTACATGAGGTTAGTAGCTCAGCCGCCTCATTTTTACAACAGAGTTATCAAATTAATTTTGTTTCCGTTACGGGTGATGTGCTCCTTTCAAGTTTATTTGGCTGCAGGGATTTATTCTAATATTCTCCAGTTCCTTGTATGATTTAGGAGAAATGCAATTTGAGAAATGTGTCTGTGTTTTTGAATCATTGCTCCAAGCAGGCATGTGTATCCAACACAGGTGTGCATTTCAATAGAAAAAAGAGATCACCATTCTTAAAAAAAGTACTGGCCCTTGACTCAAATATTACTTAAGGAGAAGTAAGATTACTTGTGTTCATAACTACAAATGTAGCTGTTTTCAAGACTCAGATGATGAAGATGATTAAAAGCACATCACGTAGTTTAATGTAAGCTGTGTCTGACACTGCACCTGGAGGGGTCCATGAACTTGAAAACAGTTCCAAAAGGAGACATGGCGCTGGGGTATGCAGTGGCCAAAAAATATAGTTCCCCTAAAAGACAGAAACAGCTCATGAGTACAGTTAAATTGGTGCATAACTAAATGCTGTGAGAGACTGAATGACTGTTACCTGCTTCATCTTCAGCGAAAGAGATGATGAACTTGTGGTGATGATTGATGAGTCCAGGAAAAGAGCACGTCTTTGTGTCACCCATACACACACTCCTCTCCTTCCAGTTTCCTGTTGTCTTATCTTCCTCTAACGCCATGATTCGACTGCAAGATTGACAGGAATCACTTATATTGTTATAACAAACCAACATGGGTTCATCAATATATTTAAAGCAGGAATTAATAGTTCATCTCTCAACTTTATTCTAGTGAGGATGATGGAAAAGCCACTGAAAAAGCATGTAGACCATAATGAGAAACTAGAAATCACTGCTAAAACCAAGACTAAGAAACTAATGCTTTTACAATTTATTAGTAGGAGAAACTATAGAATCTATTATTTCAAGTATAGCTCTCACCAAAGAGGAAACTCAATTGCTTCAAATATTAAAGGAATAGTTTGAGAAATACGCTTATTCACTTTCTTGCCAAGATTTAGATGAGGAACTTGATACCACTCTCATTTATCTGCAATAAATATGAAGCTACAGGCAGTTAGCTGAGCTTCGCATAAATACTGGAAACGGGGGAAAATGAAAATGAAAACTATTTGCTAGTACATATGCTTTCCTCAGATTATCAAGACCTGGGTGTAAGCATAAAACACCACGTCAAACCTCAAGTCTGAAAGTTTGAATTGTGATCATATCAGCCTGGGGACTCAAGTGATGTGACTTGACTTAATTAAAAAATGCATTTTGCTTTTCAATAAATTCAAAAAGGCACAACAGCTGAGCAAACAAGCTGAGAAAATGAGTCTGTTTTTCCTTCACTTCACTCCTGAAAAGCTGACAGAAAATCCAGATTTTCTTTTTACCCAACAGTTGGAGAAAACTATTTGGCATAGATCAACACAATCTTACCCACTCATAAAGTCTCCAAAAATGTACAGGCCGTTCAGATTGGGTGATTCACATCCTCTGTACACATATCCCCCTGTCACAGACTTCCCAACATGATGGCTGTATGCAAATATAGGGAGGATATCATCTGTTGTGGCAAAGAAAGATGCACTCAATTTAACTGAAATCTGAAGCATCAAAATTAGATTGAAAACAGTGCATTATGGTGGAAATAACAGGTGGTGAACGTATCAATGAGACAGGAAATAGTTCTTAATTTTTATCACCAGAGAAGTTTAACATGAACAGAAAATACTCACTCAAGGAGGAGTTGTGGCACAGTTTCATATCGTAGCACTCAAAGCCCTCTTTGGCTCTCCATCCATAGTTTCCCCCCTTCACAATAATGTCAATTTCCTCATAGCGGTTTTGACCCACATCTCCACAGAATATCCTTCCCCTGCCATAGCGGCTGACCAGGTCTCCACGGTCCACAGAGCACCGCCACATGTTTCTGACCCCATATGCATACACCTCTGGCCGGGCATCTGGGTCACCGAGGAATGGGTTATCAGGGGGGATCCTGTACTGCTTCCCACTGGAGTCACTTCCATCTACATCAATGCGGAGTACTTTTCCCAACAGAGCACTCCTGGATAGGAAAAAAAAAAGCATTTAGCAACAGTTGAGTAAATAGTTAGCTAAAAGTAATGGATGCATGGTTGAAACGTCCAGCTTCTGTCACTCCAAGTGGTAGCATGAAAGCAAACTTGACCAAACTGACCTAAACATTGACAGTTCAATTGTATGAGGAAAACACTGTAACATTATAGACTTTTATATAATTAATAGTGTTAAATGGGCTTCAGACAAAAAAGGTTGGGAACCACTGCAAGCTGCTTCATTCCTCACTCTTCCTCACTCCTGAAGCACCTTACTTGTTTTGTGCGTTGCCATACTTCCCAAATGGATCCCCAGCTTTTCCACCATCTCCAGTGAAGATGTGCAAATATCCATCGAGACCAAACAGCAGCTGGCCTCCATTGTGGTTTGCAGCTGGCTCCTCGATCTCTAGAATGACCCTGAATGTAAAAAGGATGCAGTTCAGTACAATCACATCTACTAGAGGTGATATTCTTGTTTTTCAGACATAAATATCTGGTTGTTATGCCTTCAGGTCATGATTCATCCAGCCTTTAACCTCTTCAACACTGATGCTTACAGTGATTATTTGTCTAATAGAAGGAAGTGATGACAGAGCAGGCTTCAGGCGTTAAAGAGTCGGTTCACCCAAATTACAGAAACGGATTTTCTCACCTACTTCTAGCGATATCTGGCCATACTGATAGTGTTGGGGTTAGGGTTTGCTCGGGTTTTGAGCTAACCACCTCTGAGATTTCTGTTACAACACCAAAACAATTTTTGTGGGAAATACGATTGTTCATCTTCTGGCAAAGAGTTCAGATTGATGCCACTCTCATGTCTATCTGTTAAACACGAAGCCACAGCCTGCAGCAGGTTAGCTTAGCTTAGTATAAAGACTGAAAACAGCTAGCCTGGTTCTGTCTAAAGGTAACAAAAGTTCACCAAGTAACATTTTATATCTTGTTTGTTTAATCTGTCCCTTTTGGAGAGAGCCAGGCTAGCTGTTTCCCCCTGCTTCCAGTCTTTATGCTAAGCTAGGCTAATCGACCACTGGTGGTAGCTTCATGTTTACCGCACAGACATGAGAGTGGTATTGATCTTCTCATCTAACTCTTGGCAAAAAAACAAGCAAATAAGCCTTTTTCCCTAAATGTTAAACTATTCCTTTAAACGAAGTTTGCAGCTGCTGGATGCACAATCCAAAAATGCTAATTCTCTGTAGGCTCCTCTGTTTAAGTTATTTTTTGACATGACTTAAGTATTTAAAAAATATGCTCCCTGGTACGAATATTGGACTTGGGGGGCACTTTTACTAAGGTAATGGATTATACCAAATGACACATTTTGTAGGTGCTGTACACCTTGGGTAGGGTGAGTTTTGGAAAGTATGAGAAATAAATGTTCAGGCGCTAAACCACATTTTGGGATTTGAGGGAGCTGTAACAAAGTCAGGGACTGTATCTTAAATTCATAATGTCTTAAGGTTTTTTTTAAAAAAACAACAACTTTTTATATGTGCTTTCTTCCCAGAAAAGGTTGGGCCAACCATGAAGTGATTTACTGTATTAAGCTCAGAACATGTTTATGCAAGCTTTGGTGCAATTACTACTGAGGGGGTACCTCTACTGCAAAGGGTAATTGCAGTATAGGTGCAGACCTACACATCATCAGTGGAACTTTAATGCTATAAAAGAGTAAACGGAAACCTTCCCTCTGCGTACCTCTCTGAGTAAGGATCAGCCATGTTCATATCGTGGGCAGACACCTTCATCTCACTGACTCTGACTTTCTCCAGCTTACTGTTGACCTGGATAGAGTAGTAGATGAAGAAGCGTCCATTCTCCCCGTACTTGGGGTGGAAGGCCATGCCCAGGAAGCCCCTTTCATCCCCCAGCCAGGGCGTGGTCATCACCTCCCCGCTCATGTCCAGGAAGGGCTGCTCCAGCCGGCTGCCATCACGCAGGTAAACCCACACAAATCCCACCTGCTCTGCGATGAACATGCGATGTGTGTCATCGCCGCTGTGTAGCATCAACACAGGGTTCCTGAGATTGTTGGCCACCTCTGTCAGGCACACCTGGAGACACCCCCTGGGGTCCTCCACTACCTCTCCCAGGTTGCTGTTGAGGTCAGGGCTCTTCAAAACATTGGGGTAGCAATAGTCCTTGTCGGACAAGTCAACCATGCTGCAGAACGTGGACACATCTCGCTCAGAGGTGTCCCACAGCTGCTGGTTCTCTGTCAAATATTTAACCACATGGCGACATTTGCCATGAAACTCAGAGCAGTAGCCAAAGCAAAGGCCAGGTAGCTCTCTGACAGGTGTGTATGGGTCCTCAGCATCATAGAGGTGGGCGGCATATGGAGAGCACTCCTGGATGGGGCAAACACGAGACACTACAGTGTGATTATCACATAGACATATCAGGACACTGGTAAGGTGAAAGTTAAAGGGGCACTTTGGCTGACCAGAGGGACTTGACAGGCACAACTCTAACATTAGTAATAGTAATATTCATCTAATGTCAAGATGTTGACATTCCGCACCTTAATACTGTTTGTTAGAAGTGTTGGTAAATAGGAATTTCAGCTTATTAGGGCCTTTATTAGAGTTAATCTAATTAATAGTTTTGTTAAATGTTCATTTTAAAAGAGAAATTTACACATTTTTCAATTTATAGCTATCAAAATATCACCTCCTCTAAATTGAGTTCTCCCAATTATTAATCAAAGTTTGGATTAAATTAGACTAATTAATTCAATTTAACAAATTAAATCAAAGTTGCATGATGCCTAAACTTTGATATTTTTACAAATGTAGGTCTAACATAAGCTGAATGATTGGCTTTAATTAAATGACTTTCATTAAATAAAACTGAATTTAATTCAAAAGTTGATATGAGAGTTGTAGATTATGATAGACAGTTTAGACTGTGCTTCAGGATGGTAAGTTACAAACAAAGGTCTACTGTATATACAGTAGATTAAGCAAGGTTTCTGCACAGGTGAAGAGACTGCAGTAAACCTCAGCAATAATGTATCATCGCCCTGAACAATGAAATAACTTTTATACCCATTCATCACAGCATCCTCAAAAGCACACAACCCAACCTTTAGAGAAGAAAATATATGATTTACCTGGCACATGATTTCCTTCAACGTGTCTGCACAGAGGTCATAACCCGCCACTTCCAACTGGTCAATAATGTCCCAGTATCTCTCCGCGATCATGTTGTCCGTTTTCTGGTCGCAGCAGCCAAACTGCTCGTACTGCGTGCAAAACTCCAGGTGCCACAAAGGTTTGAAAGGTGGCTGGAAGTCCAGACACTGAGGATGAGCTGATGCTGGATGGACCGGGACGAGCAACATCACTGATATGATCAGGCTAAACTCAGGAAGGCTGGGGGTCTTTTTGGATGAGCTCGGACCTGCCACTGCGCGTAAAACCGCGCAACCGGCTCCGCTTGGATGGAGCGCAGCATCCCGCGTACTTGTCATTTTTGCCGTCTGCCCACGAAAGAGTTCAACTGTTTGCTCTCGTTTATGTATGAGCCAGCGTGTAAGTGTGCGCGCGTGCACGCGAAAGCATATAGCTGGACGTTGTCCCAGCAGTCAGCCCCTGCCTCATTTGCCCTCCGTGTCTCGCCACCTGCTTCAGCCAAAAATGCACTTCGTCGCCAGTCCTGTCTCCCATCAGGCAGATTATGGGCAATTAAAACATAACAGATTCGTAATGGCGGTCAAGTTAATTGGATTTATACTTAACTCTCCGCCACGCACAGTGGGTTTCTACACCGCAGCGAAGTTGGCTGAGGAATACGCACGTTTAACTCGAAACTCAAGCACGCACGCACACGCACGCACACACAAAGCAGGGCACAGTGTTGAGGCATGCAAACATCAACATGCTGCCACAGCATAAACTGTAATTGTGTCTTACATTCATGTGAAAGCGCCTCCAGGCAGCCTGCTGTTTGTACAGCAGCTGTGATTCTATATGTCGGGATACTGCCCCGGCATGTCAACTCTCATTTGAATATACAGTGGAAGCAGTCTGTCATCATGTTCTAGTGGTGCCAAGGGAAGAAACAAACCCCTGTGCTCACATAGTATACCAAACATGTAATCCAGACCAATGACAGTAACAACATAAAGCGCTATGTTGTTATGATTTTGATGGGATATTGAATATTAGGTGTATGTAAATTAGACAAATTAGAACTGTGTAATCTAGGAATTATCAACTTTCCTTTAAGTACAATTTGGATAAATATAGTACTTTAATTTGGTACTACAGAGTCAAATCTCCAAGTGTTTGTTTAAAGAACTTAATTAACTTTAAGATAAAATATTTATTACATGACAACCAACAGGGTTTCCCACAGTAAATTGCTTTAGCAGAGGGCGTACACCACCCAGCACCTGGGTGGGCACATACAGATAAATGATGACACATATAGCTTTTGTGTCATACATCATAGTTTATTTGGTATCATTTAGTATTTAGTCAACGCAGAAATATCACATCTATGCGTCCCAGAACATTCAGGTCCCTGGAAACTAAAAAGCAGACAAATTGGCAAAATCAAAAGCAATCAAAAAAGAAATTGTCTAAATATTTATTAGCAACAGGGGCAACAGTACTGGTGTCTACAATGCAAAATAAAGTGCATGGTAATGGAAAAAGAGACAGTCGAACATATTCTAATAACATAGAAAGACAAGTGATAATCACACAGTTATGGATCAGGGTACGTAGAGGTTGGTGGAGAAAGTATATAGAGTGTGACAACAGTGAGGAGGGAAGAAAATGGCTGTTTGATTTTATGAGAGCTACTGGACTAATTACACAGCTTTAAAGAAAGGACATTTAGGAAGATGATATCCACAGGGAGGCAGTAATGCAACGTTAAGGATGCCAACTGCCGTAAAACCTCAAAGAAGAAGAGATTGTTAGGTGAGTTTGGTGTGTTTAGTTCTGTTTAGTTGACCTCTTTTATGAGCCCAGAGCTTTTGTTGCATATTTTGTAAATTGTTTCTTACATTTTTGGGTGAAGACACACACCCTGGAGCTGAGGTGGAGCAGGTGCCCCACAGAGACAGTACATGTATCTTGATGTTATGTTGTTGTTGGTCTATTCTGTACACACGACTTCTGCATGTCTGTCCGTCCTGGGATAGGGATCCATCATCTCTTGATCTTTCTGAGGTTTCTTCCATTTTTTCCCCATTTAAATGTTGTTGTTTTTTTGTGGATTGTTTTCCAAATCAAGGGTCTAAGGTTGGAGGGTGTCATTTGCTGTACAAATTGTAAAGCCCCCTGAGGCAAATTGTGATTTGTGATATTGGGCTACATAAATAAAATTTACTTGACTTGACTTGACTGAGGACTTTGAATATATGTTTTCAATCCTGTATAATGACAATAAAGTTGAACCTTGAACCTTTTTGAAAATCCACCTGTGACCCCGCATGCCTGCCACTTCAGTCCCTCACAACCTTGGTAGAATCAACACTAAAAAAAGACTGTAATTCCTAAGATAGAGGCCAATGCGTTACATTATTGGCTAACCAATTTGTTTGTTAAGTTACTTATCTTCATCATAGATGTAAAATTTAATAAACAAAAGAACTTGCAGTATTTATTCAGCAGATGGCAGCAACCAAACTAGGAATGCTCCTCACTGTGGACAAGGAAGCGGAACTTCGTCATTTCTTTTTATTTTGCGTTTGTTTTGGTGAGGAGAAAAGTGTCAAGGTAGTTAGATTAAAAACATGACACTTCCGTCTGGACGCTTCAGCTTAAAATATTTATTGATGAAAATGGATTTGATGGTACGTAATTGAATTCGTAAAAATGCCATCAAATAAATAAAAATGCGATTTAAAATGAACAAGCATGTGTTTTGTTTTTATTTAACACGCACACGTAGTATTTTTTGTGAAAAACACATTTGCGCATTTATTTTGAAGGCTAAATCTACTCTTCCGGTCGCATTTTAGCTAACTGTGTTTGGGCTGACGCGCGGCGATAAGGTGCTGCCAAGTCTGACAACAAAATATAATTTGCCCAACGTAACCTATGCAGCTAAAATCCACTACCATGGCACATTAAAGGGGTGGAGGAAGACACGGTTTCATGCTTGGTAGGTGACCGGAGTCAACTTTTCGCGGTTGAGCCGAGACGCTGCGCCCCGAAACACAGACGGCTGTGTGGACGCTGGAGAAGCTACAATGAGCTCCGAGCACCAGAGCGACAGCGAGGACGCCGACGAGTCGCAGGACAGGCCCAACAGCGGCAGCGTCTCCGACAAAGAGGAAGACCCTGACATCGACGACTCGGAAGTGGAAGATGACATCGCTCCGGGGGGGTCTCCTTCACCGCCGGGGAGCAGCGGAGACCGGCCGGAGCTCACCGCGAGGTCTCCGGCATCGGAGGAGCAAGAACCCGACTGCCAACCTGCCGCAGCGCCGGAGACAGGGAGCGGCGGGGACTCCGGCATCGATACCCGCAGGGGGAATAGCTTGTTTTCCTGGCTGCACAGCAGGACAATAAGACGTGGGGTGTTTGTGGACCCAGCTAGGGATAACTTCAGGACAATGACCAGTTTATACTGCTCTATGAATCCGGCTGTTGAGTCTATCAACCTGAGCACTCAGACCCATGGAGCGGTCTTCAACCTGGAGTACTCCCCGGACGGGTAAGACAACATTTTGGGCCTTTCACCCCGAGTTTATGTTCACAGGGTTCCCACTTGCATGGAAAAAAATTGAAATGTCAAACAGTGCACTGAAATGGTTTGAAAATGATTGGGTACATTGCCTGGAAAGTGCTTGAATTGCATCATCAAATTCACCCTCATTATGCTCCATCTCCCTGGACTCCTTACCATCCAAGGAGCACTTCACATCCGTAGGAAAGCCCACCGTTTGATATTTATATTGAAACAGCAATAGTTTAAAAACTTCCCAATGATTTCTTGACTTGTAAAAGACTTAGTTGTAAACTGACACTTTAACAATCTTGAATTTCTCTCTATGGTTTTGCAAAAGCCGCTCACTGTAAGCACAACAAAAGTGTACACCCAGAGTTTAAGCCTCTGTTACCAGACAGCAGATTTAAGAAGTAAATCCTACAACCAAACCAGGTCAAGCAGTGTCCAGTCTGGGTCAAATTTGTTTGTGGGCTCATGTAACAGCAGGACAAAACATGCATTTTTCCTGCACACCAAAGTGTTTTTGTGGAGAATCCATTCTTTTTGCAGGAGATGAAAACATCCTGCACATGCTCAGCCTTGGACCACTACATTGGGGGCCTAAAAGAGAAAATGTATCTAATCTTATTACACAGCTTTAATAATCTTAATCAAATCATTACTGTTGGTGCAGGGGCACCTTTCATAATGCTTTTTCTGAGAAATCAGCAGTTTTCTGAAAAGCGTTTTTTTCCCCCCCCTACTGATCAGTTTGCTGCACTTCTTACTGGTGATTGTTTTGTCTTCAGATGATCACTGATCAGGGTGTCATTTTATTATTTTATCTTTTCACTTACCTCTACATCTTTGCTCTAGGTCCATACAGGGTCGTAGATCTAACAATGGCGTCCAGGAATTGAAAGAAAAGTTATATTTCTTCTGTTGCTTGACACTGAACCTCAGTTTTTTTCGGTTTACCCAGTCCTTATCTTAAAGGCTCTCAGCACATGAGGCTGTTCAGGATTCTTACATTTGCTGCCCAGGAAAATATATCGCTCAGATGGATTGATATAACACCACCTACAAATGTGGGATGGCATAAGCTGATATTTGACCAATACCAATGGAATATCTAACAATATCTAACATGCAGATTTAAATGTAATTTTTAAAATTATTATTATTATTTATTATTCCTTTCTTTCCTTCCAGATGTTGATTTGTTGCATCACTGTCAACTGTAATGGGGGTGTTTCTTTATATATGTATATGTACATAGATTCTATATTTTCCCATTTATATTTCCACAACAAATGTATGTGAATGTGCAGTTATCTCTTCGAGAATCTTGGATCTAAGTCAGATGTTTAGATATTGTGTGTTGTTTGTATTGTTGGAGCTGTCTGTGTCTTCTGCAACATGGCCAAAGAGATGATCCCTTTCCTTCTCTTGTATGTTTACAAGCGTCTCTGATTTGTGTGTCTGCTCTGCTCAGGTCTGTGCTGACTGTGGCCTGTGAGCAGACGGAGGTCCTGCTGTTTGATCCCATCTCATCCAGACACATCAAAACCCTGACCGAGGCCCACGAGGACTGCGTCAACAACATAAGGTGCAGTTTTCTGATGTTAAAACATCCAGGAAGTGTTGATAAAGTAAGCGCGCAACATCCTGCGTCCATACCAGGGAAGGGACTAAGGCAAGCAGTGAAACATAAAAAAGATTCAGGATGGCAACGTGATCCCTTAAATCGTCTTTATTGGTGAAAGTACGTCAGATTCAGCTCCTTGTCAGGATATGAAGTACAGTGGCCAATAAAAAACTACTAAAGGGACCAAGCTGCCGTCTTGATTCACGTCTGCAGAGATCGTTAAATGAAAATTTTCCCCTGACTGTCTGTGCCCTGCAGGTTTTTGGACAATCGTTTGTTTGCCACCTGCTCCGACGACACCACAATTGCATTATGGGATCTCCGTAAGCTGAATTCAAAGGTTTGCTCGTTGCACGGCCACGCCAGCTGGGTGAAGAACATCGAGTACGACACCAACACTCGTCTCCTCGTCACATCTGGCTTCGACGGCAACGTCATCACGTGGGACACTAATAGGTTTGTGTGTGTGTGTAGATGTGTGAGCGTCACAATATGTTCAAGTAAATATGAGGACATTCTGAATATTTAAAAGTGAATGTGGTGGTTCTGTCTTTGTGTTTGGTGTGTCTTCACCTTTTTAGAGATGATGAGCGATCGAACAAAAATGTTTAAAATGTTTGCATTTTTTTTGATTAATCAAATAATTGGAGAGTCCCAAAAATGTCAGAAAATAATTTAAAAAGGTGATGTTTTCACATTTCTTTTGTCCAATAAACCATCCAAAACCCCACTATATTCAATTTACAATTACTTAAAACTAAGCTACAAAGCTGGAACCAGTGACGCTTTGTCATTTTTTTCTTTAATAAATGACACGAATGATTAATCATTCATCATAATTATCATAAGTGCTGTCAGATCTGTCGATCAGCTAGTCAACTTTTTTTTTTTTTTCAATATTAATACCAGTAAATGCTGAGAAATAAAGTTTTTGTCTCTTATATTTGTGTCACAATCCGATCACTTTCACCTCCTGGAAAAGGTCCTGTTCTGGTGCTTACGTCACATTGTAGCAGGAGCTGCTCGTAAAAGTCCTACCAATACATCACAGACTTTTTAGCAGCCTCCTTTTCCTGCATCCCTCCATCAAATAAAAACTTTGGGGTTATTGGGATTTTTGGCTGTAATTCAACTTGTATAATAAAAACACATTTTAGAACTCCCCAAAGGTGACGATTCTAAAGTTTCTGTAACTCAAGGCAAGATGTTTCACTGTGGATTGTTTGTCTGCCTTTTAACCAGAACTACATCGAATTATTTAAGAAAACGCCATCCACCTGCCTCATAAGCGTAATTGTCCTTCCCCTGCAGGTTTACAGAGGACGGCTGCCCGCACAAAAAGTTCTTCCACACCCGCTACCTAATGAGGATGCGTCTGACACCCGACTGTTCCAAGATGCTCATCTCCACTTCCTCAGGGTACCTGCTCATCCTCCACGACCTGGACCTCACCCAGTCCCTCGAGGTGGGCAGCTACCGCATGCTGCGAGCGCGACGGACTCCCCTCAGCTCAGGTCAGATCCCAGTCTCTCTGAACACTTAAAAAAAGAAAAATCTGCCCATATTTCACACAGTTGTTTCATTCAGTTTTTTAATTCCCTAGGCTTTCCCTAACCCTTTTTTCTTTCTCTCCATATTATCTTCTGTGAAGCTTACACCTATTTAGTGCCAATCAATTGGTTGACTAGTTGATTAAGACATAATTAATGAGCTGTAATTGTGATGGTTGAGTAATTGTTTTTAGTCCTTTTTATCAGGTAACAATATAAAATATTTCAGTACAGATTCATAAATGCAAAGAGTTACTTGGTTATCTCCATTTGATGTCATTTCAAATGTAATACTTTACATTTTTTAGCCATTGCACAAATGGATGAAGCAGTTTTAAGGTCACACTTTGGGACCCGGTAACTTACGATGGGCATTTGTCTATTATTACTGACATTTTTTTGACAGAACGCTGAAGTGATTAGAACGTTACTGTTGTTTCCAGATTGAAGAGAATGATTTTTGACCCTGTTGTGATTCTGTAGATGGAGGCACATCAGCGTCCAGGTCAGCTGGAACTCCTCGCCAGGGAAACGACTCCAGCAAGATCCACCCTCATAGAGAAGGTCAGGCACAATCTCAGTGTAAAGCTGAATAACAGATGTCAGCTGAGGTTCTCTAAAGATGGACTATAAAGTTCTCCCAAACTTTGTTCTCGCAGGTCTTTCTCCCAGGAACAGCCTGGAGGTTTTGACTCCAGAGATCCCCGGAGAGAGAGACCGAGGGAACTGCATCACCTCCCTGCAGCTCCATCCTAAAGGCTGGGCCACGCTCATCCGATGCTCCAGCAACATGGACGACCAGGAGGTGAGAAACAAAGCTGCCTTTTATCACCATTATTTCAAGAAGCTCATTCCGGTAAAACATCACTTATCTTTAAATTGCATTGGATCCTAGACCTGGCTTGGCATACTGCTGTACACCTTGTAATTTTGGCCACATCAAACCTTTTTATTTATTTATCTGTTTGCCTTCAGCGCAGTCCTACTGTTGGTATGATTATGTGAACTGGTGTCTTATCACAAGCAAAAAGCCACTAATGGTTGGTTGGTGTCACTGCGGGTCCCGGACCAACGTCAAGTGTCTTTCCAGCGACGACACCAACATGATTAGTAGTTTCATGCCCCAGTATGTGACATCTAACCCTGCGCGTCCACCTTTCCTCCTGTCTCTCTCCAGTGGACGTGTGTGTATGAGTTCCAGGAGGGAGCGCCCACTCGCCCGCTGGTCTCCCCCCGCTGCTCCCTCCGCCTCACCCACTACATCGAGGAGGCCAACGTCGGCAGGGGCTACATCAAAGAGTTGTGTTTCAGCCCGGACGGACGACTCATCTGCTCCCCGTATGGCTACGGCGTCCGCCTGCTGGCCTTCGATGAGAACTGCGGCGAGCTGGCCGACTGCCTGCCCGTCCAGACCAGCTGCCTCAGGGAGATCCGCTCCATCTACTCGCACAGCGACGTGGTGCTCACCACCAAGTTCTCCCCAACACACTGCCAGCTGGCCTCGGGCTGCCTCAGTGGACGCGTTGCCCTTTACCAGCCCAAGTTTTAGCAACCCGATGCTATCAAAGAACAATGCACTGCAGACCTGGGTAAAGAGGTGCTAATCCTGCACCGATCTAGAAAGGTGTAGAAGAAGGCCCCAGAATACTGTTCATACTACATATTTTCTATGATTTTAAGCTCCTGTCATCTAATAATATTAGATATGCAGATATATTGTATGCAGATTTTTGTTGTGCAAAGACTATTTCTACATAATTATATGGCCCTCTTTATTTATCCTTTGGTGTAAATTATATCAAAACCATCAAAGGAAATTAAAATTTTCCAAAAGTCAGAATCTTAAAGAACCCCGAATAACATTTCCTAGCATTTGTTTTAAAGTGCTGAAGTGGACCAGATGGGTGGGATTTCCTGCAGATATTTCAAATAGTCTGACGCACGGTATAACTAAAATATTGGGATTTTTCTGGACCCTCTGCCAGACAATCTGTAGGGAAAACTCAACACACCTGACACCTAAAAGGGATAATGCAAACATTAAAAAGTATTTTAAGTACTTCTAGACCCAGGTCTGCAGCTGTGAAGCAGACTGAGTTTGCGTAGCTGTGAACCGTCAGCTGACGACCGCTGACCTGGAAAAAAAAAATGAAAGGAGAAGAAGATTTAAGCTGTGGCCCCTGGACCAGGCTGCAGTAGTGGATGAAAACTTTCAGCCTCTCTGACCCTGAACTTCAAGGGGAAAAAAAAGACAACATAACAGGGCAATTGGGCTTTACAAACTAGACTCTCATCCAGACTGAGGAGAGGGTTGGAAGTCCAAACCTTGAAGGTCTTGATCATTAAATCAAGAGATGCAACATGGCATCAGTCAAAAGCAAACTCTGCAGTTCGTCTGTGGCCCTTTTTCATACTAAAGATGAATTTTGGTCTCTATAGCAGTAGAAGACTTTTGACTTATTTTGAGACTCGGCACAGCCAGGTGTTGCTGTCTCGGGACAAAAACACTAAGGATGCAAACAAACAAACAAACAGTCGAACAACGATTCATTCATTCTCACGAGACAAACAAGAAACGGGGCTTGTGTCTGTCGTCGGCGCTGTCGTTGATCGTCTTGACTCGGCGCCCTCTGCTGCGGATCGTGTCGCTCTCAGCTGTTCCATTCTGCTCATGCCTTTTCCACAGGTGCTGCTTCTCTGCTCATACAATCTGAACTTTGACCCCCGACTTTAAGGACCTCATCATCAACGCCTTTCCGCTTTACCTACCTTTTTCTTCTCTGTCTCCACACTGTTTCTGCCTTCATGGTCTTTACTGGTTTGGTTTTTAGTGGTTTTATTGGTGTATTAATGTCGGCACTACTTGTTCACGGTGTTTGATTCTGTGGTCACTGTTTGCCATCGTTGAGGCCGCTTGAGGCACTGCTCATTTCCCTTCACAGTTTGTGTGTGCTTATCCTCTGAATGGAAACTTCATGCTGTCTGGACAGTAGAAAAGTTCAGCTGCTGCGAGTATCTCAGTTTTCAAAGTATCCCACCCTGACCCACTTTCTGTACAAACCACTATTACAAGATTTTCATACTTTTGCGTGCTACATATGTCTTCCTTAGAAGATAAGGCTGGTATTATTCTGTATTTTTTTTACATAGAGCACAGCACTCAGCCCAAGCCCATTGTTTCCTACTGAAGACATAAATCTTTACAAACAGCTCACAAATACATAGTTTCATTTTTTTATTTTATTTCCTGAGACAACTGGCTGCTGTAGTTTGTAGAAAACGTTACATAAACAGGAGTAAATAGTGAAGTTGTAGGGGACTACTTTCAGCTGTGTTCTAGTGAGTATTTACAGCAGCAGGACGGTGTATATGGGATTCAAACAAAAAAAACTACAGTGCCCATGTTCATAGTAATGAAGGAACATTTCAGCCAGTGCAACTGAGCGGCTCATTGATGTGTTTTTAATAGTTTTGCTGACAACAATGGAGCTCTATGGCACAGAGGAATAAGATATATCAGTATTTGGCCACACAGACAAATCTAGTTAGTTGAATCAATTCATCGCTGGTTTTGGTCTTTTCATGGGATTTGTTGACACTAAGAGAAATATAGAATATTGCCAGCCTCATCCTTTAGTCATCTTGTTGACTTTTTGGGCAGAAGAAGTTGCCTCAGCATCGTTCGTTTAACCTTTTACAGGATGAAATTGTTGCCAAGAAACATTTGACTTGTTTTTCGACCTTGTACCTCATTTTGTTGGTTTTTGAAGAGAGTGTTGATCCGCATCAGTGTTTGATTTTTTTTTTTTCCCGCCTTCCCTGCATCACATCCAAGTTCCTCATTTTTAAAATGTTGTCATAATGGTGACCAATCAGGTTTTTTCCTCTGTAAGGACTGAATGGATTGCTTTGACTGTTCTAGTATCGGCAATGCGTTTGTGTTTTCAACCAGTGTAGTATAGCTACTGTAAGAGCCAAGCACATGCGTGGATGTTACACCTTAATGTAAACTGGTTACCAGTACATACCGACTGACTGCAGAATAGATGTTACGTAAACAAAAGATAGACATTAGCGTATACTTCTATGCATACCAGCCTTTATGAAGATTCTCCTTTCTTATGTATGCGAGGGTGATGCTCTCTGTGGAGCTGTCAGATGCCAAAATATGTTTTGCTTGGACAATGCAGTGCTTCTCCTCTATAGTGGAATTGTGAGCTGAGAACTAAAGGTGAACATCTGCTATTATGGTTTGTTTTTTTTTAAAGTTCTTTACATGTGGCAAAAGCTTACATTTTAAAAGAATTGATCGACATTTTTGGAAATACGCTTAATCGCTTTCTTGACAAAAGTTAGATGAGCAGAAAGATACTTGTCTGTTGAATATAAAGCCACAGCTAGCAGCTGCTTAGCTTAGCTTAGCACAAAGACTGGAAACAGGGGAAACGGTTATCCTGGCTCAGCTTCAGTCACAAAATCCACTTACCAGCACCTCTTAAGGTCACAAATTAACATCATATATCTCATTTGTTCTAATCCGTGCAAAAAGCGATGTGTTAATCCGGAAATTCACCATTTTATGGGCGGACCATTTCTTGGATGGGACATGTAACTTCCTGGTGCCACTGCTGGTTGCCTGGCAACCAAACAACAAAGAAATAATCTGGGACAAAACCCCCGTAAAACGAAGACTCGTGGTTCTTACACTTCAGTTTTTGTACAGTTGAAATAAGTGACATATAATGTGTTAATTAGTGCGCTTTATGGGTGCTGGTAGGTGGGATTTTGTTGCTGTTAGACAAAGCCAGGCTAGCTGTTTCTCACTGTTGTGCTAAACTAAGCTAACCGGCTGCTCACGCGGGAGCTTCATATTGATATTATTATATTGTCTACACATGAGAGTGGTATCAGTCTTCCCATCTAACCCGCCGCCAGAAAGTGTAATAAGCGTATTCCCCAAAATGTTTGAAAACAAAAATTACGTGATGGAGAAATTGATTTAAATTTGAGAAAAGATGAAGTTGTCTGACCACAGATGTGATTTCATAATTCCCAGCTCACAACATGGTCCTGTATGTATTGAGGAAGGATGCTTTCAACACTTTGTACCTCAGTTAACTGCTCAAAAGGTGTTTCACAATTTCACAAATGGCGTCCATTTCACTCTCAGTTCAGTCAATTCAGCGACTTTTTTCACCCTCTGGAATAAATCCGTTCCCAAATTACAGAGATTAGGAAATACTCTGGAATGATTTCACAATATTTATAGTGTTTTTTAATTGACTGAGCTGAAGGTTAAAGGACCGGCCATGCTGTATATTCAATGCTGCTTTTATTTCACTTATATTCACAAGCTCTTCGGAGAGAAGTGTCTTATCTGCTTTTTTCACTTCAGGTATACAAACTAAAAAACCGGGTTCATTTTTAGGAATTTTTCTTTTTCTTCTTTCTTTTTTTTGGTCAGCCCTGTTCTGGGTTTTAACCTGTATTCTGTTGTGGATTAATTGAATGTTCTCAGTAGTTCTGGTGTTACCTGTGCAACCGTCACCTCAACTGGTCACAGCTGGAGGGGAGGGGTGGACAAGAGACGAAAAAACATGTTGAATTGCTCGCACTGTTGTTTCCTAAATTGCTACACACGGCAAATAATCCCAACAACGATACTAAAATGGTACTTATTATCACTGAAATAAAAAGGTTAGCTTCTTTTGCACTGCTGACTGTTTGGTGTTTGAGTCCAGTATTTCTATTCTTCAGGTTTTCTTTATTTATTCCAGTATTAAAACTCCACACATGAAGTGCTGAGAATTAACCACTAGATGGCAGCCAAACAAAAAACCTGCAATATGCTCTAAACCAGTGGTTCCCGAACTACGGGTCCTGGCCCCTCAAGGGGCCGTGAGAGAAATGTTTCTTTTATTCAGACTTTCTTCTAATCTTTGCTTTTTTTTCAGCCCTCTAACTTATTAAAAATAAAACAACTTGAGAAGGAAGAATGGTCCAGACTGAAATATCTCAACATCTACTGGATGGATTGCCATGAAATTTGGTACAGATATTCATGGTGCCCAGAGGATGAGTCCCACTGACTTTGGTGATCCCCTGACTTTTCTTCTAGCCCCACCAGCAGGTCAAAATTTTCACGTCCACTAAAATATCTCATCTACTGACGGGATTGGCACAACATTTCTTTATCAACATTCATGGTTTCCAGATGATGAACCCTAAAGACTTTGGTGACTTCATGACCTTTCCTCCCATTCACCTCCCCCTTAGGATGAATTGTACCAACTTTCCTCTGACTTTTCATCAAGTGCCAACCTCTTCTTAAAAATTTAGTTATTGACCAAAGACCTGTAAAATGAATGAATTCCTATTTTTACTATTTAGTGCTAATTAGCAAATGTTAGCATGCTAACACACTAAACTAAGGTGGTGAAAGTGGTAAACATACATGCTTAACATTAGCATGTACCTAAGTAAAGCCTCACAGAGCCACTAGCATCATCATCTTTCCTCTCCTGGCCCCTCATTTTTATTTTGTGACCCTTGGGGTTGGGAACCACTGCTCTAGCAGTTTCTTTCAGTTCCAGGTGATTTAGACGCTAGAATATAGATAACACAAATTAGTAATATTTATTTGAGGTTTTATGGTCCTGTTGGACTTTAGTTAAACAAAAAGACACAGCGTTAGAAAAATCATGTCACATATCAGACCAGCTGACAGTTAAATCCTCAACTCACTCGTCTAAACAAACACTACAGCATTATCAGCTATAATGTAGAATAAAACAGTTAACTGCCGAAACAAAAAACAAGGAAAGTGAATGCCTGTCTATATATGTGTAGATGTCCATTATGCTTCAAAAAGTTCCATAACTTGTTTATGTAACGTTTTAGGAGTGATTCAGTTTGTGTCCTTGTTTCTGTATAAAAACCCTGCTTTTTAAGTATCCTGTCAACTTAAAGGGTCAGTACACCCAAATACGTTGTTGTTGAATTCTTTAATATTTGGTATGATAGCCACATTGGTATGACAGATATTTTAAAACCTCACCACATAAAACTGTCTGCATGTCTTGATATCAATGGGGCTATGTAGAAAACTTGGGTGAACTGACCCTTTAATACTCTCCTCTAATCTCCTCAGTAATTACTCGTAGGAACATGTCACTATTCCCAGAGGTCAATTTGCTCAGTTTGAACTGAACTTCTTCAGCCTAGTATAATCCAGCTCATCTCTGAGGCTTCTTCGGCCCCTCGTCCTGCCTGCTCTCATGCTCTCCGGGCTCCGGAGGCCCGAGCTCTCCTCACCTGCAGCAGCTGCTCCTGCTGCTCCCGCTCACTCTGCCTGCGGCGGTTGATGGCCTTGGTGCTGGCGCGGAGCTTGCGGAGCCTCAGAGCGCGAAGACGCAGCTGAAGGTCCTGGGGGATCTTGCCCCCTTTGGCCCGGATCTCCTTCAGCCTCTGAATGGGCGTTTTGGTCAGGGTGAAGTCACAGATAGTGGGATGTGGCTCCATTCCAACATGGCACCGACGTACGGACGGGAAGTAACCCTCGGCCCAAACCACCACCTTGTACTCACCTGGGTTCAGTAGACGCCAGTAGTCCCCGTCAGCAGCTAAGGAAATAAAAACGAGGTGGAGACAAAATCAAAAATTGATTTTGATGTCTCTGCAGCCACAATTTAACGTAATGTTCCTAAAAGTTACATTTCTATGAAGGTTTAGTGGATAATGCACCTTCAGAATGTCATGTTCATCACATTTAAATTTTGTTATACAGTCAAATGCAAATTAATTGCTTCCTACATTTCCCAGAATGCCTGTCGAGGAGCCCCCAGAGAACAGTGGTGAGCTTGTTGTATTCACGCCTTGTGCAGCGTTTCCAAACCTTTTTAACTTGTGATACCTTAAAATGAAGAACTTGTGACCCAATTTAATTACCCTTTAACTTCCTATATTTTAACCTCACCTACAGTATTAATTGCCATTTAATTTACTATTCATTTCCAAAATTGCAATCTCCTTATAGTTAGACATTTTCTGCATTAACAGCCTGGTCATCAGAAAGGAAAGCTAACAGATAAATAAAATCGAGCGGCTGACCTGTTCGGATGTCATGCTCGTGGTCCTCCACCGTGATCACAGCATCTGCTATTCCTTGTTTGGTCAGCTTGTCCCTGACTACACCCTTGATGCCTCTGTGAACCTGAGTGAAGAGGAAATGCTGCACTGTGAGGCCCCAAAGAAGAAATTAAGGCAGAAATTATCCAAAAATTGACCAAAGCTGTTGCTCAGGACGTAGCTGTGCGTCATTTTTTCTTTGTACAGATGGATGCTGTAGATGCAGACTGACCTGCTCCATGTAAACCAGCAGAGACTCCTTGTTGTTCTCCCACTCGATGGGAAGCTCACTGGCATGAGGGAACTTATCGCAGGACAACTCCACCGTCACCTCAAAGCAGTTGGTGTGCATGTAGCTGAAGTCATTCATACCTGCAGAAAAGACATACAAGTTTACGATGTGTGCGTAAGAAAGTCAAGCAAAAAAAAGCAAAAAAATTTGCTCTTTCAGGAGATAAACGTTTGAATTTATTAGTTTTATTTATGCAAAGAAGCTGATTGAATGCCTTCATTTTCAAATCTGAAAAAAATACAGAATTTTATGTTTCTGTCTTGATGATCCATTTTAATTTTTAAAAAATAATATTAACTATTTCAATAAATGTAACATTCACAGACAGAAGGCCATTGCTGTAAAAGTAAACTAAACTAAATCTGAACCTTTGTTGGACAAAATAGGGGGAAATAATCTCTAATTATAGACTTTAAAACACCCTTCAGTATTTCAAATAAAGATTATGGTTAAATGTTGATATGTTCATAGAATTAGTAAGTTTAAAGGGTAAAACAATTAAATTTGATTCTTGATAGAGCAAAATTATACCCATAAAAGGTTGTTAATCTCATTGGCCAGCACATACATTAGTGATTAAGGGTTTAACCACTTAATTTAAGGTATTTAAGAGGCCCTTTTTAAGCTTGCAAAGTAAAGAAAAACTGAAGCGTTTTTCTTTACTCTGCAAGCTTAAAAAAAGAAGAAGGAACCCTAGTTTAAATTAAGAGGTATGTGTTTTGAAAGGATGTTTGTCCACTGGTTGTAACATGTTTTCAAGTTACTATCTAATGGCCTTCATCATTCAAAGAGGCGACTCACTGCCGGGGACGGTGTGCCAGGCTCCGCCGTTGATGATGTTGTTGTGTGACTGGAAGTCCTCGTAGTGACAGATGCGGCGGTTGGGGTTGGCCATCACCAGGTTAGTGGAGGCGTAGACGGTGGCCAGCCAGCGGAAGAAGGCGTTGTCCACCGTGGGGGTGTCTTCCTGAGGGGCCCAGTCACGGGTGCAGTCGAAGGGATACGTGACCACCAGTTCTCCGCCGTGGAGGTTCGCGCTGAGCACGAAGGGAATATCCTGCATCCAGCTGATGACGGCACGGGTCTCTGGTGCAACCTGGGAGGGATGGACAAGCTGGATTATCTTCAAGACGCTGATTTATGGGAAATATTCTTATAGTTAAACACAAGGACAATGACCTTCATTCTTCTCACACGCAGCAAAATAAATATTTGTCCCATAAACAAAGTCATAAGTTTAGTTAAACAATTTATTTACTTGTAGAGATACATTAAAGGAGTAAAAAAGGAGCAGGTGAGAATTTATTTAAAGTCTTCTATGTATTTCAGTAAAAATACATAGTAAAAAACCTACCAGTAAAAAACTTCACTCACCATTGTGACATATTTATCAGCAGAAACCAATATAAAATATAATAATATAATAATATAAAACCAATATAAAAATAACACTTTTAAGGTGAATATTTAAAATGTTGGTGATCTTTTTACTGTATATCTGGAGGCAGAGTTTCAGCATGTGTTCGCCTTTAACAAGGAAACTTACCAAACATTGAGTGACAATGTTCAGGCTTCCAGGAAAACCTCAGTTCTCTTGGCCCTGAAATGATTTCCTGATGTGAGTCTTGCATGCAACTGAATTGGAAACATTATTTCCCTCTTCTCAAATGGTCCACACACTACCCTCAAAAACTGCTTTTCAGTGTGACCTACATTCATGCACTAATACATTGGAAACCTAAGAACTATTACATGGCACCGTTTTGGTAAAGGTGCTGTTGGTGCAGTCATCTGTATTTCATTAACATCTCTTCTCTGAAATGTATACAGTATATTCATTTATTGCTGTATTATTCTTTTGTCAGACAGTGAGGTCTGTTTTCAAAGTCCCCTTTCTTGGTTTTTTACAGAAGATTACAGATTCTTTTGTTATTCTAGTTTCTTTGCTGGAATGCGTTGCTGTCTGCCACAGCGTCATTCTTACTAAAACCACCAGATGGCGTCAAAGTAAATAATTTTTCAAATCCTACACATAGTGGCTCTAACTAAATTCCTAAATTTGATCAGCAATGATTGTTTAATTGCTGACTAATTGTTTCATTGTTGCATCCTTACACACAACTTAAGTAAGGTTTTGAATGCAGGACTTTTACTTGTGTTGCCGTATTTTCACAGTGTGGTATTAGTATTTTAATTAAGTAATAATTGAATACTCCTTCCACCACTGCTTTGTTGATTTTAAGAGAGCTACGCGTCCTTACCATGGCGTCTTCTTTAGTGTAGTACTCTGGGATGGGGATGTAGTGGTTGGAGACTTTAGATTTATCTGCTGCCGTCTCTTGGGCGTCCCACATGATGTTGTTCAGGTCTGGAAAGTTATGATTCAGGTCGATTCCTTCAAAGCTGTATCGTCCGTCAGCCCAACCGGCCAGTTCTGAGCCCTGCAGCAGATCAGTCAACAACAAACAGAATTAGTAAGCACAATGGATGGATGGATTAATATGAATGCATGCTACATAGTACAAAATACTACAGTGTGCCACTTGCATTCTTCCTGCAGGTTCAATAAAGAAATGTCTAAACGTGCAGTTGGTTAGCAGATCTTCTGCTCTGAAAAGTGAAATTTAGACTTTTGATTTGACTACAGCTATCCCATCTGGCTATCATTGTAGTTTTATTAAAGACTCTATGAAATGGGAAATTCAACTTCCTGGAAAACAGAACAGTACACAAGACAATCCTTCACTGTACAATTTAACTGCCTTTTCTCCTTGACTGATATTCCATTGGTTTGCTGGATTCAAATGATAAATTAAAGATGTAAAGAATTGCTATAAAAAAAATTGGCAAGTCCACCGTATTTGTCAAAATCAGACCTGTCATGCTTGAGATATTGCATGAGTTCAAAGTCTTGTTAAATTTGAATCTTTTTATTTCATCATCCCCTTCAAGCTAATCTGTGAATTAGTTTGAAATGGCAGAAAATAATATACCAATCTTATAATCCACCATTGCCCCAAATTTTAGCAAAATTTGGCATTTGACCAAACCCAACCTGCAACTCTGCCCCTTTTATTATCAAGTGATGGACAGAAAATGCAAAGGAAGCAGATCTGCCCTCTCTCCTTTAACACATCTTGGGCAAACCACAAGAATCATGTGTATTAATTCTACACAAAGTCACTTTAACTTCACCCACCTTCTCATAAGCTGCTTCATATCCGTCAGGATTCATGGAGGGCAGGAGGTGGATTCGCGTCTCAGTCACCAGCCGGACGATGCGTTGGTTGCCCTTCTTGTATTCTCTGCACAAGTATTGCATGAGGTTGAGGACGAGCTCTCGGCCAAGAGCCTCGTTCCCGTGCATCCCCGCCACGTAGCGAAACTCCGGCTCTCCTGCCAAGAGGACAATTTAGAGAGTCGCTTTACTTGCCAGGCAATAAATGTGGAGGAATTTGTCCTCATCGACTTATAGTAACAGCTCACACTAAACATGAAGCACCTGAAATTTTTACAATTTTATTCAGTAGGTCAAAGTTATTTAAAGCAGAGATGCACATCAGGAACACATTCAATCTCTCAGATAAAGCTTTCAACTCGTTTGCATTGTGTTAGGCAACAGTCAACAGACAACGCCTGCCCCTCTTCTTCTTGGATTCAGCACCAGTGTTCACTTAACCATGAAACCGCCGAAATTTAAATCAGCTGTTGACACTCAAGTAACCTAAATTCCCACTATTACCTCTTTGGAGTGAAGCAATTTTAAAATGTGTTTATGCCATTCGTCTAAGAAGAAGGAAAGACAAGCTGTACTCTTTATTTTAACTTTTTGGCAGACGTAGAGTGGCCACAAAACTCTGCATCTGAAGGCGAGATTGCAAAGAAATCTGTCTTGTTTGGTGGAGAGAGCACTGTCTCCGATTTCAAACCATTAGCCTATCAGTTTGTTTAGACAAGAGAGGCCTCCTCTACAAGACCCCCCCCAGTCCCCCTGTGTGGTGCTGCTGCAATGAAAAGCCTGTATAAACACTGGAGGATGTTGAACTGGGCCCCTGAGAAACATGATGAACTCTGGTCCAGAAACTTCAGACTTTAAGGTTTTCATCTCAACTCATAGAAGGAGAGCTGAAACGCTCTTACCTAGTTCATGTTTGCCGGGGTTGTCTGAGATCTCCATGACGTACAGTTTGAGGCCCATGTAGCTCTTTCCGATGGTGTAGATGTGGGTGATGTCCGGGCACTCCTCGGTCACAAACTTCATGAGCTTGTGGTTAAGAAGACAAATTGGATTAAAAGTCTTCAAAGGGTTAACTCTGAACTCTGAGGAAATCTGCAAACTGTTAAGAGTCTGAGTAAAAACCCTGTCATTAGCTTTAGGGGAACCAAAGTTACTCATCATGCATGTGTGGCCTCGCAGCGATTCATCGCGCTCTAACCTTTCTCATCTCTTTGTAGTTGTGGTGTCTGAAGTCCAGAGCATCGTTTGATCCTTTTTCTCGCTCTGAGGAGTAGATGTCAGTTGGATCTACAAGGAAAGAACACATTAACTTCCTTTTCTCGACTGGCAGACTGAAAGACAACCTAGCCTTTAAAAATGGCCAAAATATTAATGTAATTTGGCGTATTAGTCACTGTGAACATCTTGTTCTGAAAGCATACCGTTCAAATGAATCATCATTATTATCAGTTACACACTCTGTAGCTCTGTACTGCAGCATTTCTGCCTACCATCAACGCGACAGCCGAGTATCTCAGCCCTGAGGCAGATGGTGCCGTTGGGGTACCAGGTCTGCGGGTTGATGCGGATGAAACGGGCGACGGTGGGAACAGGGAGGAGTCCGAGCACTGGAGTCTCTGGATTCTGGTTTCCTTCAAAGATCTGTACAATTCAATGTGGCATCACATGGGTTTGAAACATTTACATGAAAAACTAGGAAGCACTTAGAGAGTGTAAACCTCCACCGTGGCTGCACAATCCTCAAAATGTGTTATTTTAATAGAGAATAGAATTAGACATTTTTAGCCAGACTATGTCGGTCGGTCGGTCCACCACGTTGATCCAGACTGAAATATCTCAACAACAATTTGATGGATTGCCATGAGATTTTGTACAGACATTCATGGTCCCCAGAGGATGAACCCTACTGACTTTGGTGATCCTCTGACTTTTTCTGTAGCGCCACCATGAGGCTGACATTTTTGGTTTGAAGTAAATTCATGTCCCCCTGAGAATGAATCACTTTGGTGATCCCTTAAGTTTTCATTTAGTGCCACCATCAGGTCAAAAGTTGAATTTGTCCAACACTTTGGTTTGTGACCAAATGCCTGCAAAAATAATGTCATTCCTGCCTCAGCTGTACTTTTTGTTTAGTGCTAATTAGTAAATGTTAGCATGCTAAACAATAACTTTGTTTATCAAGTCCCATATGGTCTAGCGGTCAGGATTCCTGGTTTTCACCCAGGCGGCCCGGGTTCAACTCCCGGTATGGGAATGAGCATTTAAAATAAGCTCACTATAGGGTTGGCTTGGTGACTAGAGGGTTAAGTGTTCAATTCCAGCAGGACACTGCTGAGGTTCCCTGCTAAACCTCACCATGCTAGTTTTAGCATGTAAACTACAGCCTCACAGATCTGTAACAAGCATTGCTGTGGACTCTTGTTAATATGGATTTACAGCAAAATAAACACAAGACAATAAGGGGGTGTATTTGCCAGATGTTTTTTTACATTCAAGTGCAGTAGCTCATAATAAAAGAGTGAAAAGAGTCTAAACTACTTTGGATCTGCACCAAGAACTAACTAATCACTTGTTTCTTGGACTAGCTTTCAAACAAGTCTGACTGAAATCTGTTAAAAAGTCTTTGAGATACTAACAGACAAACAAACGGGACTGAAAACACAACCTCCTTGGCAGAGGCGATAACCTTAAAATCAAAAACAGTGCAAAGAATTTTTTGTTTCACTTCCAGCTGCTTGGAAAGAGATCAGATTTTCCAAAAAACTGCCCAACACACTGACATGTGGTGTCGTACAAAAAAAGCCTAAATCAAAGTGTATTTATATTGGAATACTTTGTTTTCATTTTGAGTCTTCTCTTATTTTGTAAGAGTAGATCACTTTTTTTATTCACAGTACATATTTCACTTTGGCACAAACTCTTAAAAATCTTTTTTTCCATCTGTACGAGGTCCACTGAGGTCACAGTTGGTACATTACTTATATCAGAGAATGACAAAAAGTAGTTCTTACCGCTTCTTCTGTCCCATTCATGCAGGTTTCCCAGTTCACAGAGTCATTGCTCAGCTGGACTTTGTAGGTGTGCACCCAGTCCCAACTATAATGAAAACCAGGAAGGACAAGAAATACATGTTTACTAGACCTCAATGTAGTGAAAGAACATTGTGCTCTATCTTTGTTGAACAGAATTTAGACAGGATATTAAAAGAAGAGCTAATTTCCAAAACGCTTTACATCCATCTTTACTTGTCCAATCTGTAAACATGCGTTCATCTTGTCAGCAAACTTGTGTAACCAGTCTTTTTTCTTTAGTAGCAGTTTTATATTTCATTTTAGAACAAAAACTCTGATACTACCTTACCTCCAGATGGAGTTTCGGCCCTGCAGGATGACTCCAGTGAAGAGGGTGAAGTGGATGGCGTCCACTTCGAGCCACTGGTGCCGGTCCTTATACTCAGCACACCAGGCTCCATCGTACAGGTCCCCGTCCTCAATGCCAGACTAAAAACACATGTTGCACAGAAGTTTTTTTGTCAATCCATTAAACCCTTGGTTCTGCCTCAATGTGAAGCATTGCGTAAGATTTTGGTGTTGACCCTGATTGTAAAATTGCTTTGTAAGATTGCTTTCAGACTGCAGAACACGAGGGGGGTGGCAGGGCTGTTAAATAGCACTGCTGGCTCTTTGTTTTATAGAATTTTTAAATTTAATTTCCAAGAGACTCTTTTTTGTTAAGAAAAACTTAACAAAAGTACTCAACAAGAACACTTTCTACTCTAAATACAGTCAGTGGGGTTTTATTATAGTGGTAATTTTACATGCCAATAAAAGCAGAGGGGAAAAAAGAGTGTGGGCTTTAGTTTAAGAAACATGCAGCAGAAATTATGGGCAGAAATTCTCTCTGCAAATAAGTTCAAATACTTTATGCTGTTTTCTTTTGTGCATCTTTATATTCAGATCATAATGTAATTTTACAGAGATTAAGACTCAGACATTTGACATTTGTATTAAAACCTATTAATTAAAGTCAACCCCTTTTTGCCACTTCAATTAGAGCTGAAACAATTGGTCCATTAATCGATTAGTTGATCAACTTCATCACTTTGGTCCAGACTGAAATATCTCAACAACTATTGGATGGATTGCCATGACATTTGGTACAGACATTCATGGTCCCCAGAGGATGAACCCTACTGACTTTGGTGATCCTCTGCAAAAATAATGTCACTCCCGCCTCAGCTGTACTTTGTGTTTAGTGCTAACCAGCAAATGTTAGCATGCTAAACATCAGAATGTGAAGATTGGCTTCTTGTCTCTATCAGTTAAGTCCCATATGGTCTAGCGGTCAGGATTCCTGGTTTTCACCCAGGCGGCCCGGGTTCAACTCCCGGTATGGGAGTGAATTGACTTTAACTCTGCTGCAATTTCTATTGAAATAAGCTGACTATAGGGGTGGCACTTGCGCAGGCTTGGGGACCGGAGAGTCACATGTTCAAGTCCTGCATGACACAGCTGAGGTGCCCTTGAGCAAGGCATCAAAGCTAATTAATGCATCTCTAAGGGGAACATGGTAATAAATTATTAGCCAGGTTTCCTTTGAAATTTTGTACAGGCCTTCATGATCCTCAGAGGATGAATCCTAATAACTTTGGTGATCTGCTGACTTTTCCTCTAGCGCCACCAGCAGATTCAAAAATTTAAATGTGTGTTTTTTAGTGACATGTCTCGGCAACTGTTGGATGGATTGCCATGAAAATTTGGTACAGCCCCCTCAGGATGAGTTGGTATAACTTTGGTGTTATGTTGTTAGCATACTTACTTAGCATGTTAGCATGCTGATGACAGCATTTAGCCCAAAGCACCATTGTGCCTAAGTACAGCCTCACAGAGATGCTAGCAAAAATTGAATGATTCAAATGTCACAAATATCTTTGTCCCATATGGTCTAGCGGTCAGGATTCCTGGTTTTCACCCAGGTGGCCCGGGTTCAACTCCCGGTATGGGAATAAACATTTGATTTGACATAAGCTGACTATAGGTAACAGTATCTTTGGCTTAGGGACCAGAGGGTCTTTTTCAAGCCCTGTGGTGATCTTCTGACTTTCCCAGTCAAAATATAAATGTTCACAGTACTCGGAGCAAGGCACCGAAGGCAAGGCACAAGACTCAACGTGAGTGACTTTTCACTCTGCTTCAATTTCCATTGAAATTGAGCTGTTGTTGAAGATGCATTTTTAGACCAAATTATTAGACAATGAATTGACAGATCAATTGATAATTACAATAATCCTTAGCTTCAGCCCTGTTGTAATGGTATTCATAAATACAAATATTTATTTTTTATCATCTTATAGGCCTCAGCAGGATCTTTCCCAAAAACAAAATGTCACTCCAAAGCTTCAGTATAATCAAGTGGAGTGATACTTCTACTCTTCTGCCTACAGTCTCCCTTTGCGAGTTCCTGTTTCCTGTTCTTCTGTCTCTTTGGATTTCATAAGAGGCAGTTCACTGTACTTTGTGTTTGAAGTGACTTTGATCCAGATCTAGACCCACCTGGATATTCAGCCTCCCCCTGTGAGGACCCAGACCCATCCGCTGGTAGGAAGAAGCTTGGATCTGGCTGTCATCGACCCGCAGGGACTCCAGTCCGAGGGGAGGACAGTCTGGAAGGAAAAGGAAAAGCAATCAGGACATAAAATCTTCTTTGGGTTTGTGTCAGCGCTTGTGTGGAGACGCTGACCCTTTGTAGAAACAGCTCTGCAGAAACAGACTGCTGAGGGGTTAAAAACTCTCTTTCTGGTTTCTCTGAGTAAGCCAACACATGGCTGATGTAATAAGCGACCCCAGCGGTTGTAATGTGCAATATCCCTAATCATCCCGGGTCAGTTCAGTGGAAGTCTGGAGGCCCTCTCCTAAGGAATCTGCAGATAAGTTAATCTGTGGAGGGTTTGAATGTTATTTGAGACAAAGTTGAGGGCCAAGAGAGAGTGAAGTCAAACGCCCAGCAGAGCAAGAGTATTTTATGGCTTTGGGAACAAGCAATAACAGTCCCATTAATCACAAATACTACCAGTACTGGCAGGTCAGATCAGCTTTGTTTGTTCTCTTGAGGTCGAGGGATGTTTTTTTAACGGCAACATCTTCAAAATGAAAGAAATAGGAGCAATTCACACTAACAATTTAGGACAAATCCCTTTAATATGTGTACGTGTCGATTAATCATTTAGTGAAAAAACTCAACTTAAACTTAAATGTGAATATTTGCTGGTTTTCTTAGTCTTCTGTGATAGTAAACTGAATATCTTTGGGTTTTGGGCTGTTGGTCAGACAGAACAAGCAATTTGCAGACGTCCCCTGGGGCCATAGGAGATTGAGATGGGCATTTTTCACTATTTTCTGATAAAAATAATCATTAATTGCAACCATAAATATGTTATCAACATGAATCCAAGGAAGGTAGTTATGCAGCCTGTTCCATCTTATATGAACTAATATTTGTTTTATTACATTACATTACATACACATTCTGCATAACGAGTACTTTTACTTTTGGGACTTTAAGTATATTTTGATGCTAATACTTTTGTACTTTTACTTAAGCAAAAAACTGAATGCAGGACTTTTACTTGTAACAGAGTATTTCTACACCGTGGTATTACTACTTACACTTAAGGAAAATATCTGAGTTCATCTTCCACCACTGAAGTCAGGAGCTCATTGGGTCCCTGAAGGCATCATTAATTAATTGCACTTAACCGCTTCTTTAATTAACATTAATAACTGGGTTTAATTAGCTTGAAGTCTCCCTGGCTTCTCACAGCTGAACTGTTCTACTTGGCTGAGGTTCAGATGTTACATATTTACCCAGTTCTGTTTTCTTATTTTCTGTCTTGCTGTCATCTTCTTCTTCTTTATTGTTGTTTTCTTCTTCGCTATCTTGGCTGGTGTTTTTGGTGTCCAGCTGTTTGTCTCTGACAGCGGTGGTGGATAACTTTGTCTGTGCAGTCGCTGGAGGAGTCGGTCGGTCTGTGCTGCTGTGATCCTGCGGCTCCACAGTGACAGGCTCAGCTGTAGTTGTGATGTTTAATAATGAATAACTCTCAGTCGTTGTTGCGTTATCTATCAGCGCTGCGGCTGCATCTGACAACCCTCCGAGAAAAATCACTGCAGCCAACGCGCACAATGACTTTTCCATCTTCCTCTTTGTTTGCTGCTGCCGAGTGGAGGGGGAAAAAATTCCCCGGCCAGTTTACGTGGATTTGACAGAGCCAGACCTCCACCCGCATCCCTCCTCCTCAATCCCACCTCCCCTCTCCTCCCAAAATTCCAGCCAAAGTTCCGCGGGAAAAAAAGGGATTCAAAAAGGACTCGTGCATGATTGCAGTTTGCATAATGTGGGTTATGTGTGCCATCAGTGACCCATGTTCAACTGCCACATAAACATTAGTAAAACTTTTGCAAAGGTATAAAAAGTTAGTAGTTCTGCACAATTTACACCACATTTGTTTTTCCTCCTTCTCCTCTTTTCTTTTTTTCTCTCATGAAAGGAGGATGGTTAGGGAATATACAGTGGTGGAAAGTAAAGTACATTTACTCAAGTACTGCATTCAAGTACAATTTAAGGTACTTGTACTTTACTTGAACTTTTCCATTTTCTGCTACTTTATTCTTCTACCCAGCTTCATTTCAGAGGCAAATATATTACTCTACTGCATTTATTTGATGACTTTAGTTACTCGTTAATTTGAATGTTCAGATTAATAATACAAAATATAATCAACAAATAAATTATGATGTAATATTAGAGATTAAGATTAAATTTTTTGGATGCCTGGGGGGAAATTCACAAGCTATCCAGGTGATAAAGTATATAAAGTAGCTAAAATTAGCTCCACCTTTACCAGCTGCAACATTAAAGTGTGTTAAAATGTATAATCCAGTAATATAATATACATTATTCTGAAATGCACCTTTCTGCATCATGATTACTTTTACTTTTGGGACTTTAAGTATATTTTGATGCTAATACTTTTGTACTTTTACTTAAGTAAAAAACTGAATGCAGGACTTTTACTTGTAACAGAGTATTTCTACACCGTGGTATTACTACTTTTACTTAAGTAAAAAGAAATCTGAGTACTGAGTTCTTCCACCTCTGAGAAGAGAAAACAACCAAACATGTAAAGTCAAGTGAATTTATTTATTAAGCTAACCCTAAACCATTTGCATAATAAGTGACACCTTCGCCTCTATACAATATAAGCAGGCCTCTTTCTGCACTAATAGTGCCCTCCCAGCCCCTTAACATTTTATATACTTGATGAGAAAAAGAGACCTCAGTACCACATTAGCGCTCCTTGAAACCCTTTAAACTGACATATACAGTAATATAAGTCTTTCCTTACTATTTATATGTTTTTTGGGCAAACACCTTCTGGCAGGTGTTTCCTGTTATAGATGTTTCAGCAAACTGTCATAATGTGTCAGAAGATCTGCCGTTATCAGTTTTTATGTTGGTTCAATCTTATATGAACCCACTCAGGAAATTGGTGGGAGGAAAAAGGGGACTTTTGTGTTACAGGTACATTGAGTTTCCCCAGATAAACCTTGTTTCAGTGACTCCACGGTGCTGCCTTTGACACTTTAGTATATTTTGTTAAGTTTCATACTAATTGCTTGTAGTTTAACAAGTTTTATCTTCTCTGTGCAGAGTTTATTGGTCATGGTCAGCTTCCATTTCTTTCCTGTTCAGGGTCTGGTAGCTCTACTTGTTTGGATCCTGAAAGTGACAGGAACAACGAGGAAAGAAACATGCATCATCAGATTTCATATAATGTATTTGTCTTGGGTTGTTGGAGCTGCAGATTAATACCAGTGACTCTATGATTACTTTGTCCGTTTCAGTTCACTCTCAAGCTACAAATCTTCTCTCTCCACTCTGCATTTGGACATGATCTTTCATTTTTCACCTCCCTCTGCTGCACTGACTCTCTGGGAAACTTATTTTTGTACTCTTGTAACTTTGTCTCCAGCATGTTGTGTTCCTGAATCCTGACCTGCAGCTCTGGCTGGTGACTCTTAAATTTCTTCAGAAGAACTCCTGCCACATTATACAAAACAGCTGAGACAATCAATGTTAAAACAACAATATAAAAACCAGACAGTCAATATATCCTTAGGGATTGTTGACACATCTGTATAAAGACCTTCCTGTCCCCCATGTTGTATATCTAGTAGACTGGATAGACAAGCTGAGATTTATTACAGAAACAACTTAAAAGAACAGATTACTTTAAATGTGACTAACACACTTACAGGGAACACATCATCCCCTGTTTACTGTCTACTTCCATTACAAAACACATATTTTTAGATTGTCAGCAAACCATCACATCGGTGTTGTATTTAAGCTGCACTGAACTTAACTCAGCTTTTACTCACTTGCCTGTCAACATCTGGTAGAATGAATGACGTTGCAATGCAAGACGACATTAAGAAAAACAAGGAGTCACTCTGTAAGCTGTGTATGACTTGTTCCCAGATGGTCTGTATGCATGTATACACAAACTAGTGCCTATACAGTGAGGCTGACTTTGTTTGTGTTTCCAGGTTTGGCTCAAGCTTCACGCTGTCATTCTCTCTGAGAGCATTTTAATGATCTTCTCCTGTACAACTCTCAATTCATCCACCGCCATAAAGATTACCAGTGTAATGTCAGCAATTATACCTTTAAAAATAACAGAGAGAGGGAGAGCAATTTTAACTTCAATTTAGTTTAGGTACAGTGTGACAGGATGAGACAATGAAATATTAGGATGTGGCATGAAAGACATAAACACAGTAAAAATCCTGCACATCTTCTCATAGCAAATGTCCTAAACACATGACCACAATGTAAACATCTCGTAATGTTATACATTTATGCTCTTAATTCAATCAACATTCAAACAAATGTAAATGCACCCGAGTTAGCTGAAAGGCTAGTTTTTCCATCGGCACTCCCTTTGCCTGATGTTGTTAGGCATCCTGGAATAATAAAAATAATACAATATGTACAATAGTTAAAAATAAAAAACGTGATAAAAAGCATATACAATACAGTTAAACAACATAAACGGACAAAATCCAAATAGCACATGATACAGGTACAATATAAGTTAAAGGTGGATAAAAATCAGTGTTGACATTGTTGATTCTCAATAAGCCATTTCTTAACATTACACTTAAATGATTAACATGATGGGGACTCTCTAATTGATTGTGGTACTGAATTCCATTGATCTTATTAGTTTGTTAGTGTCAGAGGTTATAACTCTTGCACAAGTGTTTAGCAAATTATCTGCAAATACTGTATGTGTCAGGGTTTGTGGGAGGATATGCATGTTTTTTTCTGCAGGAGTTTTATTTTTAAGGACATCAATCCTTTGCTAAAGCCATTCTGTCATCTTGATCAACTACAGGTGGCATGGTAAGAATTATAGTCTCACATGTGAAGTTGAAGAGTTAAAGATGTGTAAAATAGTGACTTTGATGTGATGATATCTTTGTGGAATGAAATACAAACTACGTGAGTAGAGAGTAGAGAGCCAGGCAACTTCTCACCCACACAATCAGGAAATGTACTTTCTTTATATTAGTCATGTCTTTTTCTGAGAAATAGCATCTGCACTTTGTAGCCAAATGTCACGATCCTAAAAAGCCAGTCGTGAGATTGCTACTGCTTGTTCTAGGAATTTAACTTCATGATATGTGATGGTGTTTGGATAGACAGGATTATATTCTATTTCAGAGAGCTTGTGTGGAGACAGCAGGTGTGCAGTGCTTTGGGGACTGAGAGAAATCAGACAAATGGATGATGGTAGGAAAAATTAATTTACACACAAGTACAACACACATCCAGATATTCCACATGTCAAAAATCGTCTTAATCCTTCTGAAATTTCAGAGATCCTACAAGATGATGGATCATGAATTTGGATTTTTCTCTGAAACATTCTATCTTTCATCACAGCATGGTGTCTCTTGCTTTACGATGTTCAGGAAGTATATCTTCCTCCCTTGCTGACTGAACTGACATTCAGAGATACAGCGTATTGATCATGCTTCATTACTCCCTCTCCTTTATCCATTCAAAATCGAATCACAAGAATTATGAGAAAGTAAATTGTTTATATAAATATGTTTGTCCAGTGTGTGAAATTATTGAACTGGTCCAGAATAGATAGACTAAAGATAGTTGTGGTTTCATCTGTTATTACTGCACTCTCCACAACTACACTATATGGACAAAAGTATTGGGCCACCTACAGGTGCTTTAATGACATCCCATTCCAAATTCATAGGCATTAATATGAAGTTGGTCCCCCCTTTGCAGCTATAACAGCTTCCACCCTTCTGGGACGGCTTTCTACAAGATTTTGGAGCGTGTCTGTGGGAATTCCTGCCCATTCATCCAGAAGAGCATTTGTGAGGTCAGACACTGATGTTGGACGAGAGGGCCTGGCTCGCAATCTCCGTTCTAGTTCATCCCAAAGGTGTTCAGTGGGGTTGAGGTCAGGGCTCTGTGCGGGCCAGTCAAGTTCTTCCACACCAAACTCATCCAACCATGCCTTTATGGACCTTGCTTTGTGCACTGGGGCACAGTCATGCTGGAACAGAAAAGGGCCTTCCCCAAACTGTTTCCACAATGTTGGAAGCATAGAATTTTCCAAAATGACTTGGTAAGATGAAGCTTTAAGATTTCCCTTCACTGGAACTAAGGGGCCAAGGCCAACCCCAGAAAAACAACCCCATAGCATTATCCCTCCTCCACCGAACTTTACAGTTGGCATAATGCAGTCAGGCAGGTAACGTTCTCCTGGCATTCGCCAAACCCAGACTCGTCCATCAGACTGCCAGATAGAGAAGCNATACACTATATGGACAAAAGTATTGGGCCACCTACACATTACACCTACAGGTGCTTTAATGACATCCCATTCCAAATTCATAGGCATTAATATGAAGTTGGTCCCCTTTTTGAAGCTATAACAGCTTCCACCCTTCTGGGAAGGCTTTCTACAAGATTTTGGAGCATGTCTGTGCGAATTCCTGCCCATTCATCCAGAAGAGCATTTGTGAGGTCAGACACTGATGTTGGACGAGAGGGCCTGGCTCGCAATCTCCGTTCTAGTTCATCCCAAAGGTGTTCAGTGGGGTTGAGGTCAGGGCTCTGTGCGGGCCAGTCAAGTTCTTCCACACCAAACTCATCCAACCGTGCCTTTATGGACCTTGCTTTGTGCAGTCATGCTGGAACAGAAAAGGGCCTTCCCCAAACTGTTTCCACAATGTTGGAAGCATAGAAATTTCCAAAATGACTTGGTAAGATGAAGCTTTAAGATTTCCCTTCACTGGAACTAAGGGGCCAAGGCCAACCCCAGAAAAACAACCCCATAGCATTATCCCTCCTCCACCAAACTTTACAGTTGGCATCATGCAGTCAAGCAGCTAACGTTCTCCTGGCATTCGCCAAACCCAGACTCGTCCATCAGACTGCCAGATAGAGAAGCGTGATTCGTCACGCCACAGAACACGTTTCCACTGCTCCAGAGTCCAGTGGCGGCGTGCTTTACACCACTCCATCCGACGCTTGGCATTGTTCTTGGTGATGTAAGGCTTGCGTGCAGCTGCTCAGCCATGGAAACCCATGCCACGAAGCTCCCGGCGCACAGTTTTGGTGCTGACATTAATGCCAGAGCTGGTTTGGAACGCTGCAGTTATTGAGTCAGCAGAGCTTTGGCGACTTCTAAGCACTATGCGCCTCAGCACTCGGCGACCCCGCTCTGTAACTTTACGTGGTCTGCCACTTCGTGGCTGAGTTGCTGTGGTTCCTAAACGTTTCCACATTTAATCATCTTGTTACCCCTCAAATTTATCTTGGGACCCCAACCACTGCAAAAGAACAATATAGAAGAATAAGAAGATATTATTCCTAACTGGGAAAACATATGAAATGTTCTTTTATGGTATTCCATTTCTAATGTTAATTGAAATGTCTTGTTTTGTATACAAAAATGGCAACTAAGAAAGTTTTAGTATGACCATTTTGTTAAAAAGTGTAGTCTAAAAATGCATATTATTATTATTATTAGTGATATTAAAAGTAGTATCCTAAAGCAGTACTTTTATTTTGAAATCGAGAATACCTGAACCTGATTGGTGCATTTCGATATGACGTATTAACGGGAAATGGCCACGCAGGCGAGCGGAATCACAACATTGCGTTTGAATTCTCTTAACTCATCCTCGTATCGTTTAATTTGAGCTATTTCATTTAGATTTTTCCATGCCTGCTATTTCTAACTATCTTTGACAAGCGGAAGTTACAGAAAAACTAAAATATTCGGCGCGCAGTGATATGAAAACATGTTCCTGGTCGCTGTGAAAGCTAACCGCCAGCAGCAACTAGCTAGCAAATGGCTGTTCGGCTGTGATGTCTGTCACTGTGGAAAGTAAGTGAACCACTGTCACTTTATACACACTAGCTACTTAAAAGCTTTGTGACTGTGATATCTTAATACATAATCTAACTTCTGTACTTCTCTCGCGTTAATTAGTGGCTAAAATTTGACGCTAAAGCAGGAATTCACAGCTAAATAACGGCCTGGTTGCTCATAAAGGAATCCTCTGAGTAACCTAACCTAACGTGAGTTTATTTTGTGTTTTTCAGATGACAAGAAGACGAGCGAAACCGTAGTGAAGCTGCTGAATGAAATATTTAGCTAACAGCATGTGACACACTAGCTCTCTGTTCACCAAAAAGTTGGTTTTCAAAGATGCCTCGCCTGGAAGAGTTGGCCAACGTTGCCCTAAGGGTGCCGAGCATCCTGGTGCTGGACCTGCTGTATAAATGTGATATTGAAGGTTTAACGGAGCACCTCAAGGCCAAAAATGAAGACATGCTCTTCAAATACAAATATGTCATCTGGAACATGTACTACCTTGGTAAGTATGCATGTGATCAAATACTGAGTTCAGAGGACATTTTACCCACATGCACAGTTTTAAACAGACAACTGTGTTTTGTTTTGGCAATGTGAGGCTCATTACACTTCTGTTTTCTCTGTGAAGTTTTTCAGTCAGGGTTCAGCTGTTTCATGTTAATATTGGACTTTTCTTAAATATCAGTTTTTGGGCAGCCAGTGTTCCCTCTGATTTGATTGTGATTTGTCCTTAACATCATTGCCACGGTGTGGTGAAAGGCTGCAATGAGATTTCTGTTTTGTTTGCACAATTTTTTCATTCAATAGATCAAATATTTTTGTAACTTAAGAACCATTACATTGCTGTGTTGGGTCACCCTCTTTCAAGAAGCTGCCAGCCCCAGAATAAAGGCATTAGTCTAGGTTTCACAGACAGTTTTACTCTCCAATGACGGTCTAACTGCTGTTTCTACTTCAAAAGGAATTACATCCTGAAGGAAAACAAAATAAAGTATTTGTATGGGCTAATGAAAGAATAAGCCAAAACTGAGTTTAACTGGACATTTTGTTGGTATTGATGACTAAGGTAGGCTTTCATACTCTCCTTTATGTCATGTCAAGTTATTCAGTAGAACTAAAAAATATTACTTTTGGAAGATGCTGAAATATTGAAAAGACTCTTTTTGAAAAGGACACTTCTGCATTGTGAGAGTACCTGAATGATTCATGGTCAGTATGAAGAGAAAGTGTTGTATGAGTAGCTTTTATATTGTGTTTCTATTCTGTTTCTGTGCAAAACAGGTTTTACTTTCTCTTCTATTGTTTAGGAACCATTTACAGTATGTGGACTGCAGCAGTGACTAGAGCTGCAGCTATTAATCGATTAGTTGATCTACAGAAAATTAATCAGCAACAATTTTGATAATCGATTCAGCGTTTTAGTCTTTATTTTTAGAAAAAATGCCAAACATTTTCTGCTTCTAGCTCGTCAAATGTGAGGATTAGCTGCTTTTTCCTTTCTGTTTTATTTAACTGTAACCTGAATCTTTTTGGGTTTTGGTTTGTTGTTTGGACAAAACAAGACATTTGAAGACTTCACCTTGGGCTGTGGGAAATTATAAGGGGTATATTTACTATTAATTTATTGGAAAGTCGATTAATTAAAACAAATGGCAGATTAATCAATAATAACCTGACATGACCTTAAAAAAAACAGTGTAGTTGTGTAATTTTTGTGTTTTGGCAGCTTAGTCAGCCTGATAAGTAAAGTCAACAGGATGGATGTGAATCCACCTTGTGTGTCTTTCTAGTGTTTAACTCTTGGTTTCATCAAACTCAAAAAACCTAACATGAGCATTCCCATTTTGCCTTCCAGGTCACCTGATAAACGTGGTGGTGTTGGTTCTGCCATTGAGACACATTGTGACGCTCTACCTCCATATTCTCGCTGCCCTTCTTCTATACATGGGGCATCAGATTTCCAAGTGAGATGCCTTTCTACTGCCACTGCTACTACTAGACTTCCTAGATTTATTGTACCCGGATCAGTTTTCTTTCCTGACAAAGCTTGGCCACACAGTGCCCCTCCCTCTGTGTATCTAGTGTTCTTCAGCCTGATATTTAATTTTAGGAGATAGAGTACTGTATCATGTAACCTGAGAACAACCAGTGGTTTCTTTCTTCAGGCTTGTTACTATAAAAAGACAGAACCTGACTTATTTGGATAGAATAAAATGAACTAAAATTGATCAAAATAAGAAATAAATGCATGAATTAACAATTCCCACTGAGAATGATTCCATAATGTGTAAATTTGATCTTTTACTGTCACCTCAGGAATTATTTTACTCCAAAAATCAAGCTAACGTTTGCAAAATGAAAACATAAGATAACTACTCAGACAGTTGTGTGTTGCTGTGTGTTCTTTTAACGTGTCTGCTGAAAACAAACAACATACAGTGTTCATATAGTTATGATTTTTTTCCTGTTCATTTTACAGGGATTATGTTCGTGAGGAGCTGCAGTATGGTTATGAAGGAGCAGTATACCTTGATTCTCTGTCTTTCAACAGATTTGTCTCTGCAATGACCAGTGAGTCCCAAAACCAAACTTACATGTAAATACATAGCGTTTAGGCTCATTTAGGTTCATAATCATAGACTAATTTTGTTTGCCATTTTTCTATTAAAAAAAAACAACAAAACCCTATGAAGATTGCATTTCATAGGGCTTCACTATGAATATGCTGCAATTGATCCCCTTAACATACAGTTGCACTCTTTTACGTGCTTTATGATTCAAACCCGAGACTCCATGTTTTTATGGCTGCACCCTTCCATCAAATGGAAATATTCTACACGTCTTGTGCATCTTTTTATACACATTTCCATCCTAACATTTTTGTATCTTTGGAAACTTTAGCTTCTCTAGAATTTGACATTATATTCTGTGGGTTTGAACGATGTTTGGCCTGCAGAAAGGCGAGAACTTTTATTGTGTTAAATATGTGCACAGAGACAGGCTCTCAATAGCATGAAGACAAACACAAAAAGGCTTAGATTGGCAGCTTCTCTGCACTGCAACTTGTTTCAAGCTTGGCGCTGTTCCTCAGGCAGCATCAGTGTCGCCAGATTGGGATATTCTTAGTTAGTTTTGGGCGGGTTGTGATAACTCTTTGTACCATTTGGTTGGTTTCCACCAGCGAAAAGCTATATTCCAGTAAATCGGCTCAGGTCATTATTCTGTCATAGCTCTGATAAAAGAGTTTCAAAAGCTTACATCTGTGTTGTTTAATGCAACATTATCTAAAAAACCTATTTTATTTTATGACTTCTATTATACATTTTTCATTATTGTACCGGAAGTTTTGAGTTTGCCTAATTATACTGATAAAACAGGCGTCAGGACCGGTTATTTTTCTTCTTGCTCGTGGGTTTTAGGCTCTGATTGGGCCACCTTTTGTCAGTCCAATCTGAAAACTCTGGGCAGCGTTGTGCTTGAGAAAGAGCAGGATGTCTCTTCCTCCGTATGTTTGTAATTCTGAAATATCAAATTTTACCTAGACTTAGTGCTGAAGTGAAAAAAGCTAAGATGTTATTAGTTGTAAAATAATCTAGTTATTGGTCCGCTGTCATAAATACAATGTACAGTCGTGATCACAGTATCTAGTAATTGAGTAGCCTAAGCTTTACAATGGTCGTAATGTTATTTTCTGTCCAGGTCAGATTATTCTCAGCACGCTGTGTGCCTTCCTGATGAAGACAAGAAAGGTGTGGTTGTTCTCTGCTCACATGCTCCCCCTGCTGACCAGACTCTGTGCTGCTCCTCACGCCACACTGTTAACTGTCAACACTTTCTCCATGGGACTGACTGGAGCAGGAATCACCGTGTTCCTCCTCTCACATCTCTTTCTGCCATATCGCCTCGCAAGGGCTGCCTATTCAGAGCTGCTTCAGCTGGAGGTACTCTTATTCTGAAATCCTTTTTTTGTTTGTCTGAAGATAATGTAGATGCTTATGTCCTAAATATGAGGATGGCTTGATTTAGCCTATATGCAAGCAGTGTTTTTTTTTCTTTTCGTTAAGAGTTTTTCAAGTTGAATAAAACCACCTCAGTTGACAAGGTTATTAAGATATTTTGACTGTTTTAGTGTAGCGTCACTCAGGATTGTGCCATTTACTCATTTAGAAATGTTCCTCTTCATCTTACTGCACTTGTGGAAATAGATTTTGTGGCTTTTCAAGTTTTCTATGATTTTTATGTTTTATATACTATATTTAAAAAATGTCTGTTTAAGCACATTGGATTTTTATTTATTTGTAGTGAAATGTGACATAATTTCTCTGTCAAACACATGATGAAAATATGCTGTGTTCTCACATTTCTCTGCCTATTAATCTTGGGGTTTTTTTGTTCACTATGTGTCCTGTTTTTACACTCCTCATCACGTCACTGGTTTCCTGTCCCTCAGGTGATCGAGCTGTACAGACTTCTGGCTGTGGGAATCTCTCTGTGGAACCAGTTTGCTGTCCCAGTGCTCTTCAGTGTCTTCTGGTTTGTTCTGTTCATCGTCCAGCTGTGCTCAGACACCATGTCTGGCAACGCCTCAGCAGGCCATCAGGGAATCATGTTCTTCCTGCTCACAAGGTGTGATGTGATTATGTGGTTTATTTTGTCCCTGGTGTTATACACTTTGTATTTTGTTTCTAATTTGGTGTTTTCTTTGCTTCATTTATTGAACCCTACAGTGTCTCCGAATGTTGTGCCACACCATACTCTCTTCTGGGTCTGACCTTCGTGGTGTCCTATCTCGCTCTTGGACTGCTCAACCTATGCAAGTTCTACCTGGGAGGTTATGCAGCTGTTCAGAATGAGAACGTCATGCACAGGTGAGATGTTGTCTCCACTTTTGTTCCACTTTCCACATTTAAACCTGCAGTAACACATATTTTGGGCCACTTGGGGCACAACACTAACATATAATCACCTTTTAAGTTGATATGGGAGCTTGTTATTTACACATCTAGCAGATACGGAGCAACATTATCAGTTATTTAGAGTTGTGTTTGAGTCCAATATTCACTCTCTTTTATCTGTGTTTTTGGTCTCTACGAACTCCTGAGGGAAATATCAGGCTTTTTAGCTGCTAAATGCTCCACTATGTTCAGCAGCTTGGTGCTGAGCAGGTAGTGTATAGCAGGTTTTAGAGCTTTTTTGCCTGCTGCAACCAAAAACAACACTATGAGAGCGGTGAGAGTGAACCAGACTAGTAAAGTTGTAGCCAGACAGATAAACAATGAGCTGAAACTTACTATAAAGCTCTGTAAAGCTGAGGGGAGCTGCAGATTCAGGTGATAATTCTCTGTAGGTGCATCACTATGAGCGACAACTTTTACATTGTTTTGACATTGTGATTTGATAAAAATTTAGTTTATAGACGCTTTAAGTATATTTACGTCTTATTTGTTGGTTTCTGTTATATATTTGTGTTATATTGTCTTTGTTTAGAGACTCTGTGTGTTTTGGGGATTTCTGATGGTATTAGTTACCACTGGGGGGCGCCCAAGTCACACAGTTGCAGCAAACATTGCAAGTGATTTCCACCTCCAAGTACTTGTAACTGTGCTCAGGGATAGGCTACTTGGAAAATTCCCTCCTTTTAATGTACTTCACAAACACTCTCAGCAGCATTCCTGTACATTGTAATCATTAGGGTGGCACCTAACAACTACTTTCATTATTTTATTGATTAATCGATTATTGTTTGGTTTGTAATGTGTCATAAAATATTGAAAACACCCCTTACAGTTTCCCAAATCCCTTCTTCAAATTCTTTGTTTTTTTTTAACCAACAGTCCAAATCTCAAACATACTCAGTTTTATATCACATAAGGCAAAAAAAGCAGCACTTGCTCACAGTTGAGAAGCTGAAAGTAGTTAATGTTGAATATTTAGGCTTCAAAATGATTAATTAAGTGTAAAAAAATTTTTCCCAATTAGTTATCCTTCAATGTTAATTGACTTATCGTAACAGTTCTAGTCATCATTATTTTAATATTGTCCAGATCAACATTTTCATTTCAAGGGATTTCTAATAAGAAGAGCAGTATTATTCATAAGAGATTTAACTTAATTGAGTAGCAAATGTTCAGTGATTCTGTACAAAAAGACAAATATAATGTAAGCACACAGATGTTCAAGAAAGCAAAACAATGAACAAACGTAATAATAGGATAAAGTGGTGTAGCTGGTGCAAACAAAAATTACAAAAACGTTTGCAGGAGCTTTTATTTTATGTTGGTTGACTCACATGAAGGGAGTTTTGTTTGTAGTGGTATATTGTTTCTTTATGTGTTATTTTCTAAAACACAGCTGACAAGTGCTGTTACTTAGGCTCTATTATGACTTCACCTCAGTTCTTTACCCTCCTTGTCCTCAGAGGTGTGACCGAGGGCGTCACTCTGCTCCTGCTCGCTCTTCAGACGGGCCTGTTGGATATGCAGGCACTGCAGCGCACCTTCCTCCTCAGCATCATCCTCTTCATCGTGGTGACTTCAACCCTGCAGTCAATGATCGAAATCACGGATCCAATTATTCTGGCGCTGGGTGCGTCACGCAACAGGTAACAGCAACATCAGTGAATTCCATTTATTTTGGCGAGATGAGAGTGAAGCTTGTGAAATTATATTCTTGAGTACAAAAGCTTTCAATAGTTCTTTGAGGATTTCACATTGTTCTCTTTATTTCTGTTTCTTCTGCGCTTGTAGGAGTCTGTGGAAACACTTCCGTGGCCTCAGCATGTGTCTGCTTCTGCTGGTTTTCCCCGTGTTTATGGCTTATAAAATCTCCCAGTTCTTCCACATGGACTTCTGGCTCCTTATACTGGTGTCAAGCTGCATGCTGACTTCCCTTCAGGTAGGAAGAGTGACTTTATATGTCTTTCGTCTGAAATGTTGATGACGAGAAGCTGGATTGCTCTTTGTAGATGTATGTGTTTGAAGAGTAATGAAACTTCATTTGCTGAATAAAATAAATTAAACTTCCATGGCAACTAAATTAAATAAAATAACTAATAAACTGACAAAGTGACTGACATTAAAAACATTATTCGCATGCTTGATGTTTTGAATTGCTGACAGTTTTATTTTGACATCAATTTTACATTTTTATTAATTAAATTAATTCATTAGTCATCAGTTCAGGGGCACTTTACTGTAAACTGAGTAATAGGTCGGACATATTCCATCACCTGTTCTTGACAACTTTCTTGCAGTCAACTCAATCAATGACCTCATACCCTCCATAGCCTCCATACCCTACACAACCTTCATTTGGACCTGTGCAGCTCAGTGAATAACCGTGGTACTAATACTACTACGGTTATGCTTTATTTCTAATTTGTGATAGGTAACAATGTGTGCAGTCATGATACTTTTTTGGATTAAGCTGTTCCCTAAAGCCTCTGTGTGTAGAATTGGAAAAATCCCAACTTTGGTCGTGTCAAAAAAAGAGACTGTGGCAGACGCAGTGAACCCCTTACAAACAGAAACCTATGCTATTAGAATAATATGTAAGATGTGATAATTGCTTATAAATTCTAGATATAGCACGTGTAAAGTAAAACAAAAATACTTTAAGCATTGCAAGTAACATCATTTCCTCCATAAAGTAGATTATTTGTAATATTCTAAATGAAAATGTGTACTGTTTGTCCAGGTTACAGGCACCATGCTGATCTACTCCCTCTTCATGGTGGAGCTGTTTCGCAGCGACCCGATCGAGAGCCTGGACGAAGTGATCTACTGGGTGAACGCCGTCAGCAGGGTGCTGGAGTTTGTGGTGGCGCTCTGCGTAGTGGCGTACGGCACCTGGGAGTCGCTGTTTGGGGAGTGGAGCTGGATGGGCGCCTCTGTCATCATCATCCACTCTTACTTCAACGTCTGGCTCAGAGCTCAGTCCGGCTGGAGGAGTTTCCTGCTCAGACAGGAAGCGGCTAAGAAGATCAACTCCCTCCCCCGAGCCACAGCTCAACAGCTGCAGCAACACAACGACGTCTGCTCCATCTGCTTCCAGGTCGGTCACACTGTCGTGGGCAGGTCATCGGCGTGCTTGTGGGGTATATTTAAGGCTGGGAACAAACTACACAACATACTGTAAAATCCAAAGCCCCATCTTAACCGTTATTTGGCCATGATAACTGAAGGCTGTTACACGTGTGCAGAGGTTTTTGGGGTTTAGGATTTTAACTAATTGCTTATTGGCTTTAGCTTCAGACCAATTATAGTGTCATAATTATATCAACCATGTTTGATTTTATTTGCAGGGTTCGTACAAAGTCTTGAAAGTTTGGAAAATGCTTAATTTTAACCGTTATGTTTTCAAGGGTAGGAATATGCTTGAATTCAAATATACCCCTTGAAAAAATGATTGATTTTCAACATAATCTGGTGTTTCATCGTCTACACAATCACTCATATAAGCGAAAAATCTTTTAATATTTTAAATGAAACGATCCCGATATCATATTTGTTTGTTGTCTCCTGGCATTTATAGTAACAATTTAGATGTGGTGATAAAGTCTTCGAGTGTCTGGAAATTTCTGGTTTAGGTACATTGAAAGTGCTTGAATTTTGCTCTTAAAAAACTGTACGAACCCTGTGTTTGTCATCTCAGTTAACACATGCAATGGTTTTCCCACTGTCTGAGTCGTCTAGTTGTTTCCCCCACTTTTACGTGACTACATGACTTATAGAGTCATTGATTCTGTCTGAATTAAATCTCTATGCAGTGACTTTTTCTTACAAAATATAAACATTTTTTCCAGTGTTGTCGTTGACTCCCGCAGCACGTAATGAATCATTCAGTCTAATTTCTGTCCAGCTAAGTTATCACACAGAGCTTTAATGTGTGACAAACAGAGATAGACAACTTAATTAAAAATTTACATGGCCACCATTGTGACATGTTAGATGAGAGGTGATGTAAGAATTAGAGGACAGTCGAGGCTTCCTGTTGTTGTTGTTGTATCAATATGAGACTAACAACCCTCTAAATGTTAATCATTGTATGAAAATCCATATCCAAAAATATATTCATGCCCAAAATATCATCACAATATCAACATTGGTATAGTTGTACATGTTGTGATACTTGATATTTGACAGTGTTGCCCACCTTTATATTCAGGTTGCAGACTGTGACACACACTGCTGTGTATATGTAATACTCAACATTGTGTGCACCTTTTAAGGCATGTTGTTTGTTCCTGTTTTTCCAGTTTAGCCCCACCTCTTCTTGCGTTGTTCAGACACGATTCTTTGGCCAACAGCCATTGTTTTTGTTAAACCAGTTCATATATGGTCCCCCCCCCCCCTTGTAGTTTGTTGTCAAGGAAGCAGCTACAGAAAATCTTGATAATATTACAGAGAACTGTTGTGTCATTTGCTGGTTTAAGAGCTTTTAAGCAGATTTATTTATATAGCACATTTCATACACAGGGCAATACAATATGCTTTACAAAAAAAAGAGAGAAAGGCATTTTTAAGAAAAAGATAATATAAGACTTTATTGATCCTAATGTAAATGCACGTTACAGCAACACAGATAAAACTCTTTGGGTGAAATGAAATTAAAAAATGAAAATAAAATAAGAGGTTAATGAAGAGAGGTGACATAAAAAAACAATATACATTACAATACCTTAGACTATATAAGTGATATGTGCACGTGTTTATGCATAAGAAGTCCAGTAGTGCAACTCTGGCAGCCATGATGAGTGAACTTTATATACTGTATAGTATAAGTATATATGTATAGGTATGAATAATACATACAACTACAATTAATTATATAAAAAGTGTGTGTG